>CM035415.1:8968791-9213791 GCA_020310875.1 Ceratopteris richardii | reverse complement strand
CAGGTTGTGTTATGCAAAAGCCAAAAGCTTTTTATGGCAAGTTCACAAATATATATACATTGATTTGGAGGAAGAGATCCTTAAGTAGGAAACAAACAAACTCTTTACATCTTTTATAGGAGATCATGTTTGGGGTAAACAAATAGTCAGGCTAGCACTCGAGTACAAGGGGGATATATGGAGGATGAATATAGGTTTAGCCGTTAATTCATGCTTACCCTCAATGGAGCCTTGAGCTCTTTGGAACCGTAATAGGGGCCTTTTCCTATTTGTCATGAAAATCAAGGGTGGAAAATTTAGATATCCTATGAAAAAAGGCAAGCTCTAAGATAGGTCTCACTTATCAATCTCTTTTCAAGATACGATGTGAAGTTGTAAATGTCGTACTTCTATTATTTTATTTTTAACAAGGTAGTTGGGCTGACGTCTAATCTCCTTGGGCTTGAATGTATTGAAAGATCCCCTGTAAAAGTGAAGGGCATAGTACCCATTGGATGCCCGGTATCCCACAAAGCAGGGGTTATAGTGTTGAAGCATTAAAAAGAAAGGGCTGTCCAAAGGCATCAAGATTCAATGGCCTGAAGACATTACATGGATAGATTGGCCACATTGGCCAGAGCATGTCCTGCAGCCCGCACGGATTGAATACACAGCCTTCTCTTCAAGAAATGAGTGTCCAACCAACTCGCCTACATCTTTTGGACACTTGAAAAATTCATATGTTAGATACTTGGAAATTTCAAGTAAGCAGGAAATTTCATATTAGCATTAGTAATCTCCAGAAGGCTTAATTCAAGAAAGAGAATATACAAGGGCATTAGAGTGTTATAAAGGATGTTGACAAAATCGTTGCCCTTCGCATCTTAATTAGAATTGAATATCAATGTTTAGTTCTCCTCTTTTCTTCCTTCCACATTTACCCATTTCTTTCTCATTTCATCACCTTGGAGTACGAAAGCCATGTGTGTCAAATTGGGGGCATACTTTTGTGGTTCTTAATTCTTCTACCTAGAAGCTCATGTGACCATCCTATGGGGAATTCTTTAGGAGTATTTTATAATAACCTAATACATGTTACCTTCATTAAAATTTTTCATGTGGCCGCTCCAGTGATAGCATTCTAGGGGGGTAATAGATTAAACAATGCCTGTTCTTGAAGTGCTTATAAGGAAATCTTACTCGATTGGAGAACCCTTTCTCTCTTAATGCATGAGCAATGATGCTTGATATCTTCCTTTGCATCGAAACATATTTCCCAATAGAACAGTAAAGGGGGTAGAGGGAGGGGGAGTAAACATTCAAGCGTGCCTTGCGCATACCCTAAAGTAGTTCCAAAGGATACCCGACGGGAGTCTCTAAATTTGTAGTGTTTGGACTATGCTTCTACTTGATTTTGTCAACCCGCTTTCTTTTTTGTTGAGGAATATGATTCTCCTCCTGGGAAGGGGGAGAAGGTTTGAAGCTTTCAAGACTTCCCGCACTTATAGAATTTGGTGTTGGCTTAAATCTTTGTGGAATTTTTACATGAGTGATTATTGTTCATTTTGATGTATGTGTAGGAGAGGTCTTAAAGATTTTGCACCCACCTAATTGAGATCCACTCAAGCACACTTTTGTTGGCTGAACTTGAGGTGGAAGTGCATTTTCTTGTTGATTGTAGAACTTGAAATCTTTTCTTTCTAAATGCAAATAAATTTCTGGGAAGCTCCAATCATCATATTCAATATCAACTTCAAAATCACGTTCTTTGATCCATTCAAATCTTTCATAGTTCCATAGATGTTTGGAGTTGCATAATTACTTGGACCAAAGCTTGGAGTTTTTGGGACTTTTGTATGATTATAGATCTGTAGTTGATTATATATGTCACAAGAGAAAATCATTGCAATATTTTAGGTAGGTTGTCATCATGCATGGCAAAAATAAGATTGAAACTGCTCATAAGGGAAAGTTGAAATGATGGTGTGATTATCAACTATAAGTGTAGAAGAGATTCTTGTGTTTGCATAGTTGGAAACATGTGAAATGCAGAACTAGAACATTTGCTATGGAATCAACCATTTCAAATGAATTTGAGCATAAATGCACAAATGTAGGTATTTTGAGTGGGGATAACAATGTGATGAACATTTGTCAATCATGCATAAACTTTTGAAGTGGAGAATTGGAGGATTCATAATGTCATGGAAGTGGAGTTCCGACCTAATAGCTTGTTGTCTAAGGAATGTGTTATGAAAAGAAGCGATAAGAAGTAGCAAGAAACATTCAACTATTATTTTGGATGCACTCCGAGGTCACATTTTTGGTGGAATACAAGTAATTGGAAAGAGGCATTTCCAGATAATTACAAGTGCCCACATTCCTTGGCTAAAGGATGGTATAGGTTATTGGTCATAAGCATAATTTATACTTTTATCAACCGGAACCTTTTGTAAGGGTGTTTAGGTTGTAATAAGCTCTTATCTGCAAAATCTTGGCAAGAAAGCTCCTAGGTGCTTTAGGAAGGTTGGGAATCAATATTATGTCGCAATGAATGATAGTGCAAATTTGCATGGATCTTCTCATTTGCAATGGTTTATATGTATATAGGATGTAATGGTGCTTGATTATGTAGCTCATAGAATTTGGTATGGCTTAGGGATTGATCACCTTAGGATGCGACTCTTGGACATACTATCTACTATCATGAATTTACAAGGATTAGGCATGCCATTTGTAATGTTACTTGATGCATTGAGCCCATGTAGGTATTGAGAAACGTGATTCTTTTGTCTAACATGTAAATGAATATGAAGGAAATGGTAAGGGTATCATTACGGGGATAAGGTTATGTTGATGTGAGCGTGGTGTTTAAGGATGAAGATCATGATGACTTAGAGCAAACTGTACATAGGCTAAGGAATTCAATCCGAGATGTCACATATCGATGACATAGCTCATAGATGAGTGGGAATTGTAAGGCAACGATAGTGAGACTTTAGTAGGAACAACTCTCGCCAATGTGATAAGTGGGTTATTTTGATGGATATACGTAATACTATGCTCAAAGGTTGTAATTTTTTTTGTAATGAACTCCTTAAATTATGAGTTCTATGAAGAGCAATTATCTTAGTTAGTTTAGTCCTCATTAGGTTCTTATGATAGTACCTAAGCTTAATAGGTGCTAAAGATATTCTATAGGTTTATAAGTGTGGTCATGTGTATTAGACAACGAAGAAGATATTTCAATCTTCCACAAAATACGTGAGTCCTTGAATGGAAAGAATATAACAAAATCACCATGATTTTTGATTTCAATAGGTGGTGGAGTGGATCTCTTCCTCAATATTGAGGGGTAATATGGTTCGAACATGCATGCATAGAAAATTGGACGAAATTCTCATGGTGCTAAGTAGTGGAAGCTAATAAGTAATGTGTTATTTTTGGCTATGATCCGAAAGGGACCAAATCTTTGATGGTTTGGTTTTTCTGAAAGCCTTGATGTTTGTGAATAGGTTTTGAAGAACCATACTCTAATAAACATGGTAATATGGCTGTTGAATGTGATGGTGGTTTGCATGATACTTGTATCACTTTTGAGCCTTGTGAATATCTTGCGTGAGTTCACTATGAATGTCCATAAGATATTGAGCCTCTTCTTAGGAACCTTGATCTATTTTGGTTATAGGTAAACTTTGCAAAGGGTGAAATCTTGATCCAATCATATTGAAATAGATGGTGATGCAACGAATGTATTTTCCTAGTTGCTAATAATTGGTTGTGGACGACGTAACTTGGATACCAATAAGTTTACGAAGACTCTTCAAAAAAGTAGATATGAATGAATCGTTGATAATATCATTTGATACTTCATGTACTTTAGAGATATAAGTAATGAAAGTCTAGTAATGTTTTTTTTGTTTATTACATTGGTCATAGGAATGGAGTATGTCATTTTCTGAATCTATACACCACAACAAGAGCAAAGGTGTGCAAGCCTCACTTTAGTAGATTTTTTCCATGGATAGGGAGGAGCACAATCCTGTGGCCATGGCTAAGAGTCGCCAGAGAACCTGAGGCTTGAAAGTAGGTACTTTAGGCATGCTGCATCTGTCACAGGTTTTGATATATGAAGAAGCTTCTTTTCCTTCTTGGGGGGTACCAAAGAACTCTCAAAATCAGCCCCGGTGTGTTGCTTTGGTCCAAAGGCATGTTGGTTAGTGTCCATGTCATTGTAATAGCACTCAAATTCTAGGTTTTCTTGGATAAATATTCAGTTAAACTTTGTTAAACAATATCCCACTTTTCCTCTAGAATTTGTGAACTTCTTACCTTTTCCCTTCCTATGTCCTTTGCTTGGTATTGCATGATAATTCATCCTTTGCTTTGATTGATAGATTATCTCAATCAAGTTTTAATCTTCTTGATCATTTGAGAAGATAATTTCTAATTGGAGATCAAAAGCTCTTATCGATTTCTTTGATTCAAGATAAGATTTTCTTGATACAACATATGATTTGTATCACTAGCATTCTTGAAATCCCTCTTGAAGTTCTAGAACATAACGTAAGGGGTTATGTTCTAATAAGATATTTGTAGTTCTCTATTTGAAGGCATGTTCAATTGGAGTTTTGGGTTTGAATGCGATAAACTATATAAGCTGATCCTTTTTATTGAGTGCATATAGGATTTAGCCTCCAAGTATGGATAATTCCCCTCAACAACTCAATGAGCTATCTAAACCTTTATCCATTCAATTTTTGGCTATGTTTTCTAAGCTAGAGACAACTGGAATGATAACATTATCTGTGGGATATTATGTTACAAAGTTTGTAGGATTCAACATTTGATTAGAAAAGCGATCACTATTATGTCAATAACCCTATGCTCATAAGTATGTTGTATTGATGACACAAGGATACGATGAGAGAATTAGAAGACAATTGTGATGAATCAAAATTTTGAAATTCAAGGATTTACAGATGAAGTTGACTTTGAAATTTTTTCTAAATCTTACAAAAAGTAGAAAAGAGATTTCTAATGCTTATTTTGTAACATGAAACATATAAAACTCAAAGCTAGAACCTTTTGCAACACAATTATCTATATCAAAGGAATATGAGCACAAATGCAGAAATGCACATTTATGAGTGTGGATAATTATTACACAAGCATTCATCCATCATACATAATCTATGTTTTGTTCCTTAAATACTATTGATTAAAATAGTTCTTCTCCATCATGAGCAAGTTCCTCCATCTAGATAGAGTCTATAACCTTTTAAATGTCTAATACTGCTTCTAGAAAGTGATGTGTCATTGAGACATATTCTATAAGTACTCATGCTCTAAATGTAGTGAGAAAATCCATGCCAACCTTTCCATCCATGTATAGTTGCATAAAATGACATAAGAATAACTATAAAGGTCACACAACACATGAAAAACATCCACAATTAAGATGCCATGAGTTGCTCCATCCATCGTGGAACCCCCAAAAGATAGAACCTCTCCATCGATTGGAAATGATCCACTTTCCCATCCCCTATATCTTCTTCGATCTATGCACTACAAGTCATAAGTGACTTACATAAGAAATTCTCCAACTAACCTAATCTCTCTCTCTCTCTCTATCTATCTATCTATCTATATATATATATATATATATATATATATATATATATATATATATATATATATATATATATATATATATATATATAGATAGATAGATAGATAGATAGATAGGTAGATAGGTAGATAGATATATATATATATATATATATATATATATATATATATATATATATATATATATATATATATATATATATATATATATATATATATATATATATATATATATATATATATAAGAATGGCTACTCAAATTTAGGTTTTCAATACCATCACATTCATATATGCACAATGTCTAGCTACAAATGAATCATATGTTGATATTGACCTCCTTTCCTCCCCATTAGTTTCAACAAACCGTTGTCATGGAAACATGATCATAACCTTTGATGTAGTCCCTTGATTGATGTTGAGGTCCATTGTATTTTATAAAGGCTTGCACTTTGCCATGCCAAACATCTCCAACATGTCCATGCTATACATTTTTGTGCATGATCCAGATACCATTTGACTTGTACACAACTTTAATATAAAAGAATACATTTTCTACAAGCTTTGATAAGTCAAAGAGGATTGTGGTGAGGTTTTCTTACTTGGGAGAGATCCTAATGATTGGGTCTCTTTGGTGATGGAGGAGGAAGGCTTACCCAGCCTTGCCATAGGATATGTATACTAGTTGTCCATAGTTGCTTGATAAGCCTAGTTGTCTTCTTTTGGTTAAGTAATGCTTTTTTTGCAATGGAAACTTAAGAAATTTTCTCTAGATTTCTAGTTTCGTCAACTATACAGTGGTCAATTTACTCGTTGATACACTTATTGGCATGAGCACATTTATTCTCACATATGCTTTTGGTTGTTCATTACTATTCATTAATCCATTTTTCGAGGGAGACTGCTGATTTTTTCCTAGAGTCTGAATCTCGGTCATCCTTTTTTGAGCCTTAGTGATGTTTGGACTCTTCTAGCTCCATTATCATTCTACTCAATTGTCTATCATCATGGGATCAGAGATCTCAGACATGTCTGGTGGATTAGGGTCTAATGCAAACGTTCCCAGGAGGAGCTATAACTTGTAGGTCAATGACCATTTTGAGATCTGAAAACTTGATGGCACAACTTTGCTCTTTGGAAGAATGAGATTAGAGATGTGCTGATTCAAAGGAGGCAATGGAAACCAGTTAATGAAATCTCAAAGAAGCCTATTAACATGGATGCAGATGATTGGGACAGTTTGGATGAAATGGCTAGGTGTTCCATTCAATTGCACTTGGTATATAATAATTACTTTGCATTATTAGATTGTGAAAGTGTAGAGGACTTTGGAAGAATTTATGCCATACATATGAAAAAGAAATGGCATCAAATAAAGTGTACTTGATGAGAAAGTTATATGACCTTCACATGAAGGACAAAAATAGTGTTGCTACTCATCTAAATGAGTTGGATGCTATATTCTCTCAGTTAGAGGCTCAAAAAATGGATATGGATAATGAAATGAAAGTAGTCTTGTTGTTATGCCATCATCATGGGATACATTTTGCATAGCTATTAACAATAGTGTAGTTGGTGGTAAACTGATCTATGATGACATATGTGGCAAAATCTTGACTGATGGGATTCATACAAAATCTATGTTTGACACTCAGAGTGGAGATGCATATAATGTTCTTGATTCACACCAAGGAATGAATCAGCAACATGGTAGGAGAAAGAACAAGGAAAAGGATGTTCATCAGAATAAGAGTAGAAGTAAATCAAGGAAGAGGGATATCAAATGGCATAATTTCCATAAGAAGGGATACATGGAAAAAGGTTGCTATGCATTAAAAAATGCTAAAGGTGAAGGACAAAATGTTGATGGGCATGTTAAACAACTACCTCGACCACTTTGAATCTGAAGCTTGAAGAAATTAACGCTATTTCTAATGATGGTGATGTGTTGACACTTGAATGCATTATGCCCATTGAGGATCTTATGGCTGATTCTCTTTCCCACACATGGCTGCTACATTCTAGTGCTTCTTTCCATGTGACACTACATAGAGAATGGTTCTCTAATTATGTAGCAAAGTATCTTGGTATCATGAGACTTGGTAAATCTTACCAGTGTGATGTTGTGGGGATTAGAGATGTGGTTGTGGAGTTCACTGATGTTTGAAAATTTACTATGCATAATGTATGCCATGTACCTCAGTTATCATGTAGTTTGATGTCAGTTGGTCAACTTGATGAGCTTTGTTACAAGGTGGTTTTCCATGCTGAGTCCTTTTGCATATCAAAGGGCAATATGATTATTGCAAAAGGAAGAAAGTTTTACTCACTTTATTTATATCATAGAAAAGAACACTTGCTACCTTTTAATGAACAACATATGGCTTGTATTTGGCATGGATGTTTGGGCCATATACCTCATAATGGAATGCAAAATCTTTCTTGTTGTGGCTAATTATTTGTGTAATCTTTCTCTCATTTTTCATTTTGTGAGCATTGTCAATATGGAAAGAAAACTAGGAATGTGCATAAGACACACATTGAGTCTTCAATTTAGCGTTTAGATCTGGTTCATAAAGATGTGTGTGGTTCCAAGCCAACAAGGTCATTAGATGGTTCTCTTTACTTTTGACTTTCATAGATGATGCTATTAGAAAATTTTGGGTATATCTTATCAAATCAAAGGATGAGGTATTGCCTATCTTTAGAAAATGGCTTGTTACAATTGAGCTTAGGGGAGTGGGTGATGGTGGAATCATGGGGGGAGCTGGAGGTGCTGTGGTTGGTGAAATGTCCATGGGGTTGGACAGTGCGGTGCGTGCAGGAGGTACCATGTATGTGGGTATGGTAGGTGAAGTGAGTATGGTTTTTGTGTATAGTGACGTGGTTGTGAGTGTTTGTGAACCTAGCATTTGAGGAGCAAGAGCATGAATGAATTGTTCCATGAAGGATATGTAATGAGATGGGGCGATTGTGGCGAGTGAGGTGTGGGGGAACATGGATGAGGCGGATGGGAAGTATGGATCCATGGCAAGGGGAAGGTGTGAATATGGGTAAGCAGGGAAACTAGACTACCTTCTATGGGTCGTGAGTGTCCTTCTATACTAGGTATGAGTGGGTGTCCAATGATGGGTTCGAAAGGCAAAACTGGTGAAGCGATAAAAGGGTTGGTAACAGAAGGAAAAAGGGTGGCCTATGATGTTGGTTCACGAAAGAAAAAGGAGGATGAAGAGGTTAGGGTTTGGGGCATGGTTGTTTTTAGAACAACGGTTTCTGTAGTGGTTGGTGGCAGGGGTGGGGGAGATGGAGGGTGTTAGGGTGAGATTGGACATGTCTGTACAAATGTTTCAGCTATAAGTTCTATGGTGGTGGTTGGGATAGTTGTCGGTTTGATGGTAGCTTCAGGTTCAATCATTGGTATTCATATATTCTTGCCTGCCCATGGTCATGTATCCACTCTACGCTAGTTGTATCAGATAGATTGTCAAACTGCTGTGTAGACAACCTCCTGAACTCCCAAGGATTCGGACAATAGCTAGAGGCTAGTGATGATTTATGGTTCCACTCCTTTATCTGCTAACATTTGTTCTATTAGGGCTTGTCCTGATGCAAATGAAAGTCTGTGCCTCTCTTGCAATACTATGATTGTGTCGTATAACCTTTGAAACTAGGCTATATCTGCAAGAGCACGTACGATTTTTGGTACTCCTTGCTAATCATCTCGATATCTTTCTTCATGCCCTTCCTCACGTTCTTCAAATTCTTCATCTTCTGTGTTGTCTTCATCCTCTTATTCATCCACATCAACGGTGGTGATGGGTACTTGTGATGTTGCTCCTTGCAAATGAGCTCCTTCCAACTATTGTTCTTCTTCTGCTTCAAGGTTCACTTCCTTTAAAATCTGCTCAAAGTATTCATTGGCGAGTTCTTCCAAGGGTGCTCCTCTAGGGAATTCTAGGTCCGTGGGAATGGGCGGAAATATCAGATTGGTACCTTTAGAGCTTTTTCATGGTAGTCGTAATGTGAATGGCCTGACCGGTCAAGGAGGGCGGGTGACATCGGGGGTTAGTGTTGCTCAACAGGGTTGAGCACAAGGTACTTGTACAACTCCTCTCATCCTCTTGGAAGGGGGTCTAGTTGATGTTCGACCTTTGAACTGTTGCACTCTGTTCTACATTAGGGCCCTTTGAATAGGAATGTCATAAGCTAAACATTTGTAAATGATTCTTGTCAAAGCACAACATCCATACAACACTGATTTACGTGGCCATCTCTTGTGAGCCAAGTGTATCTGATCGATGATCCAGTGGGGTTGGTTGATGGTGAGGTTTTGTGTCTTTACCAGATACAAACTAAACCATGTCTTCTTGGGTGGCATGGTATATCTATCTTGGGTGGGAAAAGCAAAGTGTTGCATGCACATCCGAAGGTGTATTGCAATATTGGGTGTCATGGCCACCATGTCCTTAAGCTTGGTGAGGTTCCTATTTTTCATGTTATCAGGCACCAAGACCTCCTTCTTTGTGGGCATATGCATTCGTTGCATATCCAGGGCCTCTCACACTAAGTTGTTGGTTAAGTTAAACCTCTTCAGCTCATTTGCCTTTGTTAGAGATGGGAGCTTAAATGTGCTCGAACCTTTGGGGTGCTTGCTCAGAGTCAAGGTGTTGATAAGATAGTAGCATCTCATGAAGTCGGGCTTTGGGAGCTGAGCACTGAAGTATGCATCCAATCGTGCTTTCTCCCATACAGGGCGTAGTGCTTTTGCATTTTGTAACTTTTCAAATTCCCATGTAAATAAATGGTACTTGCCTTGCTTGCCATTGAATTCCAACTCTAACTCCCTAAGGTATGATCCGTCTCCCAAAGGTCTTGCGACTTCACTAAACCAATGGGAAGCTTTGCCGAGAGACATGGTATGGCCGCTTGGGGGGTCCGATATCAGTATGATTTGTATGGTCTGCAAATCTTCTGGTCTTTCATTTGGCTCCGGCATGATTGGTAAGCTCTCTAGATCAACCACTTGCTGAATGGTCCCTGCCTGAGAGCTAGTTCCTACTACACATCCATGTTATGCTTATCTTCTGGAAGAGGAAAACGACATTAGCGTTGCATAGGAAAAAGGATAACACTATGTTCCCTCGACAATACCAACATGCTACCAATGTGGTTAGGGATTACCAAGTGAGATGTTTCTTGTGTCTTGTGAGTGTTAGTTAGTAAGTTAGTGGTGTGTTCCTAGATGCATACTCTAGATGTGCATTGAACTTGGAATGCAACTATTGCAGGGTAAATGGATTTTCAACATCAGGTTGGGTGGTTTGATGCAAGGTTTTATTCACTAAAGTTTTAGTGTAGGCTTAGATCTCTTGGGTGTGGTGACCTTTACATGTTTCTGACATACGTAGTTTTGGATTTAGGACTTCTTCGGTACCCATTTCTAGAGAGTCCTAGGTGTGATGTCATGTGTGGAGGCATTGATTATAGATATCTGCCTTGAAGTGTATGATGTGGGTGATTGTGAGTGTCTATTTAGGCTTGTGAGCTTATGTGAAGCTACTTGAGTGTGTAAGTAGGTCTTGGGCACCCAGATTTGTCTAGTAGTAGGGTCAGCCTTCATTGACCGCTTTGGGACCCAAATAGAAAAGGTCCGTTTTGGGAGAATTCTGGAACACTCTTTGTTGGGAATCTGACACTAGAGTAGAGGGTTTTTCACCCTTGCGTACCCAAATCTACTTCAGCACTTGAGTCTTCTTGCCTTGTGCTTTCCATTGCCTATGAGCATAGACTGTCTACTTCCTCTGCTTCTTGTACTCCTTGGGTTGCTTTGTCTCGGTCATCTTTGGAAAAGAAGGGAGTTCCAACAAATCCCTGACTCCTTTGTTGAGAACCTCATCGATCTGCATCATAGAGTTTTGGACAAGAACAACATTATTATCTTCATGCGTACTCCTGGAATGACTAGGAGTTGGTGCCTTTCCTAGTTCCTTGAGTGCTTTGTTTTCTAACTCAATGGTAATGCAATTCTCATTTACTCAGACCTGAAGAAGTCCATTTCTTAGGTTCAGGTTGACTGCATGATCGTAGATCTAGTCTTGACCCAAGACAAGAGGCTCAGCGAGATCCTTGTCTTGACACACTAGCACCTAACAGTCATAAGAATATCTTGAATGTAGATGAGAAGCTCCACCTCCCCCATGCAAGGGGTTTCCACACCTCCCTATCCTATAAGATATGTTTCCATAGGATTGATAAGTAATTTCAACTCTTGATAGTAAGAATGTCTAACTGCACTAGTGGCTGCTCCTGAGTCAATCAAGACTCTTAGAGTCCTTGCACTCTCTCCTTGTCCTATCTCTAGGGTCACAAAAGGACGTATGTCAACTATTCTATGGGGACGTACTCCTGATGCTTGGCACATTGCCATGTGATATCTTGGAGCTTCATAATTATCAGACCTAGGCCGATCTCTACCCTATCTTCTCAATTTCATTCATTGAATGCGTTTTAAGGCTTCTACCTGTGCTTCTTCTCGAACCTGTTTTTCCTCTTCCTTATGTTTCTTGGCAGTGTTGAGTCGATTAAGCATTTCCTTAGTGAGGGGTTCTGGATATAATTTGACTCAGTATCCACTAATCTAACTTGGTAGGATGCCACCTTCTAGGGTGGCTAATTGGACGGCCCCAGTGGTTGATATTCTATTAATAATCATGGGTCCATAGCTACACTTCTCTAGCTTCCTTGCATGTTGCTTCAAGATGTACACTAGGACTAAATCTCTCGCTTTCAAGCCCTTATCCTTTACGTGGGCATCAAAATATGTCTTTTGTCTTTTTTTAACTGCATAAATCCTTGCTGCTGCATTTTGGCCAAACACCATCTAAAAGGGTGTGGCTTGGACTATCGTTTGATAGGCAACTCAATATGACCAAACAACATGGTGTAGCTATTTGTCCCAATCAAAGCATTTATTATTCACCAACTTTGTCAACACATTACATAGAATCTTATTTGTGCTCTCGGCCTATCCATTAGGTTGTGGATGATAGGGGGCTGGCTTCTTATGTACTACCAAGAATTCTTGTAACAAGTGTTCAATGACATCATTCAAGAAGTGGGTGCCACGATCACTCACCAATTCTATAGAAAAACCATATCTCATGAACATATTCTCAAATAAGAACTTAGCTGTTGTTTGAGCATCATTTTTTGTTGTGGTCTTTACTCCTACCCACTTGGTTAGATAGTCTATGGAAACAATAATGTATTTAGCGTGTGAACCCTTAGCTGGGGGATTAATAGGACCTACAAAGTCTATTCCCCACTTAGAGAATGCCCATCCTCCCATCATAGGTTTCAATGGCATCTCATCTTTTTGTATCGAGTACTGAGTTTGCTGACAAATATCACATTGCTTCACATAGGTATGTGCATCCATGTGAAGGGTTGGCCACCAAAGACTTGCAAATAGTATAGCCTTGATCACCCTATCTAGTCCAAAGTGTCATCCTACTACACCTTGGTGAGCAGTTTCCAAGATCCTGAGATATTCACTCTCATGGACACACAATCTTAGGTATCCATCCTTTTCGCATTTGTATAAAATATTTCCAATGAGTGAGTAATCTATTGCCTCTTGTTCTAATCTTCTTTGTCTCGCCAAGGTCATCTCTTGAGGTAATGTTTTTGTCCTAAAAAATGTTACTCATGGTTTGCTCCAATCCGGCACTAAAGACACTCGATATAGAGTGTCATGTTCCACTGGTGGTCTAATGGCACAGACTAGGCATTCCTTGCACAATTTGTGAACTTATGCTTCCATAGTTGGCCAATATACCCCTAACCTTTGTAGAGTCTGGAAGGTTCTTTGCTTAGAGTGATGTTGTTAAAGTGCACCTAGATGAGCTAGTTGCAACCATTTTGCATGCTCATCTTCTTCTACACTGCAAGCCAGTATGCCTTGATCAGTGTGCTTATACATGCTACCTGCCATTATGTGATATTTCTGAGACCTCACTACTTCTTTATCCTTGGTTCTCAATACAGGGTGTTTGGTTCCAAAGGTGAGGATTGTCACTATATTCAGGCACTACTTCTAGATTGAACAAGTAAGCATTAGGAAGGTCATCTGATACTCCTTGAGGTGATTGTCCTGAAGTTAGTATGGAAAGGTGATCCACCCTAAGGTGAGTCCCACCTTTCCTAACCACAACTTTCAAGTCATATTCCATTAGTAAGAGGAACCATCTTACTAATCTACTAGTATTGCAAGGTTTGTTCACTAGATATAGCAATGCTTGATGATGTGTAAAAATTTAAACTTATTTGCAAGCAAATAATGTCTAAACTTCTTAATCGCATATACCATGCCTAATCCTTCTTTCGTTTGTGTAGGCAATTGGAAGGTCCATATTACCTTCACTATTAGGTTGTGCTAGTACACACCCAATTGCATAATTGGACGCATCCATGTGCACCTGGAAGGGCTTGTTCCAATCTGGTGTAGTCAAGACTGGTGCTAAATATAATCATCACTTAAGTTCATTAAATAAGTTTTCACATTCATCCCTCCACTCAAAGTTGGTCAAAAGGGAGTATAGAGGCTTTGCAATGACGGCATACATGTAAATGAAACATCGGTAATAACCACAATGCCCCATGAAATCTTGTACCTCCTTGACATTCTTTGGTCTAGGTAGCTCTGCAATAGCTCTAACTTTCTCCTCGTTCGTGGATATGCCATTCTTTGACACAATGTGTCATAGAATCGTGCCTTGCCTAACCATGAAAACACACTTTTCTGGGTTCAAACAGACTTGATATTCTCTACATTTGTCAAAGATTTGTCTGAGTTCAAGTATATGTGTTTGTCTAATGTTGGAATGAGCATAGAGATCATCAACATAAACTTCCAAGTTTTTCCTCAAGGACTCTTTAAACGCATGGCACATCAGCCTCTAAAAGGTAGTTGCCTCTGTAGCAAAAGCCATCTTATGCTGATCTTCTAGAGCAATGACCACTTGATTGTAGCTACAGAAGCCATCAAGGAAGCTGTAGACTTCCTTGGTTGCTACCCTTTCTAATAGATGCTCATTGATAGGAAGCAGATAACTATCTCGAATAGTGGCAATGTTAACCTTCTTTAAGTTAATGCATACCCATAACTTTCCATTCTTCTTGAGCACCACTACAATGGGGGATACCCATTCAATGTGCTCAATTTCATAGATGAATCCAGCTTCTACCAACCTATCTATCTCTTCCTTGATCTTGGCAGCGTAATTGTCATTGTATGTGTATGGCTTTTGCTTAGAGAGTTTGGCATCTGAGGTCATGGGAATCGTATGTGAGCATATGTCACGATCTACTCCTTTGAGGTCCTTATTGTAAGACAATAGTTACGCAATATAACACAGGAGCAATAGCAGAGAAGATAACAGATATAGGAGAATCTCAACAATTTTCTACTAGCAGCAAGTACAAAGATGATGGCGTTGTCCACCCGTGCGCTCTCAAGGTAGAGCTTAAATGGTGATCTAGACAACTCTAGATAGGGAGATACAAGGTAGAGGTATGCTGGCTCAACGCAATGTCTTAGGTAGTGCAGAAGTCATGTATATATAGGATCATGGGTGGCCTGCCATGGACGGCTATACATGGGCGGTAGAGCGTGGGCGGCCACCGCCCGCGTAATTGCCATACACGGCTTAGACTGGTTGAACCGACCTAACAAATATAAATGATTTCTGACTCCGACAGGGAATATTCCACACAATGGGGACCCTGGTAACTCCCCGGACCCCACAATTGGGGACCCTGGTAACTCCCTTTCCTTATAATATCTTACATGGTCCAATATGACCTTCATCCAACATTCAAGTTGGGATTCCCATCAATTGGGTAATGCACGCTTGGCTTCTCCTCATAAAGGGGGCCTTACAAAATGTGCATACAATCATGAGGGGTAGACATTGATCATACTCTAACACTTATAACTCCATGTAAAAACATCTCTATAGTCTCGTAGCAAGGCTATCAACTCTTGTTCCTCTTCTTTAGTCAAGTTGTGTCCTATTTATGTGCATCGCTCTTCACCTTCTTCTATGGTCACAATGATTTTGTTAGCCTTCTCTTTGTTATCATAGGCCTCTCCTACTATTGCTTCATGTTTAGGCATTCTGATCATGACTTTTCTATCTTCTATCTCATACTCCTTAAAGTTTTCAGGGACTTCAAACAAAGATTCGTCCTCTTCTGGTGAGGCTTCACTCTTCTTCCTCTTCTTCCCTTCACTCTTGGCGGTCACCTGTGTAGTTAAGCTCACATCATTCATAAGCTCTTCGTGTCTTTGAGGGTGAGATTCTACCTCGTATAGGTGTTCCTCTTTTGATGCACAAAAAGGGTCCATATGGATGAATTCTAAATCTGAATCACTTACTTGATCAATCTCATTCATCTAGCCTCACACTCTTCGAGGATAGAATCACACATAATTAGTTCTATGGCAAAAATTGAAATGTCATAGCCATCTTCATCATAGTGTGGTGTCCATTGTTCTTCATTGACGACTACATCCATTGTTGCTAGGATTTCTACCCAACCATGAGGTTCAAATTCTTCGTCAGGAAAAACCACAGGTGTGTAGGCTAGGTCTCATATTGATCTATGATTTTCCTTTGCACCTACCTCTCTAGCCTTTTCTCTTTTCTCTTCTTCTTCTACCAATTTACACATCCAGAAGTGAGTGTCTTCATGCATCCATGATGATTTTGATCCTATGGAATGCATTGAGTTTGTATCTCCTGTGGCTGTATGTATGTGATTCCATTGTGTAAGAGGCACATCTCTATGAGAGTAGTCCTTGAGATTGACTTTGGTTGTAACACCTAAGTGTTGCAAATACAAGGAGTTTGTTCCCCAATCCTGTACTACTTGCAACTGTCTCATGAATGGTCTTCTCAAAATCATCTCATAGGCTTGATTTTTGCTGAAGTCACATATGGCAAAGGTGTGCTCAAACTCTAAACCACAAGTAGTGAGATTTATCCCTTTGAGTATCCCTAAAGGTCTCTCTATGTGACCATCGGTCATCTGTAGTTTCATCCTTGTTGGTCTGAGTGCTGGTTTTCCCTAACAGTTCCATAGGGAAGTGGTGATTGTTTTCCTGCACCTGAGTCCAAGATAGCCTTGGTGGTGTAACCTTGATGAGTGATTGGAAGATGGGTGTTTCCTTCTTCTCTTTCACTCATGTGTTCTATCTTATCCAAGGGTATCTTTGGAACTGTTTTATGAGATCCTAGCTGGGAGTGTGGTTTGGCTACTTTTGGCACCTGATTGGCTACATGTTTCCACAATTCTGGCTTAACCTTGAGTAGCTCCTCTAAAGTGAGATTGCACTGCACTTTAGTGTTCTTTACTACTTCCATGTTCCTAGGTATGATCGAGTTTTTATTTCTCACCATGACCGTGGGTGCTCTCATGCATGTAGACTTTGCTTCCTATGGGTCAGTGAAATGCGGCAGTTCCTGTAAAGAATTAGATTCGAAGTCTAACCGCTCACTAGATTGGGCATCCTCCTGTTCCCCATAAATAGAAGGAATGTCTTATGGGAATCGATCATGCAGGTCATCCACAAGTTCAATGGGAGGAGGATGTTCACTTTCTTTAGCACACTTCTCTTCTTGAATTTCTCTAAGAAATTCTTAGGAATATCGATTCATAGAAGAAGATGTGTCTGGTTCAGTGGAATTAAGCACATAAGCTTCCTTGGGAGGAATTCTCATCCTTTCACTTGCCTTGTCCTTACCTTTGGAGGTTGTTTCCTTTCCAGATTTTGCAATTAGCCTCTCCAATATTTCTACTAGTCCATTAAAATGTAACTGAGTCTTAGCTAAACTAGAGCAATTGAAGAAATGACTGACCTCAAACATTGTTTGAGCCAATTCTATCATCTTAGCACAAAGCTTGGTCCATTCAAGCTATAGGTCATCTCTAGGGTAACACTTCTCATGATCTGTTACATTTGGCCCTTCTTGTATTCTGGCCTAATATGCCTTAAGCATCATGTCTAGGTCCTAAGGAGTGGGATCTGCTAGGACTGACCCTACTTTAGGGGGTGATGGGGTTACATGCAGTGGATTAGAGGGTGGTGGATTGAAAGGTGATGTGGGTGGTGGTGGTGATGTGTGAGAGTGCATTTGAGAGGCGCGTTCAACTATCTTGGCCTTTGTTTCTCTTAGAGTTTCCTCAAGCTCACTCATCTTCCTTGACCATTGTCTTTTTATTCTCTCTCGCCTATCCTTCCAAGCTCTTGTCCTTTTCTTTGTAAGGCTCTCAATCTCACTAACCTCTGAGCTCTTTTCCTAGCCTAAGCCTTGGTTTTGTTGTAATGCTTAAGCTTTGGTGACTACCTGCACTAGGGCAGTGGAAGTCACACTTCCTGTAGAATCTACTACTAGACCGATGACATTAATGGGAGTGATTTTCAGCACATTGTCTGGGTTCTTCGGGAAACCCCATAAGAGGTGCTCCTTTCCACAATGAGGACAAAAACCTCGAATTATCACTGATTGGGAATGCATTAGTGTAGGCACAGGGCAATCATGAATGAAGTGATCACCTTGGCATCTGTAGTACAGTCCTCTAGGTGCTTGGGGTCTGATCTATCTAGGTTGGGGTCAAGAATTAGGATTTGCGTACATGACATTAGAGTATTTTGGCTCCCCACTAGATTCACTAGGGTCTTCGTAATAGCATGTTTCATTATGCTCATGTGACTGCATATAGTAAGCTTGTGGGCTATCAATATGAGTTGAGTCAAAATTGTGTCATTTGGATTACTTTCTAAAAGCAATGGTGAGACTAGCACGAAGGCCCTATTGAGATTTTCTGCAGCAGCTGCATACTTCACTAGGATCACATTGGCTGGAGTTGGAGGTTGCTGAGCTAACACAGGCTGTGGCCTTTGTTGGGTCTGGTAGGGTTGCTGGGGCCTACCATACTATTGTGGGTACTGATTATGAAATCTCCCTTGTTGTGGATATGGCTGTGGATAATTTTGTCTAACCGCTTGCTTGTTATAAGGGTAGTCTTGTGCGGTGTGATTAGTGTACCTCCTTTCTATGGTGCAATATTGGCTGTTCAGGTTTGCTTGGGGTTGAGCCATAATTGGACAACACGTTAGCCATTTGGTCTCCTCCATAGGTGTAGCATCTTTTCAGTGGGGCAAATCTAGGTATATGTTTTCTAGAGATTCCTGATTTCTAAGCTACCTTCTCTGCAAATTCCTCGATAGATGTGGATTGTTTGGAAGTGAGTCTAGTTGAGCTATCTGAATCTTTATAGATCTTTGAAATCTCTAATTCCTCCCTTAGATTATCCTCAATGTCTGTTCACATGTGTATACACTCTTCTATGGATCTAGGGTCCTTTAAATACACACATGATCTCAATTTGGTACTTAACAATCCATCTAGGAATAAAGCCACTTGTTTGGCTGGAATGGGTAACTCTTGCACACGACATCTCTCTAGGTATTGCCTAAATCTTCTTCCTGGTAGTCTCACTATCTCTTGAGGTGTCTGTTTGAAGCTATGTATGAGGGAAGGTGTTGTGTCTAATGCCATTCTTAGAAAACTCCGTTATGAAGGCTTCTAGCAATTGGTATATGTTTCTGAATTGCCTGTCGTGTAATGGTTGAAGCCACATAAGGGTAGTGTTCTTGATTGTTAGACCAAAGGTGTTGTATTGTGTGAATAGGTCATCAACTTGCTCAGCTCTCAATACTTGCCTAAATTTTGCCACATTATCATACGGGTCTCTTATACCATCGAAATAATTCTTCATAGATTTGACCACTTGTGTCGGCCTTAAAGTCCTCGTATGTTCTCTAGGCCTTGCCAGAGGGAATTCATCTGCATTTCTTTGATTCCTTGGGCCTCTATGCCTCTCATTTTCCATTCTATCCATGTTTGTTCCCATTTTTCTCTTCCCACTAGATTGGCAAAATTCACTTCGGGTCTATCTCTACTCCTGTCCCTTTGAGTTCCATGAGCTTGAGATGTTCCAGCTCCTTGGTGACCAAAAGAGACGTTGGATCTTGGTTGGGGAAAACAAATTCACCTTTCCAAGTGTAGGCATACCTACCATGCTTCGAGACCACAAAGACCCTCTCTAAAGTATTGTGGAAGTAGGTCAGTTTGCCTGGGGAATCAAGATATTTGAATTCATATATGGTAAGCATTCCTACATCATTCGACTGGTTGGGTTTATACCTCCAAAAAGCTTGGCTGGTCTCTCAATTTAAGAATAAATCTATGCTCTTATTGTCTTGGGGAACCTGTTCTGGAGTGATTATTCTAGTTAGGACTGATTTGCATCAGGGGGGTCTTTGGCTCTCTTCCTAATTTTCTTGTAAGGTCCTTGTTTTTCTAGGTACGCCACTCCTCAGCTACCTACAGGCCTCTCCATGCTAAATGACATCTTAGAGTCACTCGTTTCTAAGCTTAGAGTGTATGGGTGATCACTCAATTGCTGGGCCCAAGACCTTGCCGTATGATTGACACTAGCTTCAGATGATCTGAGGCTTTTTCTATGCCGTCCTAGATATCTTCTTGACCTAAGGTTCATAAGCCTTGGTGTTTATTTATCCCAATTTTCCTAGTACGACTGTGTTGTAGAGTTCTCGCGTACTAGTCACTTGTGTATACTCTAAGACAACGTGCTACATTGCCTAGTGGTGCCATTCAGATAGCCACATTAGATGATATTTTTCTAAACTATATCAGTGCTTGTAGAATCAAGCTCTACCGAAAACTCCTCATTGTAGGCATGTTAAGAAGATTACAAGTGGTGATGAATAGATGACAAGAAGAACAACACATCAGAGGTGAAGCTGAACATGAAGCCTTAGAGCATATACATAAGAAAAAATAGCTCTTAAAAACTTAGATCAAAACATGTGTGTGAACACCCATATAGAAATAGCAATGGAGACATTCATACAACCGCAAGCCTTTGTCATGCATGTGTCAAGTACATTCAAATGCAAAGACGGTCAGAGATATAAGACCATGCATAGCATAGGGATCTCACCTAAGCATATGGTCAAGTTTTTTACTGATAAAGGTGCTGCAACTAATGTGATCAAAATCTCTCTCATATAGACTTTGAAGACTACACTGACACCCATTGAAGACTACTTGATAGGCTTATGAGGTATTAAAACCCCATGATTTGGAGAAGTTACACTTCCCATGCAATGACAAGAGCCACAATATTAGTAAAATTTTCATTATGCAAGGATGATGATCTAATTGAACAAGTCATATAGGGGCAAGATTGGCTTTTGGACAATTCAGTATGTGTCAACCTAGCCAATGAAAAAATGATACTCAAGTTGGAAGGAAAAAATAGTTTGATCCATAACGAGACTCTAGAAATTATTGTGCCTATCTCTAACATTGTTTAACGAGGAGGGAGATAAGGAAGAGAGCTCATTCACACACACTTTCACACTCAAAGAGGAGCACACACAAAAATTTAGTCAAGGCAGAATGATCTTCTTCTTCTTCTTTAATTAGATAAAAGAAATATAAAAGAATGAACTAAAACAACAATACAACTAGTGCAACATATAAAGAACAATACATAAGGAAAATTCTAATATCTGGGAATGAGTGAGCTAGCAAGAAAAAGATGTGCCATCACTCTCGGTAGATAAATCTAATAAAGCTCAATGAAGTATCCCTCACATATACTAGCATGACCACTATACATGTGAGAGAAATGAAAAAGTGATACATGTCATCTTGGATCATCACATGTTGAGCTTGATATCTCAACACTCCCCCTCAAGCTCAACGTCATGTCCTATAATCCAAGCATCTTCCGAAACTTCTTCAACTTCCCAGCTCCTAGTGCTTTAGTGAAAATATCAACAACTGCTCATCTATCCTCAGATAAACAAAGTCAATATTACTTGCTGAAACCTTTTCCCTAATGAAATGATAATGCACCTTGATATGCTTTGTTCTAACATGAAAAATAGGGTTCCATGATAACTGTATGCTACTAAGATTATCACAATATATGGTGATAGGATTTTGGACTTCTAGACCTAAATATGCAAGTAGCATCTCTAGCCATGATGATTCACATGATGCCATTGCATCACCTCTATACTCAACCTCTTCACTCGACAAAGCAACAATGGGCTGCTTCTTACTGCTCCATGTAATACCTACACTTCCAAGTGAGAATAGAAAGCCATTAGTAGATCTTCTATCTAGAATACTACCAGCCCAATCTACACCGATGTATCCATGAACCTGCAAGTCTACACTAGCTTCATAAAATAATGCATAATCCAAAGTAGCACCTACATATCGTATAGTGCATCTCAAGGCATCTAAGTGTGGCTTCCTAGGAACTTGCATAAATTGAATTTCAAGTCCACCAATGTATCTTATATCAGGGCTTGTAATTATGAGATATATCAAACTTCCCACAATTTTCCTAGACATAATAGCATTTTCCAATGCCTCACCTGATGTAGTATCCAACTTCAAATTTTGATCTAATGGCATAGAGATTGGCTTGCAATCAACCATACCATACTTTTGTAGCATACTCAAGGCATATTGCCTTTGTGACATCCATATACCTATTTCTATATGTATAAACTCAATGCCCAAGAAATAACATAGCACACCAAGATATTTCATGTCAGATTCTTGCATAAGGAGTTGCTTTACCTCGTTAATGCTTTCTTCATATCACCACCTATAATCAAATCATCGCCACAATCATGATGCCATCATCACCCTTCCTTGAATATAATGATTGATTTGCATCACACATAGAAAACCCAATGGTGGTTAAGTAATCAGCAATCCTTGCATGCCAAGCACGAGGGGCTTGTCTACGCCCATACAAAGACTTTTCCAACCTACAAATGTATTTTGGGTGATTTGAATTCTCATATCCTTGTGGCTGGTCCATGTATACTTCTTCCTACAACTCACCATGTAAGAAAGCATTCTTCACACCCATCTAATGCAAAGTCCATCCTTTTTCTATAACTAATGTAGCAAATGCTATGACAATAGATATTTTAGCTACAGGGATGAATGTTTCCTCATAATCAATGCCATATGTCTGTGCATATCCCTTTGCTACCAATTGTGCTTTATACCTACTTATACTACCATCAACATTGTGATTTACCATGTAAACCCACTTACAACCTATGGGTTTCTTTCCTTGTGACAATGGAACCAACTTCCATGTTACATTTCCATAAAGTGCAACCATCTCCTCATCCATAACTTTCTCCCAATTTTCAGTTCCAATGCATCTTCAAAGCAAAAAGGTTCAACATCTTGTATTACCTTGGTCATGTAGGCACAATGACGAGCCATGTAACTCTCATACATTAATCATTGCACTGAATTTCACATCCTCCCATATCTTCTTGGTCCTAGGCCACTTATCCTTGTATCATCTGTATGTGCCTTTCTTACTTTTGGAGTCTTCATAGAGGGCAATCCAAGTTCCTCATCAAGGCTCTTTTTTGAACCGCTTGAATTTCCATCAATGTCTTCAAAATTTATAGATGTTTTACTATGAGTAGAAATATTTTCTTTATCTTTCTTTGATGTAGTTGATGAATTTGCTAGAGAGAAATTTCCATGCAATCTTCCACTGCATGGATTTGATTTGGAACTATTGCTTGGTGATGCATCAATTCCACTCAAAACTTGGGATTTTGCACTTGATTTTTTAGCATTTCCTTTGTCATTTGAGTCAAGATTAATTCCTTCTTTGGCATCTGCATAAAAGCTTGACATTTCATCAAACACCAAATCTTTGCTAACCTTCATCTTTTGTGTGAGTGGGTTATAAGATTTATATCCTTTTGCTCAAGGGAGTACCCAATGAAGATACATTTCTCTACTTTTGGATCAAGCTTCATCCTCAACACATTTCGAACATGTACATATGAAATACAACCAAATACTTTCATATGCGATAAGTTTGGCTTTTTAGCTGTAAACTTCTCTTCATGTGTAACTTAATGTACAACAGTAGTCAGAGTTCTGTTCATACAACACCATTCTATTGTGGTGTGTACTTGCATGAAAATTGTTGTCAAATTCCATGAATTTTTAGAAAGGTACTGAACTCATTTGACATATATTCACCTCCTCCATCAGATCTTAATGTCTAAATATACTTTCTTGTCTACTTTTCCAACATAACCTTAAAATTCTAGAAGTGAGTGAACACCTCACTCTTCTCTTTCATGAAATATACCCATATTTTCCATGTATGGTCATCAATGAAGGTAACATAGAACCTAAAACCACCCATAGATGTGGTCTTTGCAAGCCCAAACATGTGCATGTACTATTTCTAGTACATTCTTACTAACATGCTTGTCATGCAAAAATGATGCTCTTGACTATTTACCAATTGGCTCTCCTTCATAAGCACTAAGCTTATGATTTTTCTCCATAGGTGTACCTACACACTTGGTGTTTTCCATCTTGAACTTGATGAGCATGTGATGCACATACTTCCTTTGTGTGATGTATATACCTAAACCTCTGTAGATTAACTCCAATCCAAGAAAATAGGTGAGTGGTCCAAGATCACTTATTTTGAACTCCTCCTTCATTTGACTCTTTACCTGTTCGATTCTATCAAGATCATGCCCTGTGATAATGATATCATCAACATACTCACATAGATAGATCACTTTAGATCCATTCCTCTTCATGAACAAAGAGGTATCCACCTTGCTAGGTTTGAATCCTTGGTCCTGCAAATAAGTCACCAATCTGAAATTCCAAGAACTTGGAGCTTGCTTCAATCCATACAAGGCTTTCTTTAATTTGCAGACATAGTTATGATGTGCATCCTCATATCCAAGAGGTTGTGCCATATACACTTCCTCAAAAATCCATCCATTTAAGAAAGCATTCTTTACATCAAGTTGATAGAGCTTCCAATTTCTAGATGCAACAAGACTAATGAGAACCCTAATTGTAGGCATTTTTGCAATAAGAGAGAAAGTCTCCTCATAATCAATACCATGGTTTTGAGCAAACCATTTAGTAACTAACATTGCTTTATGTCTATTTATACTTCCATCTAGATTCCTCTTGATTTTGTATACCCATCGAGATCCAATTACCTTCATAGATGGCTTGTTAGGTATAAGCTCCCAACTATCATTCTCATTCAAGGCTTCTGTTTCTTCATCCATTGCATCTCTCCAAGATTTCTTGCTTTGTGCTTCTTCAAATGTGGTAGGTTCTTCATTGGTTGAATCCTTTTCAATGTAGATTGAGTGCTTGGTGACCAAAGAAGTATCATAACCATACTTCTCTCGTTTCTTCTTCTCCCTTGAAGACCTTCTAAGTGGTTGATGTGAGCTCTTAGGTCCATATGTAGCATCTTGCATCTTTGCTTTACCTTTGTTCCTCCATAGCTTAAGTCTTTCCAAGTCTTCTAGGTCAATCTCTGAATCACTTTCTTCAATTTGCTTTGGCTCCTTTTCTTGAAGTGATGGAAAATCTTCATTCAAGTCATAAGGTAGTCACTTTCCTGTCATCATCAAACCTTGATTTGTTCTCATAAAAAATTACATCTCTACTTACAGAAAATCCTTTATCGGCTGGATTATACAATCTATATCCTTTTTGGTTTTGGTCATAACCAATAAATATGTACTTTTCTGCCTTGGGATCCAATTTCCCTCTTATTTGAGAAGGAATGTGAGCATAGGCTAAGCATCCAAAGATTTTACAATGCTCTAGACTAGGTCTTCTTCCATTCCACACTTCATATGGAGTGGTTCCATCTAGTGACTTAGATGGAAGTCTATTTATGAGATATGTGGCTGTAGACACAACCTCTGCCCATAGGTAGTTTGGCAATCCCTTTTCATTGAGTATGGAACTTGCAACTTCAACAATAGCTATGTTTCTCCTCTCTGTTACACCATTGAGTTCGGGTGTATACCTTGTAGTGACTTCCCTTTTAATGCCTCTTTCATGCAAGTAGGCATCAAATTCAGAAGAAAAGTATTCTCCTCCACCATCTGATCTGAGTCTTTTCAAAGTCCTACCTATTTGGTTTTCAACAAGAGCAACGTACTTCTTAAAGCAATTAAAAAGTTCATCCTTGTGCTTCATGAAAAATAGAATGGTCCACCTACTACAATCATCTATGAAAGACAAATAATATCTTGAGCCTAATATAGATGGCTCGTTACTTGGACCCCACACATCCGTGTGCACTAGATCCAAAAGATTTTGATACACATATCCCTTCTTATTGAAAGCTTATCTATGAGCCTTGTCGAGTTGACAAGCTTCACACTTATATATCATGTATTGCCTTGTGATATTAGGCAAACCAAGTACACTTTGGTCCCTGCAAATTTGTTTGAGTGTCCTCTCACCAATGTGAGCAATCCTTTTGTGCCATATCTCCAACTCTATGAGAGTTTGAGATCCATAGCTAAATAAGGCTATATTCTTTTTATCTTCCACTTCAAAAGTGAAAAGCCTTCATGTCTTTTCTCCTTTGGAAATCCTTCTAAAACCTTGCCTTGGGTCTTCAACATATGCTCCAAATTGGTTGAATCTAACCTGCAATCCTTTTTCAACAATCTGCCCAACACTTATTAAATTTTTGGTAATTGTAGGGACATACAAGACTTTGCTTAAGAGTTTCATATTCCCATTTGATGTCTTCACATTACCTATCTTATCGACCGAGTTCTTTGTATCATCTTCTGTTTGCACTTCATGTTTGTTGTGAGGATCTTCCAAATCAGAAAGTAAAGCCACATTTCTTGCTACATGATTTGAGCATCCCGAATCAATGTAAAAGATGTGATCATCATCCTTACCCTTCTTCACTGATATATTCATAATCAATAATGAATCTTCTTGACTTTGGTCCTCTGCATAGTTATTGTAATCTCTTCTTCCTCTATGGCCACTTTGATAGTTGTTGTTGTAGTTGTTGTTGTAGCCTCCACTGTATCTGCCTCTATTTGATCCATAGCCACCTCTATTGAATCCTCTTCCTCTTGAGTTCCTTGGGTTCCTGAAACATTCTTCAATAGTATGATTAGATAAGCCACATATATTTCAAGGTTGAGATGATTGGAATCTCCCCCTGCCTTGCTTTCCACCTCTACCTCTTCCTCTAGCTCTTCCTCTACCTGCAAAGTTTGCTTAGAAAGAGCTACCTTCATCTTCATTCTTCTTATTCTTTGGCTTGTCCTTGATCTTAGCTTTATCATAATATAAGGCAAAAGTTTGATTACCTCTTGAGGACTCACCACCTTTGCTTATCTTTGCTTCATGAGTGAAGAGTTGGCCCATGAGTGCGTTGAGGTCAGGTACATGCATATCCATGTACAAATCCATGGATGTTGTGAAGGATTCCCACTTTTCATATGCTTTGATTACATTTATGATTTGCCTAATGATTTGTTCCTCTTCAATTACCTCTCCAATTACCTCTCCAATTACCTCTCCAATTACCTCTCCAATGCTTCGTAATTGATATGAAATCTCCTTCATCTTTGTGACATAATCAATCACACTTTGCTTGGGGCTTTTCTTCATTGTTGTGAACTCCATCCACAATTGGTTCGTCCTTGCTCGAGTGTTGGAGGAGAAGAAAGGAGCAAGTGCATTCCAAGTTTCTCTTGATGTCTTGCATCCCTTTACATGAGGTAAAAGAAAATCAGAGATTGAGTTTAGAATATAGGACCTTGCAAGTGCATCCTTTGAACACCAATTTGAAAGTCTTTCCCCTTCTTCATGTGATGGTTTCCTTTTGTTCCTCATGGTTGGCATAGATTCATCTTCATATGTGTATCCAAATAGATTCCTCCCTTGACGATAAGCCTCCATCCTTAGAGACAATGCTGGGTAGTTGGTTCTATCCAATTTGTCAATTGTTGATGGAAATCCATCTCCCATGTTGATTGACAATGCTTTGATACCACTATGGAGAGAGATGGTGGATGCAACTTGAAGATGAATTGGTGCTACTACAACCAAATTCACACCATCTAATTGAGACTTCAGAATTGATTAGTAGACCCTTTGTGCTTCCTAAATCCACAAAAAAATCACCCAAGTGCTTTGGACCAAGTATCTCAAAAGTTTGAGTCAAGACAGACGAGTTGCAAAGTGACTAGCTCCCAAAACTTGCTATTTTGGTACATACACCTGCTGGAAAAAATGAACAGTAATCTCAACCTGGTAGGAATTAGAAACATTCCTTTTGTACATATCAAATAGACATAGCAAGCTTCCCAATAAAAGTTAAGACACTTCAATTCATCAACTGAGAACTGAGAAAAAAATTTAGCAAAGACTGGAACACTCCTGCCATTTTTGGCCTCTATAGAGATAGACTAGTGAGCAGTAAAATGCAGATTTCTCACAAATGGTAAAATCAAATGAACATGAGATTTTGTGTGCATAAATTAGACTTATAGAACTATCCTGTGCACATTAGAACTCTGAAAAAGGTTACGTATAGCCCCGGGATATGAGCTTCTGAAGTTTATTGTTTTGAGTGAGTATAGCAGAAAACAAATCAGAGAAGAAATAAATAATGAATGTATAGATTCACATATAATTACAACCTCATTGGCAATGAATACTTGCGCAATGGGAGTAGAATGATAGAGATATGGATTAAGCTCTTCAATCTCTACAAATGGGCATGGAATGGGCACGAATCAAGCACTACTTTGGCCACTTCCTTCTTGCTCTTTTTATAGCTACTTTTGGAGGTAGTTTTGAATTTGAATTCAAATGACTTCACCAAAAAGTGATGCTAGGAATTAGGAAACATTCCCTCAGCTAATGGATTCATGGTTTTAGGTTGTTAGAGCCACGGATTTTCTCTTTACATCATGGATGACTTATGCCATTCTTTCTTTTACAATTAGAAGAGATAAAATGTACTCTTTTACAAGAGGTGTTCATATGTCTACACATATGACTACAAATGAACATTGTATCAAGTTATATCAAGCATGTAGGCTTGGGCAAAATGCACCAACAATGCATGTCTAACAAACAACCAACAATGGCTCTCTCCTTGATCAAAGCTCAGTATAGAGACTTAACACAATTCTCATGTGAGCTTATGTGGCTCAAGAATTTGTTTGTTGATCTTGATTTTCAGGTTAAGCAAGTACCTATCTTTTGTGTCAATATATGTTGCATATGCTTGGCTCAAAATCTAGTGTTCCATGCAACGTCAAAGCATATAGAAGTGCATTACCACTTTATTAGAGAGAAGATCATGTCAAAGGATGTCGAGGTGGAGCATGTCAATACAATGGATCAATATGAAAATATGTTTACCAAAACTTTGGATGGAGTAAATCTACAACACTTCAAGGGATGCATTGGAATGAAGGATGTAGGCATTGAGACTTGACGAGGAGTATTGAAAATCAAGCCTCAACCATGCAAAAGGATTCATCCATGAGTTTTGCAAGTGGACCAATAAAATAGGAGGATCCAAATTCTTGGAATCAATCTAGAAGCTCCACCAATCTCAATCAAATTCAAATCTCATCAATCACCCATCAAAAAGTGCACCTACACTGATTAGTGGGTGGTTAACTAGATTGTAGGAAAATTAAAACTCTATATAAGCACAATTCTACCTTTGTTTCTTGATTTATATGCATTTCATGAGTTTTACACTTCGTTTAGTGAGCTTCTAAACTCCAACAAGCAGCCCCCTTGCTTGCTTAACTCATTTTCTCATGATTTTGCTCCTCTTCATCTAGATGTGTAGTGAGGTTTTTCCAAATCCAATTGTAGTAGATTGCAGAGTATTGTTTGTTCTCTCTTTGTACTCATTTTCATTTATTTCAAGATTAATTTTGTCTCTCATGTAGTGCCCCAAAGTTTTCAAAATTTTCAAGTTCTTTGCCTGTGTGAGTTGTGACAAATTGCTAAGTTTGTGAAGCTATATCTTTGCACATAGACAGAGAGTGTTGCAAGTAGGTAGCCTATTTTGCAGTGGATGGGTCTCCCAATTGGAAAACTCATTTGGGACGATTTAAAGCTTTTTGGGTATCTCTTAAATCCTAGTTTAAAGTAGCAAACTTTCATTATAAGTCTTTGTACACATGCATAGAAAAGTTGAGAATAGTGAGCATATATCACTCCTTGTGGGCCTAGTGGAGGGCTGCCATCTTCCATTGTTGCATTGGGGTGTTAGAACCATCCCCCATCACAAACAAAACTAGATTCTTTGTTATATTTGGAACATGCAACATGTCAAAAAGATGTTTTATCTTCCTGGCCTCCATAGATAGTGCTATGTTTCCTATATGTTTGATAGGATGTGCTGTGTCATCACCTATTTCAAAATGTCCAAGAACTAGATATTTTTGCAAACTACTAAACCACTCCGCATGACTAGGCATGTGATTTGATGCACCTGAACCAGCATACCATACATTATCATTTGATTTTGAATCATTAGTAGACGTTGTATTCATCATGTGATGTTGGACCATGAACAACTTCTATAAATCATCTACACTTGTTGTTTTGCTACCTTTTGTTATTTTGATTCTTCAACTTGCAATCACGTTCAAAGTGTCCAAGTTCACTACAATTCCAACATCCTTTATTGTCATTACTTTTATCATTTCTTTGGAAATTTCTATGGCCTCTTTGGCTCCCCCTGCCTCGAAACTATCCTCTACCTCCTGCATGAATTTGATGTTGACCTTAGTCTTGATTACTGTTTCCTCTTCCACTTCCCAAACCTATATCTACACATCTTCTTCTAACAAAGTAGAATACCTACTTAGAAATAGGTTTTCCTTGGGAGTTTGAGTCCTCACCAAGATTCCTTTCACATAAATACATACAAAAATACATACATATATAGATGCATACACACATGCATACATGCATACATACATGCATACATATATACACAAACATATACATATACACACACATACAAACAAACAAACATACATACATACATACATACATACATACATACATACATACATACATACATACATACATACATACATACATACATACACACATACATACATACATACATACACACATACATACATACATACATACATACATACATACATACATACATACATACATACATACATACATACATACATACATACATACATACATACATACATACATACATACATACATACATACATACATACATACATACATACATACATACATACATACATACATACATACATACATACATACATACATACATACATACATACATACATAGAGACATATGTACATACATACATACACATACACACACATATGTGCATTTAAATTTAATTTCTCTAGAACTATCTAGAGTTTATAGTTGAGATTTGAGATCACTTTAGAGACAACAGGATGCTTGTAGTAAGATAGGAATTAAATAAAATAGATACTCGAAGTAGGAGAAACACTACTCCTAATGTAGATCTAACAAGCTACAAAACAAGTATAACCTATGAGATATGGCTACTAAAACTTAGCTTGAAGGAAGATGAGGGGATAACTTATTAAGGGGTCTGCTTACTTGTGGACTTAACTATGTAACCAACATGAATGGATGTACTTCAAGTAATTTCCACAAGTCAATCGGTGTATTTATACATTTCAAAACGCTTCCTAGATCTAAGATACCTTTCCCTATAATCAAGGAATCAATTTAAGTATTAAATGGATGAGATGATTGGGGGAATGGTTTTTTGATTTGATTGGTGGTTGAAAATTATAACTTTGTTTGTCCTTTAGTACTCCACTTGTTCAATGCTCAATTGATCCATGGATTCTAAGGGTGGAGCTTGATTTCCATCACTCCTCAAGCTTCAAGCTATCTCTCGCATACATAGACTCATTTTGATCTTGATTAGTTTTGTATAATCCATTTTATTTCTAATTATATAAATCTCCTTTTGAGTTGAGTGCAAGATACTCTGTGTTTGATTGACAACATTGACCCAACTCTTAGATTGGAAGCAGCAAGCATTCTAGGAAGGTTTGTTGCCATACAAGTGATATTTCCTTGTGGATATGAGGGAAGTGAAGACATTGAAGGATCAACATGGAGAAAAAGAGACTTTCTAACCTTGGCAAAGGGGCCAAAAGAGAGAATGGTCGAGAAATGATCTAACATAGCAATTTGAAAATCAGTTTTTTTGTAGGGGATTCTTATGAAATTTTGACATGTACTTCTTGGAGCTCCCTACTTTCTCCTTCTTCTTGTGTGTTTCCACCTTTCTGATGTGCTTCCATGCTTGTGCTTGACCTTGAGTTCCAACACTCCCCCCCTCTCAAGTCTATCGTCCTTGACAGACCCTTGTTGTAGTGTTTGTTCCAAGTACTGCTTTGAGAGATAGTGTCCATTCTGTATGAATAAGAGATGTCTAGCTTCCAAATATGGTAGGATTGGTTGTCCGATTCTTCATTTGTCACTGCGAGCCTTTGCAAGTGGTAGTCCCTTGGTATGTGCTTCTTCCTTGGATTCGAGCATGAATGTGTCATTGTGAGCCTCCATTGATGTCATTTAGAGCTTCCAAAGATGATGTTCATAGTAGTCATGCCAAGTACTCGTAGCCCATAGTGCATTGGGTAAGTGTTTTAGTGCATGGGTTGAAGAAAGCATGTGCCTTGTGTAGTGTGGCCCTATGCATGCTTACTTGGGGAATGCATTAAAAGAAACATGGTGCACAAAAATTAGGTCTTGAGCGAATTGCTCAAGGGTATCCTGATGAAGAGTTTCCTAATTTATCAGTGTTGTTGTGACACCCAAGTAGAGGATTCTTACCATGAAAGATCGATCGATATTTGGCTCGCCGTGTTGTACTCTCATCATAGTGATTGAGCAATGGTCCATCTTCCGTGGTTGATGAATGTCCTTGTTGATGATTCACTGATGAGATTCTTCGAGCGCCTGATCCTATCCTTTCTCTTCAAAGCAACATTTGCCAAATACTAAGAATTGAATTTCTTTATATTCCTTGACAAAAAACATTGGGAAACTACACCAAGGTTAGTTTCACATATTCTCTTTAGCTCACCATAAGCAGGATTCTTCTCACCCAGTATACATACAAGGATTTGTAGGGTACCAAAACTACCCCTTTCAGATATCTCCTTGGATGCTCTCATACATACAATAGTTAGGCATCGCTCAAGTTGCGGACCTTCAAGCTCTACCCTCCTACCATGGTAAGGGGGAACAATAGTTGTGGATGCCATGTTAATGCCAAGTTGTGGACATCTATCAGATAAGGCAGCCATAATATCATCTGCTAGTCGAGACATACTTCTATCCAAACTGATAAATGCCTAGTTATCAATGATTCCACCTTCAACCAAGCATGAATCATTCATGTTCCATGAGCCAAACCTGGGAACAAGCTCTCTCTCTCTCTCTCTCTCTTCTTTTTTTTTTTGGAATAATATCACAAAACAAGAAGACAAATGTTAGTATCAGTAAAACTAGTTGACATATGTCAATGTGCTCTTGTGCATGGGACTCTCAATTGTGTCTATGCACAGCCATGTAATGTGGCCCTATATTGATGCATAATTTGGAAATGCATGACCTGAATGGTGCAAAAGACAAGGTTATGCCAAAGGCACATGGTTGTCGCGCGTCGAGGCTTTTTAATGTTGCTTTCCGAGGTTGATGCAGTCTTTCTTGGGGGTATCCATTGGAGCTTGAGATGAAAATTGATCATTCCTCCTTATAGGGATCATCGATTCAATATAACTTCATAGATCTATAGATCTTCTTTAGAACATCGTATTGTATTGATACAACAAGAACCTTCTCTTAGCTGAGATGTTGGGCCTTGACATCAAGACAATACCATCAAGAGGGATTTGTTGGGAGGAAAGATATCAATTTGTTGAAACAATAGTATCGAGAGGGATGACAAAGTTTTGATAGAAGTCGACTTATGCACTTGATCCTTGGATACTTATGATAAAAAAGATGCAAACAAGTAAAAAGAGATATTACTTTTTATGATATAGTTTAGTATTTTTATCTAGCATATAATAATGAATGTGCATATGCATGTTTATGTATGCATGTACATATGCATGTGAGTATGTATGCATATGTGTGTGTATGTATGCATGTGAGTATATGTGTATGTGAGGATATGTGTATGTGTGGTCGTGTGTGTATGTATATGTGCAAGTATCTATATATATATATGTATATGTGTATGTGTGCACGAAAGTATGTATGCATATGTGTGTGTATGTATGCATGCGAGTATATGTGTATGTGTGGCCATGTGTGTATGTATATGTGCATATATATATATATATATATATATATATATATATATATATATATATATATATATATATATATATATATATATATATATATATATATATATATATATATATATATATATATATATATATATATATATATGTGTGTGTGTGTGTGTGTGTGTGTGTGTGTGTGTATGTGTGCATGAAAGTATGTGTATGGAAGTGTGTATGTGTATGTGCGCATGTTATATGATTGCAAGTGAAAATCAAATATGATTGTGTATGTGCATGTGTGTGTATGATTGTGAATTAAAAACTATTGTAATTGTTGAAAAAGGTTTTGTGTTCTTTTTTATAATACAAGGGTTGAGAAGGTATCAACAAGTGAAGACCAATGGCATCTTGGAAAATGTATATCAGCTAATAGAAGGTTCGTTTTTTATTAATAGAATATAGCTTCACATATCCATAGATCTTCTTTAGGTAGTTGTATTGTTTTGATACAACATGAACCTTCTGTTAGCTGAGATATTGGCATCAAGACAATCACATCAAGAGGGACTTGTTAGGAAGAAGGAAATAGGCTTATTGAGATAATAGCATCAAGAGGGACTTGTTATGGCTAAGTTTTGATAGAAATCGACTTATGCACTGAAACTTTTGATACTTACGACAAAAGATATATAAACAGGTAATAAACTATTTTACTTTTTATGATATAGTTTAATATTTTTTCAAGCACATAATAATGAATTTTTACTTTTTTTATATTTGTATAGGTTATTTTGAAGGTTGATTGATTTTGAGCTGAGTATAAAGTTAGAAATTTCCCATGAAAAAGGGATCGTTATCAATTGTAAACTTGTCATTAACTTCACTTTTTTTTAGGATCAAGTCAATTTATTGTGTGTATGTTCTTGTATTTATGTATATATACATATGTATGTGTGTACGTGTGTATACATAGGCATGTGTGTGTATGAATGCATGTAAGTATGTATGCACATGTGTGTGTATGCATATGTATGCACATGTGTGTGTATGCATATATATGCATGTGCATGTGTGTATATGCATATGTATATATGTGTATGTGTGTATATGCATATGTATGTATGTATGTATGTGCATGTGTGTGTATACATGTCTATGTATGTATACATATGCGTATATGTATGCATGTGAGTGTGTCTATATGTGTGTGTATATGTGCAAGTATCTATATGTGTGTGTGTATGATTTTGTGTGTACATGTGTACATGTTTGTGTGTGTATATGTGTGCATGTGTGTGTATGCATATGTGTGTATGACATGCACATACATACACACATATGCATATATGTACTTTCAAATCTGTAAAACAATAACACTAATTTTATCTTTGAAGAAAAGTCGAGAGCTCTCTAGACTCTCAAACATGTGCGAAATGGGTTCTCGATAATAACGTTTTGATCGAAAGAAATTTCGATTGAAAATGTTTCGATTGAAATGTTTTTCTTCGAAAAAACTTTCGATCGAAAGTGTATCCCTGTCTGTTTTTTTTTGTGTTTATTCGGACAACCCCAAATAAAACAAACATATTCGGTATTTTTTAATTATTCGATTGAATAAATGCAACCTAGCCTAGATCTGCTTCATGCCCGGAACTGCTTTCTTGTTGAATAGTGTCCTTTGATTTGATATAGCAGTGGTCATGTACTGTCTCGCTTGTCTTTTTGGTTGGGTTGTTGTGTGTGATGGCATTAGTCTTGGCACAAGAAGAGGATGTTGCTTGCCTTTGAGCTTGTTCTTCCATGATTGAGCTCTTCTGGAACGTAGAGTTGTGGCCACCCACATCTTTTTTGCTAAGATTAGTCTGAGAAGAACTAAGAGAATTTGTGACATCTGGATTTGTGAGCATGCAATTCTCTAATTCTAATGTAATGCATTGTTCCTGTACCCAGACTTGAAGAAGTTGATTCTTAAGTTCAAGTTGACTGCATGGTCATAAATCCAATCTTGACCCAAGACAAGTGGTTCTGTAAGGTCCTCATCATGACATACTAGCATTTTGACTTTCATTGGAACATCTTGAAGGTAGATGGAAAGTTCCACCTCGCCCAAACAAGGGGTTTCCACACCTCCAAATCCTATGAGATAGGCTTCTATGGGATTGATGTTCAATTGCAAGTCTTGGTAGTATGAAGTTCTAACTACACTAGTTGCTGCACCTGAGTCAATCAATGCTCTCATAGGCCTTACATTCTTTCCTCGTCCTACCTCTACAGTCACAAAGGGGTGTCGGTCGATTATTCGAGAAGTAATTATGCCCGATTTTTGGCACATGTCCATGTGATATTTTGGGGCTTTTGGGTTGACATCTAGGCCTAGTCGCCTTAACTTATTTCTTCTGATGCGCTCTCTCGCCTCGGCTTGTGCTTCTTCTCTAACCCTCAACCCTTCTTCTTTTCGCTTCTTAGCAGTGTTGAGTCTCATTAGCATATCCTGTGTAAGAGGCTCCTGATATATCTTGACTCTACATCCACTAATATAGTTTGGCAAGATGTCTACCTCTAGAGTGGCCAATTGAACCGCACCACTAGTGGAAATAGTTTGGCAAGATGTCTACCTCTAGAGTGGCCAATTGAACCGCACCACTAGTGGAAATTCTATTAATGATCATGGGCCCATATCCTCTTCTTTACAATTTACGGGCATGTTGCTTGAGTGTGTAGACCAACACTAGGTCACCCTCTTTCAATCCTTTATCCTTGATGTGTGCATCAAAATAAGTCTTTTGTCTTTTCTTTGCAGCATAGATACCTGAAGCCGCTCGTGGCCTCGTCTCACCTAAACGTTCCAGATCAAAGATCCTAGAGGACAACTCATGCCCATTCCACTCATGCCCTTGTGCTACTTTTAATGTTGGGATTAGGAAATCTAATGGTAGCACAACATTCTGTCCAAAGACCATATGAAATGGGGTGGCATTGAGTACCATTTTATAGGCAACTCAGTAAGCCCAAACAACATGACGAAGTTGTTTGTCTCAATCAGAGTGTTTATTATTGACTAGTTTTGTCAATACATTACATTGGATCTTATTTGTGCTCTCAACTTATCCGTTAGTTTGTGGATGATAAGGGGCAGACTTCTTATGTATCACCAAGAATTCTTGGAGAAGGTTTTCAAGGACTTCATTCAAGAAGTGTGTGCCTCTATCGATCACTTACTCTATTGGTAGTCCGTATCTAGTGAATACGTTCTCAAATAAGAACTTAATCGTTGTCTGAGAATCATTCTTTGTAGTGGCTTTGACTTCTACCCACTTTGTCAGGTAATCTGTGGCTACAATAATGTATTCTGCATGGGAGTTTCTAGCTGGGGGTTAATAGGACCTACAAAGTCTATACCCCACTTCGAAAATGCACATCCTCCCATCATTGGTCTCAAAGTCATCTCATCTTTTCTGATTGGATATTCTGCACGTTGGCATGTATCACATTTCTTCACATAGGTATGTGCATCCATATGAAGAGTTGGCCACCAAATTCTTGAGAATAGTGTTGGAGTTAGACATCTGCGGAAGCATCCGAACATCACAAGGAAGAAGAAGAAGCTTGGAGCACAACACACAATACTGAATGTATTACTAGAGAATGTACAAAGATAAGTAGCCCATTAGGGCAATAGGTGTATATACAAGCCGGGGGAAAAAAACCTCCTAAAGAGGGGAAAAAGTTCCCCGACGGTCCTAGTGTGTTCACACACATCACTACCTAAATATATCAACAAATCCCCCCTGGGAATGATGCGGTGAACAAGGAGCTGGCACTCATGTATAAGGAAGTGCCAAGCTATGTGGAAATCACTCCACAAAAGGAAGTAAGCCCAAAGCTTTGCAGAAAGCTTCAAACGTCTCCCTAGGCAGAGCCTTCATGAAAAGGTCTACAATGTTCTCCTGCGTGGGCACATATGCCAAGCTGATCTCCCTAGCAGAGAACCTCTCCCTGACATCGTGATAATGCACCTCAATGTGCTTAGTGCGAGCATCGAACACAGGGTTCCTTGCAACTGCCAATGTGCTCTGACTCTCAGTGAAGATGGTGGTGGCAGAAGTCTGGCCAACACCCAAATCAGCCATAAGGCGTTTGAGCCACACACACTCAACACTCGCTGTGAAAGATTCCCTATACTCAGCCTCACAACTGGAAGTGGCCACAGTAGGCTGCTTCTTGCTCAACCAAGATATACATGAGCTACCAAGCATGAAGCAAAAGCCACTAGTGGACACATGAGTGTCATAGCAACCAGCCCAATCAGAGTCAGAAAAAGCATGCAAATCTGGTGGTAGTGATCCCCCCTTGGGATAAAACAACCCAAGTAATCGAGTTCCACTCAAATAGCGAAAGATGTGCTTAACTGCCTACCAATGCTTGACTCCTGGGCAATGCATAAACCTGCTCATCTTTGAGACATCAAACTGAATATCTGGCTGAGTAATGCATAAGTAAATCAAGCATCCAACAACCTGCTGATAGAGAACAACATCAAAAGCATCTCCAACATCATGAAGACTCAAATGTAAACCTGTCTCCATAGGAGTGGCAATAGGCTTCCAGTCTTCAAGGCCAAAACGCTACAATAATGTGTCAATATATTTTGTTTGACACAAAGCCATTCCACCATCAACTTGCATAACCTGAATGCCCAAATAGTGATGCAAATGCCCCAAAGCAGACATCTCAAATGAGGCATGCAAATCAGCCTTAAAATCAGCAATATGCTTCTCAATAGGACCAGTGAGCAGCATGTCATCAACATAGACAACAATGATCAGAAGCACATCATTAACACACTTAACATATAAGGTGCTTTCAGTTGGATTGTTCTCAAAACCATGTGCAATCAGATAGGCATGTATCTTCTCATACCAAGCACGTGGTGCTTGCTTTAAACCATATAATGCCTTCTTTAACCTGCACACCTGGTTTTCATGCCCTTTCTGCACAAAGCCACGGGGCTGAAAAACATACACTTCTTAATGCAAGTCACCATTCAGAAATGCTGTTTTAATGTCCAACTAATGTACATTCCAACCATGATGGGCTGCAAGTGCACAAATGCTCTGAACAGTAGTCATACGGCATGTAGGTGCAAAGGTCTCATCAAAATCAATGCCTCTTTCCTGTGCATAACCCTTTGCAACAAGCCTAGCCTTATACCTGTCAACTATACCATCAGGTTTACACTTCATCTTGTATACCCACTTAAGTGCCAATGGCCTTCTTGCCAGGAGGCAAGTCACATAAAGACCAAGTACCATTCTTCATTATTGCATCATATTCAGATTGCATAGCATCCATCCAATTTTCTGAATTTTGTGCTTCATCAAACAAAATAGGCTCAGCCTCATCACATAGACTAGATGCAGCCATAGCATATCAATCTGATGCAAAAGAGGCATTATGAGAGCCTGATCGAGTACGATATGACAGAGGTGCATCTAATTTGCTATCACGCAAGGTCTGCACCTGCCATTTTGGTGTAGTTCTTGCCTGCTCAATATCAGCTCTCTCATCAATAAGTGCATCATGTAAATCTGCATCAGAAATGGAATGATCTGCATCATCACATGAAACCTGCAAAGGTTGAGAAGTTGCCTCATTAGGACCAACACTAGACTGTCCACATGTAAAAAGAGGCAGCAAAGTATCATACATGTCTTTGGAGCTAACAGATGTCTCCTTAGTACATGAAAGCAATGGCTGAATAGCATCCTCCACAAAAACAACAGCACAACTAACCAGAATGAGTTTAGTCTGTAGATGATACAGACGATAGCCTTTACTTTCAGAACTGTACCCAACAAAAATACATTTTACTTCTTTATCATCCAATTTTCTGCGATGTTGTTCAGGCACTAATGCATATGCCAAACAACCAAAAACACGCAGATGAGCAACAGATGGCTTGCGATCATGCCAAGCCTCATATGGAGTGATAGACTGCAGCGCTTTAGTGGGACACCTGTTCAGTACATATGCTGCACACATGACAGCCTCAAGCCAGAAACTATGTGGTAAAGCCTGACTCTTGACCATACACCTCGCCATCTCCATGTGTGACCTGTTATTTCGTTCAGCAACTCCATTCTATTGAGGTGTATACGACACTATACACTGGTGTTTTATCCCACGTTCAGCATGAAATTTATTAAAATCAGAAGACATATATTCCCCCCCTCGATCAGAATGGAGGGTGCCCATTTTATATGATGACAGATTTTCAGCCAAAACCAAAAACTGTTTGAAGCACATGAACACTTAGAACTTTGCCTTCAATGGATATACCCATGCATGCCTAGAAAAATCATCAATGAAAGTCACGAAGTAAAGATAATTCCCAAAAGAAGGTGTTTGCATAGGACCACAGACATCACTATGTACAAGCTGCAATTTTTGAGTAGCCCGAAGTGAACCATCTTTTGGAAAGGATGAATGCTGCATTTTGCCCAAAATATAGCCTTCACAAACATGTTTTCTAGGTGCCTCAAGTTTGGGCAAAGAGGACACCATTTCAGATTTCTGCAAGCGTAGCAAACTAGCAAAATTCAGATGACCAAAGCGTGCATGCCAAAGCTTTGCATTTGACATAGCCTGAGAATCATTTATTACACATGCCAAATCATTTACTGATCTTTCATTGTCTATGAGCTTATACAGCCCACAACATAAAATGCCAGAAGCAATAATCACATTGCCATTTGACAGATCATGAACTGTACACCTGTCATCAACAAATTTCACAAGCAAGCCAGACTTGGCTAATGCAGAAACTGATAACAGGTTCTTCTTGATCCCTGGCACAAATAAAGCATCTGACAAAGTGGAAGAACTACCATCAGCAGTAGTTAAAATGATCTTACCAACTCCCATAACAGGATAAGAGGAGTTGTTGGCGCATGTAACAGTATTCCCTGTCGGGGCAGGCTCGAGTGAAGAGAAGAAACTATGCTACGAGGTAATATGTTTGGTCACCCCACTGTCAAAATACTAAACTTCTGAGTCTACTACAGACATGCACTGCTCATGAGAAGATGGGTCAAAACTGCAGATAGTAGTAAATGCCCATTCTTCTTCCTGAACAAGATTAGCAGACTCTGTTTTGGTGTAGAGGCCTTTGCAACAACCATTCCAGCCTCTTTCTTCTTTGCCTCTTTAGCAGCCAGTTTTGAACAGTTCTTTATGATATGATCATTCCCTTTACAGTACTTACAAAAAAATTTCTGCTTTTCTGATTTCTTCTCATCTTTATCTTCCTTCTTCAAATATGCAGAATTAGAAGATTTCTGCTTACTAGTTGAAGAGATCCATTTTCCTTTGCCCTTCTGACTAGCCAGGGAAGCTTGATCTGCAGCTCGCATAATGGACCTGTTCTGCCTAGATTGATCTTGCTGCAACAGAACAAAGACTAACTCCTCAAATGATAAGGCATTTGGATTGCCTTTCATCATCAACCGAAGAGTAGAAGCAAAACTCTGATATGAATCAAGAAGACCATTCAGAACGGTCTGCACAAGTGAGCTATCTGGTATAACCTCATCAACAGAAATCAACTGTTCCTTCAAGTCTTTGATCTTCATTAGGAAATTGTCCATAGAATCATCTTCATTCATGTGCTCACTCTCCATCTGTTTTCGGAGGTAAGCAACACGAGCCTCATTCCTAGCTTGGTACAATGTGGTAAGTGTATCTCAAGCATCCTTACCTATTCTGCAAGAGCAAATGTGAGGAATAATGGCACGTTTGACAGACAAAGCTATCAATGCATGTGCTTGGGCATCTCTGCCATCCCAACAAATCTGCTCTGCAATAGGTGCAGTAGAAACAACAGCACAAACATGAATATGGAGAATATCATCATCTTCAACACCTTCTGCATCAGCTTCAGTACCTGGAGTTGTAACAGTTGCAAGTGTGATAGGACGTTTTTTGACACCCTGCACAATGTTCCACAGTCCTTTTGCAACCAAAACATGTCACATCATATAAACCCATAACGGGTAGTTGGTACCATCCAACTTATCCTCAACAGCCAACATACGAAATACATCACTGCTTTCAACCATGGCCAGTGACTAAAATACCTTGATGCAGAAAATTGATTGTATCTCAAAAAGTTGAACAGAACTCCCAAGATGAATTCCGCTAGACCTGTAGAAGACTTTGAGACGCTTATACTGTCGAACAAAAATTGGTATATACCTTTGGCACAAAAAGACAAAATAGCCTACACAAGCGCTGTGATAGTGTGTTTGGAGGCCAAAACGAGCTCAGATCGCGATTTGGGCACCACAGAACGAAGCTGTTTTGATCTTGGAAACACGTTGAGTATGCTCACCAAAATTCATGCGATTCTGAGACTGCAATCGGAGGAGTGTCGACGGCACCCTAGATGAAGCGACGACCTACTCTAATACCAATTGTTGGAGTTAGACGTCTGCGGAAGCACGCGAACAGCACAAGGAAGTAGAAGAAGCTTGGAGCACAACACACAATACTGAATGTATTACTAGAGAATGTACAAAGATAAGTAGCCCATTAGGGCAATAGGCGTATATACAAGCCGGGGGAAAAAAACCTCCTAAAGAGGGAAAAAAGTGCCCTGGCGGTCCTAGTGTGTTCACACAGATCACTACCTAAATATATCAACAAATAGAATGGTCTTAATCACTCGGTCAGGACCAAAGTCTCCACCTACAACACCGATGTGTGCAGTTTCTAAGATTTTCAAATAATTTGATTCATGAACGCACAGTCTTAGGTAACCATCTTTGCCTCTTCCGCATAGGTTGTCTCCAACTAAGGCATAGTCCTCAGCCTCTTGCTCCATGCTTCGTCTTCTTGCTACACTAGTCTCTTTGGGTAATGTTCCCGATCTCATAACGTCTACCAATGGAGCACTCCAATATGGGATTAACGATACACGATAAAGAGTCTCATGCACCATTGGGGGTTTTTCCTAGCAGATTCAACAATTCTTAATCCACTCAAGTATTTCTTTGTCCATGCTAGGCCAATACACTCCTAAATGTTTCAGATTCTGCAATGTTCGTTGTTTAGAATAGTGATTTCCTAGCAATCCTTCATGAGCTTGCTGCAACCAACTACTATGTTCATCGTCCTCAACACAACGAGCTAGTACACCATCTATATCTTGTTTATACATGCTTCCTGCCAATATTTGATAGTTTTGAAATCTCACAATTTCTTCTTTGTTCATTTTTACATTCTTATTTGCAGGTCCAAAGGTTAGGACTGGAACCAACTTATTTGCCCATTTAGGAATAACTTCTAAATTGAACAGATAAGCATTAGGCAACTCATCAGACACTCCTTGTGGTGGTTCTCCTGAAGTGATGAGAGAAAGGTGATCTGCTCTGAGGTGGGTTCTACCTTTCCTAACAAAAACTTCAAAGTCATATTCCATTAGTAAGAGGAACCATCTTACTAAGCGTCCTATATTGCAAGGTTTATTGACCAAATATAACAAAGCTTGATGATCAGTGAAAAACTTGAACCTGTTGGCCAATAGATGGTGTCTAAACTTCTTGACGGCATATACCATGCCTAAGCCCTCTCGCTCAGTTGTGGTATAGTTTCGTTTAGCTACTGTTAGCTATCTGCTAGCGTATGCTATGGGTAGATCTAAATTTCTTTCACCTGTGGGTTATGGTTTATTCCAATCAGGCGTGGTTAGTATTGGTGTTATGCACAAACGTCTCTTCAGTTCATTGAAGGAATTTTCACATTCATCGTTCCACTCAAAATTCGTGAGCAAGGCATAAAGAGGCTTAGGTATGATTGCATACATGTGGATAAACCTATGGTAATATCCACAATGGCCCATAAAGGCTTGTACCTCTTTAACATTCCTTGACCTTGGCAACTCCGCTATGGCTCGTACTTTGTCTTCATCTATTGAGATTCCGTTTTCAAAAACAATATGACCTAAGATCTTACCTTGATGCACCATGAATACACACTTTCTTGGGTTCAGCCACACTCGATATTCTCTACACTTTTTGAAGATTTGTCTGAGCTCAAGGATGTGGTATCTTCTTTCTTGGGAATGAACACATAAATCATCCACATATACTTCTAAGCTCTTTTGCAATAATTCTTTGAAGACATGATACATGAACCTTTGGAATATTTCAGGAGCATTTGTAAGTCCAAATGGCATCACACAAAAGGCAAAGATTCCCCATTCTGTGGCAAAAGCCATTTTGTATTGATCTTCTGAGGCGATGGCTACTTGGCTGTAACGTGAAAACCCATCAAGGAAACTATAAACTTCCTTGCCTACAATATGCTCCAATGAGTGTTCAGTGATTGGAAGCAGATAGCTATCTCTAATCATAGCGAAATTAACCTTTTTAAGGTTAATACACACTCGAACCTTTCCGTTCTTCTTGTGCACCACTACAATGGGGGATACCCATTTAGTATGCTCAATCTCATAGATAAATCCAGCTTCAATCAGCCTATCAATTTCTTAATTTATTTTAGCTGCATAAGTGTCATTATATGTGTAGGGCTTGTGTTTGGTGGGCTTGGCGTTAGCAGTCATGGGGATTGTATGAGAGAAAATTTTTGGATCTACTCCCTTCAAGTCTCTATAGTGCCATGCAAACACGTCCCTATATTCCCTTAATAAAGCTACAAGCTCTATTTCTTCTTCAACACTTAGGTCTTCTCCTATGTGCGTACATCGCTCTTCATTCCCTTCAAGTGTGACAACAATTTTTTTGGTCTTTTCTTTATTATCATATGCTTCTCCTGTGGTGGCCTCTCTCTTAGGCATTCGTACCAAAATTTTTCGGTCTTCAACTTCATATTTCTTGAAACTCTCTGGTACTTCAAACAATGATTCCTCCTCTTCTTGTTTCACTACTTTTCTTTTCTTTTTCTTTTGACTACCCTCACTTCCATCCCTTGAATTTACCGTTTTAATGCTTGTGAGAGGTTCTTCTTCTTTTTGGTTAAATACTCCTATATCTCCTAGGTAGTGCTCCTCTCAGTCAAAGTAAGTATCCATTACAATGGACTCTAGATCATCGTCATACTCTTCTTTTTCTATGACTTCAGTGGGATCACACTCTTCTAGCAAGGGCTGACACATGAACACATAGATATCATAACCCTCCTCATCACAATGAGGTGTCCATTTTTCTTCATTGACCACAATGTCCATGGTGGCTAAGATTTTTGGCCAGCCATGAGGCTCAAATTCCTCATCTTGAAAGATCATCGGTGTGTAGGCTAGGTCTTTGATCGGTCTATCTCCTTGAGAAGTTCCTTCTTCTCTCGCTTTTAAGCGTTTTTCCTCTTCCTCTGCAACCTTGCACATCCAGAAGTGAGTGTCTTCATGCATCCAGGATGGATTAGGTGAACTTTTAGAATGTAAAGAGATTGAATCTTCTTGCACTTTGTGGATAGGATTCCACTGTAGGGGTGATACATCTTTGAAGGTATAATCCTTTAGATTGATCTTAGTGGTGACCCCTAAGTGCTATAAGTACAAGGAGTTGGTTCCCCGATCTTGAACTATTTGCAGGTACCATAGGAAGGGCGTTCCTAGGATCATTTCGTAGACATTATTTTTTCCAAAGTCACATATAGCAAAGGTGTGCTCAGAATCTACACCACAAGTGGTTAGAATTATCCCTTCAAGCAATCCTAGAGGACTTTCAATATGGCCATCAACCATCTGAAGCTTCATTCTAGTTGGTCTTAATGCAGGTTTACCCCATTGCTTCCATAATGAAGTGGTGGTAATTGCAACACCCGCACCTAAATCTATGATCACTTTGGTTGTGTAGCCTTGCTAGGTGATTGGAAGATAAGTATTACCTTCTTCACCTTCACTCATGTCTCCTATTTTTTCTAGAGGTATCTCGGCCTACTTTTGACACATTGGAATCGCATTCAGGAACTTGATTTTCCACATGTTTCCATAGCTCATGTTTTACTTTGAGCAGCTCTTCTACATTGAGATGGCAATGAACCTTAGTGTTCTTCACGACATCAGTGTTTCTTGGAACCACTAAGTCTTCATGTCTTACCAATATTGTGGGAGATCTGATCTGAAGAGATTCAGATTCCCATGGGCCTGCGAATTGTGGAAACTCTTGTAAAGAATTAGATTCAAAATCTAATCTTTCATCCTCTTGTTATTCTACTTGGTCTCCATAAATAGATGGAATATCTTGGGGAAATTGATCATGCAGATCATCAATTTCAGGAATAGGAAAGGGATTATCCTTCTCCTTGGCCCATTTCTCTTCTTGTATTTCCCACAAGAACTTTTGAGAGTACTATTGAATTGAAAGAGGTGCTTCATCATCTATGGAATCGGGAACATAAACTTTCGCTGTGGTGAGCTTTCTCTTTCAATAACGGGTTGAGCCTGTGGAGGTAAAGAAACCTGCGGCTGGTTTACCAACTGCTCTAATCTTTCTAGTAAGCCCTGAAAATGCAAGTCCGGTTTGATAGAGTTTGTCTTATTGAACAATTGACTGGTCTCGAGCATAGCTTGAGCTAGCTCTACCATTTTCATGCATATTTTTGTCCGTTCAATCTCTAAATCTACTCAAGGGTAACTCTTCTCTAGGTTTGTAGCTGTTGGCCCTTCTTGAAGTCGAGCCTGGTAGGCCTTGAACATCATGTCCAAGCCTTCTGGGGTTGGATCTGCAAGGATAGACCCTGGTTGTGGTCTATTTAAAATGGGTGGTGGGGTGGGATGAGGTGGTGTGGATGGAATTTTGACATGCGATGGATTTTGAGGGGTGATACCTTCTATTTTTCTTAGGCTTTCTTCTAGTTCCGATAACTTTCTATTCCACTTACGATTGGCCTTCTCTTTGGTATCTTTCCATGCTCTTGGTTTCTGCTTACTAGGCTCTCCTGATTCACTTGACTCTGATTGTTCAACTGGCTTATCCTGTTTTAAGGCTTGTGCTCTAGTGACTGCTTGTATAGGAGCCACATTACTGCTACTGGCTCTTGAATCCACCACTAAGCCTACCACATTAATGGGTGTAACCTTTGGTGCACTAGAGGGGTTTCTTGGACAATCTCTAGGGAGATGGTCTTTTCCACACTCAAGACAAAAAGCTTGTAATGTGATGGTCTGTCCTTGACCCGGAGATGGTGGGTGGGGACATTCACGAATGAAATGGTTGCCTTGACATCTAAAACATGGTCCTCTAGGGGCTTGTGGTCTTACTCGTCTTGCTTGGGGCCTAGAGTTAGGATTTGTATACATGACATTGGAGTATTCGGGCTCCCAATTTTGTTCCATAGGTGGTCCCTTGTAGTGATAAGGATAAGTCTCATTATGCTCATGTGACTCTGTGTAATAAGCTTGTGGACTATCTTCATAGAATTAGTCAGAATTCTGAGCATGATGGTCATTTTTTGAGACCAAAGGGGTCACTCGCACCAATGCTCTATTAGGATTTTCCTCTGCCATTGCATACTTAACTGGAATCACATTGGCAGGAGCTGATGGTTGGTTTCCCAAGACTGGTTGTGGCCTATATTGTGCCTAATATTGTTGTTGTGGTATATGATATGGTTGTTGGTATTGGTTCTGATACCTACCCTGTTGGTAAGGTTGTTGATAAGTTTGTCTAACAACCTGCCTATTGTATGGACAATCTTGAGCCGTATGCTTCACATATTTTCTCTCAATACTGCAATATGGGGCATTCCTTTCTCTCACCTTCTAGTCTTGCATTGGGCAAACGTTGGCCATGTGGTCCTCTCCGCAAGTATAACACCGGTTTAATGAGGTGACTCTTGGTGTTTGTCTATTTCAGGTTCCTAACTTCTTGGCAACTTGCTCAAGTATCTCATCTATCTCATTGGAGATTCTCAAAGTATGACTTGTAGAGCTGTTAGAATCCTTATAGAGGTTGGATAGTCCTAACTCCTCACCCAAATTGTCTTCTATGTTAATACACATTCACACATATCTTCTATGGATCTAGGCTCTTTCAAGTACACATATGATCTCAACTTTGTGCTTAGCAAGCCATCTAAAAACACTTGTTTGGCCGGTGTGGGTAGCTGTAGCACAGGGCATCTTTCTATGTACTGTCTGAACCTTCTTCTTGCTAGTCGCACTGTTTCTTGGGGTGCCTGCTTGAAGCTATGGATCAAGGATGATGTATTATGCCTGATGCCACTCTTGGAAAATTCTACAATGAATTCATCTAGCAGTTGACCTATATCTTGATAGTTGCGACTGTTTAGTGGTTGAAACAAAGCTAAGGCAGTGCCCTTGAGAGTCAAACCAAATGCCTCGAACTAGGTGAACAAGTCCTCAACCTATTCAGCTCTTGAAACTTTTTTGAACTCGGCCACATGATCATAAGGATCTCCTATCCCGTCAAAGTAGTTTTTCATTGTCTTGACCACTTGAGAGGGTCTAAGGTTCCTTTGGTACTCGCGGGATCCAGACAATGGAAAATCGTGTTGATCTCTTTGATGCATATGTGCTTGATGTCTCTCTTTCATGTCTTTCACCTTCAAATCTTGATCTTTCTCTACCCACCTTGTGTGCAAAGCTTACCTCAGGTCTCTGTCTTGTTCTTTCTCGTTGGGCTTCATGAGCTTGAGATGATCCTGCTCCTTGGAGGCCATGGGAAACATTGGATCTTGGTGGAGGGAAAATAAATTCACTCTTCCAAGTATATGCATGTCAATCATGTTCTATTACCAAGAACATTTTCTCTGACGTATTATCTAGGTAGACAACTTTGCCTCGTGTCTCAGAATCCTTGAACTCGTAGATGATGTCTATGCCCAACTGCCTAGGTTGATCTGGCTTGAATCTCCAAAAGGCTTCCTCCGTTTCGCTATTTAAGAATAGTTCTATGCTTTTGTTGTCTTGAGGGATCCAATCTAGAGTGATCACTCTGGTCAAAACTGACTTATCTCTCGGAGTCTTGGGTTCTCATCCTACATCTCCTTGCTCTAGGTCTCCTATCTCACTCTCAAGAATGATGTTTCCAAACTCATCTGTCCTGTCTGATAATTTGGTGACCACATACATGGTTCCTTATCAATGTATGAACCCTCTTCAAACTTGACCACTGGGTGTTCAAGTCCGAAGGGTTGATCTAGATTTTTGAGTTGGACCACTGATCGCCTAAGGCCATCCTCATAGATGGGAGCACCTAATCGGTTGGTCCGGATATATTCCAACTGTGTCTTATATGGACATTCTAGTGTTTGTAGATAGGCAGTGCCTGAGCCACCTATAGCTTTCCCCATGCTAAAGGACATTTCTGAATCACTTGTGTTTGAACTTAGTACGTAAGGATAACCACTTAGTTGTTGTGCCCAAGACCTAGCTGTATGGTTGACACTTGCCTCAGAAGATTTAATGCTTTGTCTATCCTTGCTTAGGTGTCTACTAGATCTCAGGTTCATAAGCTTTGGTTAAGAGTCCAAAATTTCCCCTTGGTATGGTTCAAAATCCTTTGGAGTCCCCTTGATTTCCTAGTCCCACCTGAGGGTCAACTTCAAATTAGTCTATTTGAAAATCAATGAGCTATAGAGCTCAAAAAACGGACTTTTGATGAAAAGGTTATGTCAAATCAGGCTCCTAGGGGTCAAAACGGGGAAACAGGATCTTATGAGAAAATCACGATTTTGACTGAAAATCGTGATCGTGAACACCCTTAAAAACCATGATTTTCACTGAGAATCGCGATCTTGAGCAATCCCCAAAAAACACAATTTTGGCTGAAATCGTGAAAAATGCGATTTTGAATGAAAATCGTGAAAAATGTGATTTTGAGTGAGAATCATGGAAAACGTGATTTTGAGTGAGAATCATGAAAAACGCGATTTTGGTTGAAAATCGTGAAAAACACGATTTTGAATGAGAATCGTGAAAAAACGCAATTTTGGGTGAGAATCGTAGAAAAACGCGATTCTAATTGAAATCGTGTTTTTGTGAAAATCGGGATTTTGAGAATGATAAAAAAATTGCAATTTCGGATGAAAATCATGGTTCTCAAAATCGTGTTTTTGACCGAAAAATCAGGATTTTGACTGAAAATCATGTTTTTTTCAAAATCATGTTTTTAGCTGGAAATCGTGATTTGTGAAAATTGCGATTTTGAGCCAACTGAAAAATCGTGTTTTTTTTCCTAAAACTCAAGTTTCCATGACATCTAGAGAATCACATTTTTGTGTGACTTAGGCGGGAACTGAAAATCATTTTTTTTTTGAAAAATTTGAATTTCATGAAAATCACGATTTTCAGTCAGAATCGTGTTTTTTGGCAAGAAATTCAAATTTTTGAGCGCCGAGCAATGACGAGCTCCGTATCTGTAGAAAAGCGTGAAAAAACACAGGTGCTCACTCTTCCTTGCACTTCTTAACTCCTTCTCCCACAATAATGCATGAAAAATGGTATGAAAGTGGTGAAAATGCACTATAAAACAAGAAATTTCTATGAAAAAGAAGATGGTGATGATTATGATGATGAAGATGAAGATGAAGAAGAAAAATCAGAAAATGAACAAAAATGACAATTTATTTTACCTTCCAATGTCACAAATCTACGATCTTACCATCATAACACTCGTCCTCAAAGCTCTCTCCCTGGCAACGACGCCAAAATTTGGTGTAGCTCAAGCGTAAGCACCACCTCCTTTACTTGTCAATCCGTAGAGATGTGAGGACCAGTATGAAGACCATGAGCAAGTGAAGGCACAAGTGCATGAGTGAAGGCACAAGTGCATGAGTGAAAGCACACAAACATGCACATGCATATACACACATGCGCACAAGGTAAGATCAAAGAGAGGAACAATGGAAAGCTTCGATTACAAAAGAGTTCTCTTACAAAAGCTCCAATCCACAACAAGCTCGCTCTCTAACCAGGTAACCCCAAAAATGAGCTCTCTAGCTCTTTTTACAATTTTTTTACTAATTTTGGCCCTGTCCAGACCTAGTGTCCGGCCTAGTTAAAAATTAGGTTCCAAGGCTTATTTGAGGGCTCAAACGGAGTCTAAACATTATGAAAATTGGTAGGATCCTCTAGCTCAAGGACTCCCTAGGCTTGAATAAAATGGAATTAGAAAAATGGAAAATGGTATTTACAATGGTTTTTAGTGATGAAAACCACTATTTTTGTAGGGGATTCTTATGAAATTTTGACATGTACTTCTTGGAGCTCCCTACTTTCTCCTTCTTCTTGTGTGTGTCCACCTTTCTGATGTGCTTCCATGCTTGTGCTTGACCTTGAGTTCCAACACACCCCCTCAAGTATAGTCATGTATTTGCACGTGGCTCTCTACATTAAGTGCCTTGGGAGACTAGAGCGATTACCTTTATTTGAGTAATCATCGCATACTTATAGATGCAAGGATAATTTTTCCAAAAGTGGTATATGGCCTCAAGGGCTGTCTCTCTTCTGGCATAGGGTGCACTCGTACACTTCAAAATTATCAATCTACATAGGGTAGAACTCAACTTAATCATAGTCGAAGGGAGTAAGAAGGCAAGAAGGTATCTTGTCAAGCCTTCAACCAAGATCTTTGTGTTATCTGCTTGATAGTTGAGGTATATTATAAAGATAATTATTTATAATGACTTGTGTGTTTCTTCCACTCTTAGTATGTCATAAAGTTGGCTTGTCCTTTAATAGTGATATGCTAGGGTTTTTTTCTCTTATCTTTGCATTAGAGCATGCTTTTGAGTTGTGTGCACTCATGTCTTTATGAAACTGCATTATTGTGTATTCCAGAGCTTGTCAATGGGTGCACAAAGCTTTAGAAACTTTTTCATTGTTGAACTTGAAAAACTAATGTTTTGATTTCTTTTTCGAAGCTATTGGGTAACATGGGTGGTTTTTGTGGTTGTTGAAAAGAGAAAACTCCAAAAGTAACATGCTAAATTCCTTGATTGATGGACCAAGTGTTTAGTGCATGAGTGCAATAAAAGATGTGCCTTGTGGGTGACCTTGTAATTTTTCTCTACGCATACAAGTTATTTAGTGATAAAAAAACTTATAGCACAAAGAGACCTGCATTAACATTCGGTAATTTGTTTTGGTAATAACAAGAAAAGAGATTATTATACATGAAATATAATACATATGTACAATTGTGCCTGATGTGCATGGGATTCACAACTCAGTTTATGCACGATCATGTAATGGGCACTTATAATTTATGCATACTTTGGAAATTCATGAATTGAATGCTGTAAAAGAGAAGGTTGTGTGATGACACATGGTTTCCATACATCCCGACTTCTTGTTTCATCTACATTGCTTGAAGAAATTGAAGTAAACTTTTTATTGAGGTATCTATTGGATCTTGAAATGACTCAATCGTTAGTTGATCAAGTGATAATTGATCAATATTCTTCATGGGGATCCATTTTCTAATAGGTTTCTATCTCTTATGGGTTGATATATTCTTCTTTGTATCTTGATGACACCTCTGCTAGGGTATCCATACTTGCTTGCTCCTTGGTTTTGTTGGAATCATTGGTACCTTTGGTTTCCACACCCATTTTTCTTTGTCTCTAATTTTCTTGAGATATTGGCTTCCACATGTGAAGTGTGGTGATCAAACTTTGACTTATTGCTTTGCTCTTACCATTCTTATCTTTGACTTTGTTGATCAACTTTTCTTATTTTGAGGAATCACAAGATCTACCGGTGGTAAAAATTTCTTTGGTATCCATATTTGCAATCTTCCATTATGAGGTTCTATGAGGTTCTTGGAGACCCATACTTGTTGAAAGTTTGGAGTTGAATGATGAGTTGGACAATTGTACTTTGCTTTGCTTCTTGCCTCTGGTTCATGAGTTGAGATGACCTTCTCTTGTTCTTCAATGGGTGATATCTCTAAAATGTCCATTGAAGGTAGTTGCATTCTTATTTTCCATTCCTCTTTGTTTGGTTGAGCATGATCCTCACATTCCCTCTTACTAGACATATCATCAAGTGATATTTCTAATTTGGGCATAGAGGAGTGCAATTCATGGGGTGAAATTAAGCAATCATGTGCAGATGCAAAATGATGTGGACCAAAAAATTCTAAAGTAATATGCATATGTGAATTGTCCACAAGCACAAATCCTTATGCATAGTCTATAGATATCAAATGCTTGCACAATGAATCTTGTCCCAAGAAGACATGCTCTTCCATGTTCTCTTCATCAATTACCAACAACCCTTCTAAAGAGACCAACCTTTCTACATTTAAGAGTATCATTGTTTCTCCTGAGTAATCTAGCTCCTTTACATTACATCCATCTACATAAAACATATGTTTGCTATATTTATTTCTACATAGAACATGTTAATTTAAGGTTTATTACACTTTTGGATGCATTAACATCCATGAGGGCCATTGGTATTTGTTGAAAAGTTTGATCCTAACATGGCACATAGACATGAAATCGTCAGGTTGCTTTTTATCCATGCAATGGAATCAAAAAGCCTTTGCATCAATCACTTTCAAGGAAGCATCCTCTACCTAGTTTCCTCTTGAGAATCTTCTCTTATTCTCTCTTCTTGAGCCTTTTTAATCTTAGAAATGTGAAATGCAGAGTGTTGAAAGTCAAGTTTCAATCATGAAAAAGGGCTCAACCATGCATTTTGCAAGTGGAACAATAAAAAAGGAGGAACCCAAGTCATGGAATCAAGTTAGAAGCTCGAGCAAATTTAATCAAATTCAAATCGCATCAAATCAGCCACCAAAAAGTGTACCTACACTGATTGGTGGCTAGTTAGCTAGATTGTAGGAAAACTAAAACTCTATATAAGCATCATCCCAACTTTGTTTCTTGTGTTTTATGCATTCCACGAGTTTCCCACTTAGTTTAGTGAAGTCATGAACTCTAGCAAGCAGCCCCCTTGCTTGCTTACCTCATTTTGTCATGATTTTGCTCCTCTCTATCTAGAGGTTTAGTTAGGCTTTTTCAAATCTCATCATACTAGATTGTAGGGCATTCTTTTCTCTCTCATTGTAATCATTTTTGTTGTTTTCAAGGTTCATTTGGTCTCTCACATAGTGCCCTAAAAGTTTCCAAAGTTTCAAATTCTTTGATTGAGTGAGTTGTGAGAAATTGCCAACTTTAAGAAGGTATATCTATGCACATAGGCTGAGAGTGTTGCAAACAGGTAGCTTGTTTTGCAAAGGATTCTTTTCCTAGCTGGAATCTCCATTTGGGATGATTTAAAGCTTTTTGGATAGCTCTTATAGTACACCCTAAGCCTTCAAAATTTAGTTATAATTCTCTGTACTAGTATAGAGAAAAGTTCAGAATATTGATCATATCACATTGCTTGTGGACCTAGTGGAGAGCAACCATCTTCCATTGTTGCATTGGGGTGTTACAATCATACCCCATCAGTGGTAGTAGAGCCATTTTGGAGGCTTGGAGACATTAATGGGCATCATATTGAAGACTTTAAGGGATGAAGACAACTCGTAGAAGCACAAGGAGGACTTATCAAAGCAAGACAACATGAAAAGGGGGCTACGTCGATTGAGATTTCAACTAATCGAAGGTTAGCAAGGGAGAAGCTATCAAAAGGTAATATCCACACCTTCTAAAGAATAAAAACACTCGAGGAGAAGCTAGAGAAGCATCTTAGAGCTCTGTATGGCTGAGTATAATGCACAAATAGAGAAGTTAGAGAAAGGAAATTATCACCCATGGAAATTTAGAGTTAGCAACTACCTTATGGGCAAATGATTCTGGGGATTAGTGAGGGGCACGGAGACAATGCCTCATGTACATGATCCACCACTTCAAGTGCAGGTCAAGGCACTTAATTAATGGATAGAAAGGGATAGGAGAGTCATATTCATTGTATCCCAATGTATAAGCAATAGCATGATAGGGCATATACAAGACTTGGACACATCCAAGAAGGTTTGGGAGACCTTCAAGAGATTGTACTCTTCATAAACCAAGGCAAGGAAGATTCAACTCAAGAATGAGATAATTAATCTTAGGAAAGCACCAAGTACTAACATAAATGAGTACATTTTTAAGGTTAAGGAGCTTGCAGATGCCCTAGGCTCAATAGGGAGCCCAATCGAAGATGACGATCTTGTCGCGCACACTCTCAATGGCTTGAGAGAGGATGAAAGGTGGAAATCATTCAGCACATCTGTTAATGTGAGGGATTCCCTACCATAATTTGATCAATTAGTCACATTGATGGTGACCGAGGAGATGAACCAAGGAGGTTCACAATCAAAGGGCAGCCAAGCCCAAGTTTTCTCTACAGGAAGAGGCAAAGGCAAAAGAGGTGGACAAAACTCCCAAGGTAGAGGGAGAGGAAGGTCAAAGTGAAGCTCAAGCAACTAAGAAGGCTCCAAGCAAAGCTATGGATCAAGAGGAAGAGGAAGGAGTAGAAGAAGAGGAGGAAAATCACATGGAAGAGAAGCATCCAATGGAGAATGTTGGCTATAAGCTTTTCTCTTCTTAGTATGAGAACCCTCTCTTAGAAAGGGGGCAATCTTATCTCAAGCTTATCTCATATTTGATTGACTAGGAGCTTGACTACTTTTGTATAAAATGGCCATCTATTGTTATGGAAATAAAGGCACACCCCATTTTCTTTATCCGTGCGCATAGAGTCAAGGAATCTCTCTCTATCTTCACTTATCCAATGCAGTATTGTATGAATGAGAAGTGTTTCTCTCTGTGTTCGTTTTTTCTCCACCTCTATACATTTTATGAAGAAGATAGCCGTTCTCATGCCATAGCCACCTGGAGTCATCACTGGTATCAGAGCATCTCAATAGGCTATGCGAGGCAACTACAATATCAGTAGAGGTGTGTCATGCAACCTAAGGGAGAAGATGTGACATCAGATTATCTTCATGTCCTCTTCACGCTGTCACAAATTGAGGTGCCTTCTCCTTAGTATGAATCACATTAAGACTCCGGTCTTGCACTTCGTGCCTCCATCATCAAAGACATACGAAGATATTAGAGTAGTAACCTAGTTGCACTGTTGTTCTACTTCAACAAAGTAGCAGTGTTGCTTTGCAACTATGCTATACGAAGATTTTAATGCTATCGAATGTCTGTGCGCATTGATGGACAAGTGAGCTTGTCTGAATAATGGAATCAACAAATTCAGCCAAGGCAATGTCCATATCACAAGACGATTAGCTTGATCAGCTTATCCATTTCAGAGGTTCCACCTTTTCTTTCTAAGAATATGAGCATATCTTTCATCTCCTATTGCCTTCCACACGTGGACACGATACAGGAGGAATCCAAGGAATACTCGCTACATGCACTCACCAGCACATTTGTGCTCAAATCTTGTACACGCACTGAAGTTCTTAGATATAGTGGCTTTCTACCTTGCTAGAGCTCCAACTATGTGATGCACACTATAAGTGCAAGCTTCACTACTACGAATTACTGCTTGGAAATGATTATGTGTGCTATAGCACAATTGGAACTGGAGTCTATGGTTTTCTAATTTGTGTGCAACACAAATCTTTAGTACTATGCAAGTGATTTTGCCACCATTGACTGCATCTATATTTGGAAATTGCTAAATACTTCATTTCCACCTATGAAACTGAAAGAAGTAATTGACTACTCATTTTCTTTTATAAGCATGCTTTGAGCTTCGAATGTATATGCTCAGCTCAACTCTTATGGAGTTAAAATATGGACGAAAGAGGTGTTCAAAATTAAAAGAACTTACTGAGCTTTCCTTAATGTAATTCCACATGTGATCAAGTTTGTATCTTGTGATCACTTTTTACCTGGAGGTCTAAATATGTCTATGGGATTTGACACTATCGTCTTGCATAAATGGTAAGACCTTCCCATCACAATAAATCCATCAAATTGTCCTAAGGAGTTAGACACTGACCTTGGAGAGTCTCCAAGGGTTAAGAACTCTCCAAAATGAGTGAGAAGCCTTTAGAAAAATTTAATGGCCAAGGATTTCACACATGGCAAACAAAAATCAAGGGGCATCTCATGACAAAAAAATTATGGTCTGTCACGAAACCACTAGCACCAAACGAATTACTTGAACATAGAAGAGGGCTACCATATTTCACGGAAAAGGATGAACAAGCACTTGGAATGTTACTAACCTCTTTAGACGATAACTATGTACACTTCTTGGATGATTGCACTATGAAAAATCAAGCATGGATCACTCTAGAACAAAACTTTGGAGCAATTTCTAGAAACTCCAAAATAGCACTTAAATTGCAACTTTATTCTCGTACCATGTCACAAGGAGAAGATATACCTACCCTTGTAAACAAGCTAAAGAGTATTTGTACCCAATTAGCTTATGTACAATGCCCTATTGAAAATGAGGATCAAGTAGCTGTACTACTCAAAGCCATGCCCGATGATAAATTTGGACAAATTATAACTATTCTAAAAGAAAAAGACCCTATCCCTAGACTAGAAGATGTCATCAATTCTCTACAACAACATGAAATTAAGCTCAAAACTCATGATGAATTTTCAACAAATGCCTTCATTGTAAGAGCTACAAAATGCATCCATTGGCAAAGGATTGCTTTCAAGTTAACCCTTGCAAAATATGTGGTAAATCCAACCATGCTACAAAGCATTGTTATCTACACAACAACAACGTCAACAACAACAACAACAACAACAACAAAAACAACAAAACAACAACAACAACAACAACAACAACAACAACAACAACAACAACAACAACAACAACAACAAAGGAGCTTTTAACAAAAGGCCTAACAACGTCAATGTAGCAGGGGAGACAAATGCAGAGGAAGAAGCCCAAGTCAATTTCACCTATGATGATGTGTTGTGAATCATCCCCTTTGTACCATCCTCATTATATAGGGAAGGATTTGTACCACCCATGAGTTTTTGAAGGAAGCATATATACATTGTACCACCTTCTTTGTACATGGGAAGGAAACATATATTTGTACCACCCTAGCCTAGTTGTGAGGAAAGGAGAGTTCTCAAAGAGCTATTTGTAGAATCAAGCTCAAGGGGGGATTGTTGGCTATGGGCTTTTCTCTTCTTAGTATGAGAACCATCTCTTAGAAAGGGGCAATCTTATCTCATATTTGATTGGCCAAGAGCTTGACTACTTTTGTATGAAAAGGCCATCTATTGTTATGGAATTAAAGGCACACCGCATTTTCTTTATCCGTGCACATAGAGTCGAGAAATCTCTCTCTATCTTCACTTATCCAAGACATGATTGTATGAACGAGAAGTTTTTCTCTCTATGTTTGTTCTATCCCCGCCTCTGTACATTCTATGAAGAAGATAGCTCTCCATAGCTATTCTCGTGCCATAGCCTCCTAGAGTCATTAGAGAATGTTACAATTGTGGAAAATCAGGCCATTATGCAAGATATTGTTGGTGCAAAGGAGGAGGCAATCAAGGACACAAAAGGAACCAAGGTATTTATGCTAGTACTTCAGCAAATTCAGAAAATGAGAACTTGCTTATGATTTATGGGTCAAGTGAAAGAGTCAATTCACATTTTACATGGTACATTGATAGTGGTTGTAGCAACCATATGAGTTGCAATAAAAATGTTTTCTTTAATCTACACTCAGCCATCACTCAAGGACATGTAGAGATAGGGGATGACATTGAGCACAAGATTACACATGTGGGAGATGTTGTGTTGAATGGATCTCAAAGCTCCCAGGTGTTGAAGGATGTGTTGCATGTGCCAACCATCACTAAGAACTTTGGTAGGTCAAATGGTTGAAAGAGGTTATGAGGTGAGGTTCAATGATCAAGGATGTTTTGTTGAAGACCCCATGCAGGACTACAAGCTCATAGCAAAAGGAAAAAATCAAGGAAGACTCTTCACCATGGAGATAAAGCCATCAATCCCTCACACTGTCTACTTGTCAATTGGAAATAAACAGATTGTAGAAATCGACTCATGGCATAAAAGAATTGGACACATAAACTTACAAAGGATGAAGAAATGCAAAGGAAGGGCTTGGTGAATGGTCTACCTGATCTTACAGCTCATAATATGCAACATTTGTGCCATGCTCATCAATTAGGAAGACAAAGGAGATTGCCCAGATTGCCATTCAAGAAGGGAGCACATGTGAGCAATGAAGTGTTGAATCTCATACACATAGATGTATGGGCACCTACAAGGAAGACATCTATTGGAGATAATAGATACTTTTTCACATTTATAGATGATCATTCAAGGTTTTTTTGGATGTATTGCATGAAGTCAAAGTCAGAGGTGTTTTATCACTTCATGAGGTTCAAAAACCTAGTGGAGAAGAAACAGGGAAGTGTATAAAGACTCTCAGGTTGGATGGAGGGGCAGAGTATGTTTCAAATGAATTTTTTGATTTTTTACATGACCATGACATCAAAAGACAATTCACTTGCAGGTATACACCTCAACAAAATGGGGTCACAGAGAGGAAGATTAGATACATAGAAGAAGTGTCTAGAGCTTTGTTAAATGAAATGAATGTTCCTAACCCGTATTGGGCTAATGCAACAAATATAGCCATATACATTATGAATAGGTGTCCAACCTCAAGATTATATGGAGTTACACCTTATGAAGCTTTGTGTAGTAAGAAACCCAACCTTTCACATCTCAAAGTATTTGGTTGTGTGTGTTATGTTCACATACCACAAGAATTGGGACACAAGTTTGACCCGAAGGTAGAAAGGTGTATATTTCTTGGATATTCTTCAGAGAAAAAGGGTTTTAGAAGTTGTAACCCTTGCACCAAAGAGCATAAGTTATCAAAGGATGTAATATTTGATGAGTTGTTGCCTTGGTATGGTAGCAAAGATGTGTTACAGATTGATGATGCATATGAAGCTGAGAAGAAGTTCGAAGAGCAACAATAAACCATGGAGATAAGTGGTCCAAACACTTCAATCACACCATCAGAGGAGAGTACTACATCAGCTTGGCATGGAAGGACAAGGAATGAAGCTCATTCAAGTGAAGGAAGTAGCAAAGGAAAGGAAAAGGCAAATGACAAAGACCATCCATGGGTAGACATGGAATCTACAAGTGATGAAGATATGGAAAAATTAGAAACTCCAGGATTTAAAGCATCTAAAACAAGGAGAAGGAGATTCCTACCACCTAATGGTAAGGTAAGGACATCCAATAGGGTTAAATACCCTATTCAAAGGTTAATTTATGCTTCATTCATTGAAAGACACTATGCCTACAATATAGCTTGTGAAGAACCTAAGTTTTTTGAAGACACAAATAAGCATAGGGCATGGATTGAAGCCATGGAGGAGGAAGTCAAGGCACTTGAAGAAAATGATACTTGGTCATTGGTGCCAAGAACAAAGGACATGAAAGTCATTGGCAACAAATGGGTGTACAAGGTAAAGAGGCATACGGATGGGAGCATCTCTAGGTATAAAGCAAGGCTGGTTGCCAAAGGTTTTGCTCAAACCTATGGTATCGAATTTGAGGAAACATTGAGTCTAGTAGCAAAGATGTATACCATAAGAAGTTTGATTGCAATTTCAGCCTAAAAAGGCTGGAATATGTACTAATTGGATGTGAAGAATGCTTTCCTAAACAGAGAGCTTGAAGAGGTAGTCTTCATGGAGTAGCACGTCTTTGAAGATGAGATGTTTCCACATCATGTATGCAAGCTTAAGAAGGCTCTTTAGGGAATCAAGCAAGCGTGAAGGGCTTGGAACCAAAGACTTGTGGACTACTTGGTAAAATGTGGATACAATCAGAGTCATGCAGACCCATCACTCTTTGTGAAGAAGGAAGGTAGAAAAATTGTTTTCATTTGTATATATGTTGATGATTTGATCATTACAGGGAATGATGAAGCCAACATCAAGGAAATAAAGAGGAAGCTTGGATGTGAGTTTAAAATCTCTGATTAAGAGATTTTAAGGTACTTCCTTGGGATTGAATTACTATATAAAGAGAAGGTATATACTTGATGCAAAGGAAATACATTCTACATCTCTTGAAGAAGTTTGGCTTGTGTGATTGGAAGCCCATTTCAAATCCATTAGAAGTAAATGTTAAACTAATTGCTCATGAAGGTGAAGAACTAAAGGATGTGACCATGTATAGGTCAATAATTGGTTCTCTCTTGTATGCCACTATGACGAGACTAGATATTGCACATGTACTTGGAGTGTTATCTCAATTTTTATGGGCACCAAGAGTACCTCATCTTGTTGCAACCAAAATTGTACTTAAATAACCCAAATGATAAGTGAATGAATGTCTATATTATCCATTTTATGATTGATTAAATGTACAAGCTTATTGTGGTGCTGATTGGGCATGTTCCAAAGATGACAGGAGGATCACTAGTGGTTATGTTATCATGCTAGGGAAGAGGACCATCTCATGGATGTCAAAGAAACAACCAACAGTGGCTCTCTCATTGATCGAAGCTGAGTATAGAGGCTTAGCACAAGCCTCATGTGAGCTTATGTGGCTCAACAAGTTGTTTGTTGATCTTGATTTGCAAGTTAAGCAAGTACCTATTTTTTGTGACAACATAAGTGGCATATGCTTGGCTCAAAATCCGGTGTTCCATGCAAGGTCCATGTTAGTATATGATCAATGTCTACCCTCATGATTGTATGCACATTTTGTAAGGCCCCCATTATGAGGAGAAGCCAAGCGTGCATTACCCAATTGATGGGAATCCCCAACTTGCATGTTGGATGAAGGTCATATTGGACCATGTAAGGTATTGTAAGGAAAGGGAGTTACCAGGGTCCCCAATTGTGGGGTCCGAGGCAGGGGGGAGTAGCCCTGGGTGGGGGTCCGGGGGCAGCACCCCCGGCGTGACGGTAAAGGGAATATTCCATGGAATATTCCCTATCGGAGTCAGAAATCATTTATATTTGTTAGGTCGGTTCAACCGGCCTAAGCTGTGTATGGAAATTACGTGGGCGGTGGCTGCCCATGCTCTACCACCCATGCATAGCCATCCATGGAAGGCCACCCATGATCCTATATATACATGACTTCTGCACTACCTGAGACATCGAATTGAGCCATCATACCTCTACCTTGTATCTCCCTATCTAGAGTTGTCTAGATCACAATTTAAGCTCTACCTTGAGAGCACACGGGTGGACAACACCATCATCTTTGTACTTGCTGCTAGTAGAAAATTGTTGAGATTCTCCTATATCTGTTATCTTCTCTGCTATTGCTCCTGTGCTATATTGCGTAACTATTGTCTTACATGGTATCAGAGCCATAACGTTCGAATAGCTTGAGAAGTATCACTATTTTAGCCTACTACTAGACTAGAATATCAATAGATTATTCGAGTGATTACATGATGGCTTCATCGTCGAAAATAGGTCTTGGTGCTTCAGCTAATGTTAATGCTGCACCTATTCGAATTCGCCCACCTGCATTCACTAAAGGGAAGCTGGATGGAACCAACTACACACTCTGGAAGTTCAAAATTTCTACAATTTTGGACTCCTATGAATTACTTGACACTGTCATGGGATTGATGGGATTGGATCCAGAGCCTATACCAGTTGAAGATCCAACAAATTCAAGATTGATGATTTAGCCAGATCCAGATCTTCTACGAGCTTGGAAGAGGCGGAATGTTGATGCATTATGTGCGATTGTCACTAGTGTAAGTGATTATGTGCTTACTTTAGTTCAACATGAGGATTGGGGCATATTGGCTCGTCAATATGAGATCAAGAACCACACTAGGATACAGAATTTAGAAAATCAGTTGGCAAATGAAAAGCATTCTGATTTTGAAAAGGTTGAAGATTTTAAAAAACGGATAAAACATCTTCAAGATCAATTGGCTGCAGTTGGTGTTGTTATAACACCAGACAAGCTGGCTCGAAGATGTGTACGTGTTCTTCCAGCAAAGTATGATGGATTAGTAACAGCCCTTAACACTCAAGTAAGACCAACTCCCCTTACATTTGAATAGTTTTGTGTGATGCTTTTAGAAGAAGAGATGCAGCTGAAGAATCGGCAAAGTACAAGTGATGCTGCATTCTCAGCAAATGCAAAAGGTAAAGGCTCTTCTGATGGATCAAAGAAGAAGCCAAAGAAGAAAAAGTTCACAGGAAGTTGCTTCTATTGTGAAAAGAAAGGCCATGCCATCAAGGATTGTAGAAAGAAGCAAGCTGATGAACGGAATGGGACTGTAAAATCCTCGTGGAAGAACAAAGAGTCTGCAAACAACACAAAGCTGGAACTTTGGGTAGCTATTGAAGAGGTATGCTTGTGTGCTCAAGGTCGTGTTGATGAACCATGGATTTTAGATAGTGGAGCTTCTCGCCATATGAACAGTAAAAAGGATTGGTATAGTTCCCTAGTGCCTCTGCGTGAATCCATCAATGTAGTGGTGGGAAATGACTCCAAGTGTCTAGCCGAAGGAACTGGAACCATCTCTTTTATCACTTCTCTAGGTGTTGAGAAAAAGTTATCTGATGTTCTCTATGTACCTACACTTAAAAGAAATTTGTTGTCAGTTTCTGCAATAACAGATCGTGGACTTGAAGTTCACTTCAATAAGAGTGGTGCAGAAATCATGGATTCATCAGGTAATGTTGTAGGTAAAGGCATATGACGGGATAACTTGTATGAGTTAAGTGCTTTAACCACTACAGAAGATAAAGATGTAAGCATGTTATGGCACCAACGATTTGGGCATCTAGGATTTGCATTTTTGAAGGAGATGCAAAGAACAGGGATGGTTGCTCATTTGCCTGCATTTTCAGAGTTGCAGGAACCTTGTGAAGCTTGTATGATGGGCAAGCAACAACGAAAGGCATTTCCAAGAGAGACCAACAATCGATCTCAAGCTCCTCTAGAGTTAGTACATGCTGATCTCTGCGGTAAAATATCTAAACCTACTTTAGGAGGATCTTTCTACTTTTTGTTGTTAGTCGACGATTATAGTAGAAAGATGTGGGTTTATTTCATTCGAGAGAAGGCTGATGCTTTTGAAAAATTTAAAACATGGCATAAGTATGTGGAAAATGAATCAGGAAGGAAACTAAAGAAATTTAGAATAGATAGAGGAGGTGAATTCTTGTGAAAAGAATTCAATAATTACTATAAGGAGCATGGTGTGAAAGGGCAACTTACCACAACTCATACACCTCAACAAAATGGCATTGTTGAGCGTAGGAACAGGACAGTAGTTGAAATGGACCGTTGTATGTTAAAAGCTCAAGACATGCCTGATTCATTTTGGGTAGAAGTAGACAATACAACAGTCTACATCCTCAATCGAAGCTACACAAAAGCACTGAAGGGGATGACTCCTCAAGGAGCATATTCTGGTAAAAAGCCTTCAGTTTTGCATTTCAGAATTTTTGGTTGTTTCTGTTATGAACATATTCCTGATTCAACAAGATCAAAGTTGGATTCGAAAAGCAAAAAGAATGTCTTCCTAGGATATAGTGAAGAGTCTAAAGCATACAGGTTGTGGGATCCTGAGGCAAGGAAGATTTTTGTCAACCGAGATGTGGTGTTTGATGAATGACCACACTTAGTAGAAGATAAAGGTAAATCTACTATCTCATCAAATGGAGAAATATCTCACCTTGTGCCTATCAAAAGACAGGTTAAAGTTGAGGAGAAAACATATGATGAAGAAATTTCCTCAATAAAAAGTCAACCAGTTGTAGCTGCACAGCGTAAGCCACTACGGAAGTGGGCACAAAAGCTCTTTGATTATCACAATCCACATGTAGATGTACTAGAATCATCCTCGAATGGATTACAAAGATCAAAGAGAATAGAGGAGCAAAGAAGAGTCTCAAAACACATTGTTAACATGGCTCTAATGGCAGATATCATGGGCTCGATAAAGGAACCTAGCACCATTGAAGAAGCCCTTGATGATCCAGGTTGGAGAGCGGCAATGCAGTCTAAGTATGATAGTATACTAAAAAATGATACATGGGATCTAGTCGACTTGCCGCCAAAGAAGAAGGTAATAGGTACTAAATGGATTTGGAAAGCTAAGTATAAAGCAGATGGAACATTAGAAAAGTATAAGGCAAGATTAGTTGCACAGGGTTTTTCACAAATCGAAGGATTTTATGTTTAAGAAACTTTTGCACCAACAACATGCATGACAACTATTCGGATGGTACTTGCAGTAGCTGCACAAAAGGCCTGGCCTATTTTCTAGATGGATGTCAAATCTACATTTTTGAATGGTCACCTCAAGGAGGAGGTATATGTATCTCAACCACTAGGTTTTGAGGTGCCCAATTCAGAAAATAAAGTTTGCAGGTTGAAGAAAGCTTTGTATGGACTTAAGCAAGCTCCACGGGCTTGGTACCAACGGATAGATAATTCTTTCAAAAATATGGGTTTTGAAAGAAGTACTTCTGATGCTAACTTGTATGTAACAAAAAGGGATAGAAAGCTAGTTGTTGTCATTGTATATGTAGATGATTTGATCATTACAGGAGATCATCAGGAACTCATCAATCAAACTCCGATCAGCTTGGGAACTGAGTTTGAAATGACAGACTTAGGTCTACTCCATTTTTGTCTGGGAATTGAAGTATGGCAAAGGAAGGATGGCCTTTTCATCTCACAACAAAAATATGCTAAAGAAGTTCTCAAGGCATTTGGAATGATGGGCTGCAAACCAACTAGCACACCTATGGAGGTAAATCATAAGCTATCTATGTATGATAACATGCCTGATGTAGATGCTAAGAAGTATAGGAAGCTCGTTGGAAGTCTTATTTTTTTATGCAACACTAGACCAGACATTTGCTATGCTATTGGAGTATGAAGCAGGTTTTCCAACAAACCTAAGGAGAGTCACTGGAATGCTGGAATGCGAATTCTAAGGTACATTGCAGGAACCTTGGATTTTGGTATTTTTTATACTACAAGTGATACACTCCAAGGATATTGTGATTTAGATTGGGCGGGAGATTGTGATTCTAGAAAATCAGTTTCTAGATATTGTTTCTCACTTGGTTCAAGAATATTTTCTTGGGTTAGTAGAAAGAAAGTAACTCTCGCACTCTCCTCCACTGAAGCAGAGTACAAAGCAGCTTGTTTTGCTTCTTGTGAGGCACTCTGGTTAAGGAGAATTCTTGTAGATGTAGGCTTTCCATTAAATATGGCGACTGTACTCAAGTGTGATAATCAAAGTTGTATGGCTATTGCAAAGAACCCGGTATTTCATGCTCACACGAAGCACATAGAAGTACAGTACCATTACATTCGTGAGCTAATTGAAGATGAACTTGTGGAGCTAGAATATTGTCCAACAGAGGCAAATTGTGCTGAGATATTCACTAAAGCACTTGGAAGAGAACAACTCAACATGCATCTTCAAGAGATGAGCATAGGACCGAAACCTACTTGATTTTTCATCGATAAACATTGAGGGGGGGTGTTAGTATATGATCAATGTCTACCCCTCATGAGTGCATGCACATTTTGTAAGGCCCCCATTATTAGGAGAATCCAAGCGTGCATTACCCAATTGATGGGAATCCCAACTTGCATGTTGGATGGTCATATTGGACCATGTAAGGTATTCTAAGGAAAGGGAGTTACCAGGGTCCCCAATTTGTTTGGTTTCTTCAACTGGCCTAAGCCGTGTATGGAAATTATGCGGGCGGTGGCCGCCCACGCTCTACCGCCCATGCATAGCCGTCCATGGAAGGCCACCCATGATCCTATATATACATGACTTCTGCACTACCTGAGACATCGAATTGAGCCACCATACCTCTACCTTGTATCTCCCTATCTAGAGTTGTCTAGATCACCATTTAAGCTCTACCTTGAGAGTGCACGGGTGGACAACACCATCATCTTTGTACTTACTACTAGTAGAAAATTGTTGAGATTCTCCTATATCTATTATCTTCTCTGCTATTGCCCCTGTGTTATATTGTGTAACTATTATCTTACAGTCAAAGCATATAGAAGTGCATTACCACTTTATTAGAGAGAATATCATGTCAAAGGATGTCAAGGTGGAGCATATCAATACAAAGGAACAATATGAAGATAGATTTACCAAAGCTTTGGATGGAGTAAGGCTACAACACTTCAAAGCATGCATTGGTATGAAGGACCTAGGGATTGAGACTTGAGTGGGAGTGTTGAAAATCAAGTCTCAATCATGCAAAAGGGCTGAATCACGAGTTTTGCAAGTGGACCAATCAAACAAGAGGATAAAAAGTTGTGGAAGAAAGTTATAAGCTCCACCAAATTCAATCAAATCTCATCAAATCAGCTACCAAAAAGTGCACCTACACTGATTGGTGGGTGGCAGTTAGATTGCTAGAAAAGTAAAAGTCTATATAAGCATCATCCCACCTTTTTTTCTTGAGTTTTATGCATTCCACAAGTTTCTGAGTTAGTTTAGTGAAGTCATAAACTCCAACAAGTAGCCCCCTTGCTTTCTTACCTCATTTTTTTCATGATTTTGCTCCTCTCTATCTAGAGGTGTAATTAGGCTTTTTCAAGTCTGATTGTACCACATTGCATAGTATTGTTTTCTCTCTCATTGTACTCACTTTCATTTATTTCAAGCTTCATTTGGTTTCTCATATAGTGCTCTAAAATTTTCCAAAATTTCAAGTTCTTTGATTGAGTGAGTTGTGAGAAATTGCCAATTTTGTGAAGGTATATCTCTGCACATAGGTAGAGAGTGTTGCAAACAAGTAGCCTGTTTTGCAGAGGATTTTTCTCCTAGTTGGAATATCTATTTGGGATGATTTAAAGCTTCTTGGGTAGCTCTTATAGTCTATTGTAAGTTTGAAAAATGTCATTTTAATTCTCTATACTGGTGTAGAGAAAAATTCAAAAGAGTGAGAATATCTCACTGCTTGTGGACCTAGTGGAGGGCAGCCATCTTCAATTGTTGCATTGGAGTGTTAGAATCATCCCCCGTCAAAGTGCACTAATATTGCTCAACAATATTTAATTTCATGTGCTTCTAATTTTCTTGCACCTATTTTGAAGCCTTTTGGCATGTTGTTTTAGTGTGTAGAGTGAAACAAATCCCATTCTTCTAATCCTTTATCCTTAACATGCGTGTTATAGTAGGATTAATATCTACGTTTAGTAACATAAATGTTGGCTATGACTCTTAGTCTCATCACTTGTGATTTTTATAACAACTAAATGTGGTTTGAAAGCTCATGATCCATACATTTGTATGTTTCTACCACTATCAATGAAGAAATTAGAAATTTTATAGGTAGAATCATATTTTGCACATACTCTAGATCAAATTGTGTATTTCCTAACACTATTTTGTAAGAAACTCTATATGTCTGAACAACATGATGTAATTGTTGTTCTAGTTTGAGTGCTTATTATTCACTAGTTTTGCTAGCATTGTGAAAAACACTTTCTTTGTGTCAATGTTTGACCATTTTCTTTGGGATGATAAGGGGCATGTCTCTTATGCACTATTAGAAACCCTTCTATTAGGGATTCGATTACTTCATTTATGAAATTTGTATCCCTATCTACCACAATTTCAATAAGTAGGCCATATTTAGTAAATATTTTCTCAAAGAGAAATGTGGTAGTAGTTTGAACATCATATCTTCTTGCAGCTCATACTTCAAGCCATGTAATCAAATAATAAATAGGCACTATGATACATTTTGAATGTGGCATTTGATCTTTATGAAAATGATACGTTGCTTGTTGAAAAATTTCACATCTTTCTATAAAATTCCTCACATCCATGTGAAAAATTGTCCACTATAAGTCAAAAAAATTTATTTAGTTTTTTTGTCCTTTTAAAGGAGAAGTGAACTCATGAAGCACTTTGGTGAGGCATTTCTAGGGAAGGGAAATATTCACTCTCATGTATGTGAGAAGTGATGGACAATACACAGAGATGAGCGGATCCTATAAAAAACATGCCCCATACCAGCCAAAGTAACACTTGGAATACTCCATGAAATTCCATTATATGAAATAATACCCCTATTGTAGCTTGGAAAATGAATCTCAAAATTTTATGTAAAATAAGATAACTTTTGAGTACTTCTTAAGTAGAGATAAGAAGGTACTCAGAGTTTCACTCACAGCTCACAAGTTAGGTGGAATTTACCCGAAAAATTTTACACAAATTCAAATTATGTGATGATATTAAAAGTTATCTCATGAACTTAGAAGGACAATATTGAGATCAATACGTGTAAGAAGTCATGATAGTGAGCCAACTTTTATGGAGGTTCAAGATGCACAGACATAGTCACATAGATATGCTCATATCTCAATGTAAACAACTTGAATGACCATAAAACTTTGTAGGCGCACTTGAAAGGGTCATATCTTCATATTCCAATCAATAAACAAGACAACCAGACCATTTACACATTGCAATGACTCAGACAAAGTAACAAACTAGAAGTACGGTACTCTAACAATGAAGAATGAACAATCTAGGTAATGACTCTTGATGTAAGTGTATTTCTAAGTACAATATGATACACAAGGATGTTTCAGGACTCCAAGATCTTTGGGGCGAGCACAATATCCACTCCAATGAGTGTGATCTTTAGCCTCTCTAAATAATATTATTGGTCAAATCTACCTAATATTCTTCCATGTTTTAAGGAGTTACCTTTGAAATTCGAATTCAAATAAGATTATGGGATTTGGATCCCAATACATCCAAAAGATTTTCTCTTAGTGATCATTTTATTTTGGAAAAACTAATATCTCACTTAGGATTAGGGTTTTAGGGTTTTACATACATACACATATGCATACACACATATACACACACACAAATATATATATATATATATATATATATATATATATATATATATATATATATATATATATATATATATATATATATATATATATACATGCATACATGCACATAAACATACACATACATCACATATACATACACACATTTTACACATGCATAGACATATATACACATATACACACATAATACATATACACATACACATATATATACACATGCACACACACATGCATACACACATACACACATATACATGTTTTAGGCCTAGGTCTTTAGGATTAGGGTTTTAGGGTTTTTACACATGCATACACATATATACACATATATATACACATGCATGCAGACATATACATGTTTAAGGTCTAGGTCTTTAGGATCAGGGTTTTATGGTTTTTACACATGCATACACATATATACACATATATACACATATACACACATATACACACATAATACATATACACATACACACACACACACACATATACATATATATATATATATATATATATATATATATATATATATATATATATATATATATATATATATATATATATATATATATATATATATATATATATATATATATATATATATATATATATATACACACACACACATGCATACACACATACACACATACATACATACACACATATACATGTTTTGGGTCTAGGTCTTTAGGATTAGGGTTTTAGGGTTTTACACATGCATACACACATAATACATATACACATTGTTTAAAGGACAACTTTCGTCAAGTCCGCCTTTTAATCTCTTTTCGGGATCTTGGGGATGGTAGGGGTCTGACAATGCAGAGGCCCTTTATCTAGTTTTTCCCACTTAACTAACAAATTAAGCAGTACACTATTACTCAACATCAATTCTTCTACACAGTTTTACTACTCACATTCCAGTTATTCTTTACGCCGTAGGTAACACAGAAGTTAATGTTCACCGTAGTGCACATTGATCATCATCACCGAACATTACTATGTTAACCAGAAATTAATGTAATTCAACAAAGTAAAGTAACAGTACTCAGAGTTATTGGAATCTGCACTCTGACGTCTCCGCAGGATCGCAAATTGCCCAGACAGACAGTCTGGCGATCCCGTCTCCTCTCTCTGGAGAACACCGTAATGTCTCTTCATTAATAGACAATGGGTTACATCTCTTCGCTACGACCTTTCGGTACGTGCGGTATAGAAAAAATATAATATTACATGATGCCAATCCGGCGGCCTAACACTGGCACACACGGTGGACTTGAACCCGCAAGGAAAACAAAATTAAGGCTCATCTATGATGCCTTGGATATACATGGTTCTTGCTAATTTGAAGGTTCTGGCGATTTTCTATTTTAATGAATCGAACATTAGTTTTAATGTTTCCGGCTCCACTAACTATGCGTCAGTTCGGACTGAACTTGCCGCAATGACCTAACTCACCAGAACTTCAGTCTGGGTATGCGAAAATGCTTCTTGCAAGTAAAAGTCATTGGCAAGGACTGCATCGCGGCTCAATCTTATATCATTAATTTGTCCATCTATTCTGGATAGCCGCTCTGCTTGAAAGCCTAGCTACTTTTCTCTTCATTCTAGCTCCTGAGCTTGATATTGAATGGTTTGATAATAAGCATCTCTTTCTTTCTTAATTCCTGCTATCTCCTTCTGAAGTTGAATGGTTAAACTCGTCTGGGCTTTGAGAGCAGAATTCGCCTGAAACAGATCGGCAGTTGCGGCCTGGAGTTCTGCATTAGTCTGCTTAGCTTAAGTAGCCATCTCCTGTCCTCTTTGCACAACCTCATCAAGCTGTATTCGAGTTTCCTCCAACAAATTTCCAATCGCCACTCGAGCATCTTCTTTATCCTGTACCAACTGATTTAACTATTTGATTTCTTCATCACGAGCAGTTAACAAAACATCCTTGGCTTTTAACTCTACCAATGCTGCATCGCGTTGTGCAATTAATGTGACTTGCTCTGCAATCCTAGCTTGAAGTTGCATATGCAAAGCATGGTTCTCTGCCTTAACGACATCTACTTCTTCCTATAATGGGGCAATATCCACCTCTAAAACATCAACTTTGTGCTGCAACTCGTGTCTGATATTGTCGGTTGCCATCTTCAGTTGCATTGGTAATTGTTGTGAGAATTGGATCAAAAGTCGACCCATAGATTCGAGTTCATGAAACATCGGGATTGGAGAAGGAAGAGTAGGAAGGGATTGGGATATAGAAGCAGAAAACAGATGAGGGGAAGATGGTGGAGAATAGTCGGGAGAAGAAGACGGAGAATTGGGTACGTCTGGAACAACATGCTGGACTGGGAAAATGGGCTCAACAGTGTTCATGGTGGAAGAAAGTGGGATAAGAATGTTAGGCACCAACACTATTCCGATGGTCTGCTGCTTTGTCTCTTCCGTTCGGTCAATCACAGCATCAACCAGAGCAATCACTTCATTGAGAATCTCTACAATAATTGCTTGAACAGCATCTTGACTCTGCTGATTAGAATCCTCTCGAGAAGAAACTTCTTCAGAGTCGGCGATGGAAGCACCTTGTTCCTGCTGCTGTATTGGAGAAGAATGGGCGGAAGAATCAACATGAATGGAGGTAGCGGTGTCATGGAAGACATCTTCTTCGTGTCCAGCGTTGGATCCTTGCACTTGGCTCTCAGAGGGACTTATACGGCTGCGTTTCCGGCGAAGAAGTTGAAAAAGATCTGCATCATCATCTTCCTCATCTTCGATCATCCGAGTAGAGTCTTCATGCAACAGGAAGGGAGCGTTTGGCGGGGGTTGCGCGGCTTGAATGGCTGGAAAAAGAAAAGTGAGGATATGGGGTAGACATGAACGCGGAAGGTCATCCTTATTGACCTGTTTGATAACCGCAACACATTCACAGTGAATGCGCCGGAAATAAAAAGATGCAAAATTAACAGACTCGCGAGAAGACATATCTATCATCGAGTAGAATGGGCGTGATATACCGTAGGTGCGTTTTTGCAAGTTCAAAATCACGACTAAAAACTGTAAAGTGGTACGCTCCGGGTCAGGTCGACACAGAATGGCGTACTCATTAGATGAGTGCCATGGAAATAACCTTGACTACAGGAAGGAGTGGACCATTCTCCAATCCATCCCGAGGAAGTCGGAAGGCATCGGCAAACAAAGCCAAAGTGATCACGACTCGTGACGGTAAACAAAGGATAGGCCAACTCTGCTCCGTAGCAGGTGTGGCAGTGATAGCGGAAATAATCTGCGCATAAAATGGTTGACACTCCACTGAATGCCAAGGCAATTCAGCGAAGTTCAAAAGACCACAGATACATAAATACTCTCACTTCAGGGGTGAGTCCTTCACAGAAGGTAGCGACATTGGCTAGTGCTTCCATGATGCGCACGAGGACACAAGAACACAGAAAACAAAGAACGCAGAAACACACAGACACAAGAGCGATTATCAGTAAAAGGAAAAAGATTAAGTAGACACACAGGCAACATGAGGCGATCGAAAACTCGAATCATCGCGCGGTATTGAAATGAGCAGACACAATTACGGTGTGCATGCATGAGCAGACACAGTAACATAGGGCGGCGATTAATCATATTTAGATATCAAAACGAGGAGACTGACGGTCTATATTCAACCGAAACAAGGAAATAAAAAGAAAATAAGTGACACGCAGAAAACCGAAGAACACGTCAGCGGTGATCAGTCGGTTGGTGATATGGGCGTAACTTTGAACCATTAATCGCTTTGGGAAGGGAAACTCCGGTCAAGGTAGTCAACCGAAAAGTAGCGGGTCCCACTTGCTCACTAATCCGGTAAGGACCAAACCACCGTAATTTAAATTTTCCAGCAGATCGATTTGCTTTAGCATTATAAAATAACATAAGTTGGCCCACCATAAACACAGGAGCCTTGAGGAACCGATCATGGGTACGGGCTTGACGAAGCTAAACTTCTTGAAGATTCATGAAGCTTTCCCAATGCTGTTCATCCAATGCTCTGAGTGCATCGAGCCAAAATGGCAAAGAGTCTTCTAGCAACAATTTCTGAGCTAAGGCAACGCGTAAACTCGGCACTACTACTTCCATCAGTGCAATGGCTTCCAATCCATAAGCAAGCTTGAATGGGGTCATGCCAGTAGCAACTTTGTAGGTAGTCCGGTAAGCCCACAAAACTGCAGGTAGTAACTGGTCCCAACGTTCCGGACATTCCAAAAGCAATTTGTGGAGCATAGTCAACAAAGTCTTATTGGTACTTTCCGCCAAACCATTGGCACGTGGATAGTACGGTGAGCTGAATTTATGGACAATTTGAAAAGTTTGAGTCAGTACTTGCATTAAGCAGTTTGCAAAATGTGTGCCTTGATCTGTCACTATTTCCAGAGGTAATCCATAACGCGGGAAGACGTCCTTCATCAGGCATTTTGCCACCGAAAGAGTTGTGGCCGACCATAATGCCCAAGTTTCCGCCCATCGAGTGGCGTAATCGGTACAAGTCAAGATATAGCGATTGTTGGTGAGAGTAGCTGGAGGTGTTATGGGACCAATAAAATCTAGACCCCACTTTTGAAAGGGTTCCAGCAATAATACAGGTTGAAGGGGAAAGAGGTGCCGATGTAATGGCTGTCCAGACCGTTGACAGGTATCGCACTGCTGCACAAACTGAGTCACATCTTTGTACATGGTAGGCCACCAAAGCCCACTTTGCAGAATTTTATGGTGAGTAAGATCAGCTGCGAAATGTCCACCCGAGGGTAATGAACAATATGATCCATGTAGTATAGTTGGCCTACAATCAACCGGAATCTACAACTGTAAAACCGCAAATTTCCGCCGCAAAACAGGGGAGTATGAGGAGGAAGACACCCGTTAGTTAGAAAAGTGAGTAACGTATCGTAGTATGTAGGAGGAAACAAGAGGTTCGGTAGATTCTTCAATAGTTGACTCCCTAGTGTAAATTGCCGATGTAGTGTCATCAACCCCCATCGGAGCTTCACCGGAATCCAACCGAGATAGAAAATCTGCCAATGCATGTGTTGGGACAGGTTGATGAATAACTTCATAGTCGAATTCCTGTAATAATAAAACCCATCGAGCGAAGCGACCATCTAAATGTTGCTGCTGGACCAAATACACGTGCGGCATGATCCACGTGGAAGGTGAATTTTCGGCCCAACAAATAATGTCAGAATTTCTTCACAGAGTACACCAACCCGATACATTCTCGTTCAATCACTGAATAGTTCCTTTCAGCAGGGGCTAATCGACGACTTGCATAATATACAGGCCGAAACCATTTGTCAGTTTGCTGCATTAGAACGCTGCCAATAGCTATGTCCGATGCATCCACAAAGACATGGAACGGACAGTCCCAATCAGGTGGTTGCAAAATGGGGGCCTTCATCAATAACACCTTTAACGATCAAATGCATTTTGGCACTCTGGAGTCCATTTGTACTGCCATGGAGGACTAGTCATAAGCCGATTAAGTGGTGTTGCTAAATGAGCTAACCACCGTAAATGTCTGCCATGCCACCGGATCTGGCCCAAGAAGCGCATAGCTTCTTTCGGTGTTGTGGGGACTGGAGCCTCCAACACGGCTGCAACTTTATTCGGATCAACTTGTATTCCTTGTGCAGAGATAATATGTTCGAGTAGTTTGCCACAAGAGACTGCAAAAACTGACTTTGTCGGATTCAAGCATAATCGGTATTCGCGACATTTTTCAAAGCAGCACCGTAAATGATACAGGTGCGCCGCAATCTTGCCAAAGAAGGAAAAGTCATCCAAATATACTTGCATAAAAGTAGTCAGGTAGGGTGAAAAGACTTCTTGCATACATCATTGAAACGTACTTGGAGCATTCCTTAACCCAAACCACATTACCGTACAAGCATAAACACCCCAGTTTGTGATAAAGGCTATTTTAGGTATGTCCTGTTCTGCCATCCTCACCTGGTTATAACCACTGTAACCATGCAAAAATGAATACATCTCGTGCCCTGCCACCTAGTTGAGCATTGTGTCCAGAAAGAGGAGAGGAAATGGATCCAGTACAGTGGCAACATTCAGTTTCCGGTAATCAACACAGATGCACAACTGTTTATTTTTCTTCGGAATGATCACAATTGGAGATATGCATTCAACATGCTCGATTGGTACGATGAATCCCACCTTCAGTAATCGATCACGTTCTGCTTTGACCTGTGCTGCATAATTGGGGTTCATTCGGTAACTGGACTATTTGATTGGCCTCGCCTCCGGTTTGAGCACTACCCGATGTTGATAGATCCGTGGGTCCAGACCTTTCATATCTCGATAGTCCCAAGCAAAAACATCAGAGAACTCACGCAGGAGTCGTATCAAATCATCTTGAAATGTCTTTGACAATCCTTCCTTAATATTAATGGGTTGCGGATTGACCGCATCACCCAAATTATATGTTACTAACTGATCTTCCGGTACATAAAATTGTCGAGGTTTTACCAGATCATCAGCTCACTACAAAAGGTGATGTAAGGTGGTTCCATCCATAGCGACACTATCATCTGCAGCTGCATCTCCGGTCACTGGTACCACCGTGCAAGCGGCCGAACTCCACTTGTCTGCGACCGACTGGAGATCTACAGTACCTAATGAGATCAGATCCTTATTGGTCTTCAGAAACGCCTCTTCCTCCTCTTCAGATAAGCCATCCAACATGTGGACCGGATCTGCTACATATGGTCTTGCATGAAGCTCGCAGGGCTGCATGGCATCCAATTTAACTACATATTTACGGTGGTTATCTTTGAAAGTTAACTCCTGCGTGGGCCAATCCTGTACCACTTTGGCTTGTTTCAACCATGGTCGACCGAAAAGTAGATTGTAGTCGAGGTTGGGTTTTGGTAGTTCGAGAACTACAAAAGTCATTTTGAATGTGATACCCTACAAGGTAATCAGAATATTCCGTACTAGTCCCACCGGATGGACTCGGGATTGGTCTGCCATTCGTACAAAAAAATTGTACGGGCTCGATTTGGGTCCACCCAATTGCTTGCAGAGTGCTGCTGTTGCTATATTCACACCTGAACTGCCATCAATTAGCACTTTAGTAATCTTGTGATTTTTATGCCAGACAGTGATCAATGGGACTGAATGATCCACCGTAGAATCAGCTTCCGATTTTATTGTGGCAGTCGCCGGAGTACAGGAGATCCAAGACTAACCTATTGTTGGAATTGCTGCGTGACTCCTGGCACTAAGGCGAGCAATTGTCCCAAAGGGAGTATAATTGAAGCCTTGGCTAGAATATCCCATACCTGATCTATTTGGATTGTACTTCTCACCGATTCTGATGATGATTCTACTGTTGCTAGGGAAGTAGTTTGTTCATTCGCTCTTGCCTTAGGCAGGGGAACCTATGTTACCGGAATTGGATTAGGAAACACCATTGGCTCTTTGGATGTCCATTGACTAGCCCTTGTATACATTCGCTGTTGCTTGCGGATACCAGGCTCGAACACCTCAGCGACGGGTTGTAAGTGCTTACCCGATCGAGTTTGAACCGCTGCTGCTTGTGATTCAACTAGTGAAATATAGACCATGTTGGTCATTGGATTCTGTCGCTCCTTCTTCCTTTTGTCGTACTCTACTGCTTCCTTGCAAAACCTACGAATGTGGCCAATCTCTCCGTAAAAATGACATCGAGGTGGTGGAAGAGAAGTACTTTCCGCTGATGTACCCGCCTGCCATCAATTTGAATTGAAATTGGTATTTCGCTGACCCCTATAATTCCGATATCCTTGTGACTGATTGCGTTGAAATTGGTATTTCGCTGTCCCCTATAATTCCGATATCCTTGTGACTGATTGCTTTGCATCTGTGGTGGCACGTAATGGGCTGCTGGCTGACCTGGTTCCTGTATGATTATACGCACAGTTTTCCGTTGAGTGTCCTATTGTGTTGCAGATGGCACAATACATCTGGTAAAGGGCACATGTAGCACTGGTGTGCCCTGGATTTTTGCACTTGGTGCAATACATCTGTTTAGCTGAATCATCTGTTACGTTCTTACTAGCCTTCAGCCACTCCAAGTCTTCAGTGAATCCCCCAACTTTATGCTCTAGTTGTAGGGCCATCGCAATAACAACATCTAGTGTCATAGCCCCCACATAGCGAATGATCATAATTTGTCTTAATTATGGGGTCAAACCATTAATGAACCACTGGGTTATAACATCATCCGGTAGATTAGCATGTGCCGGAGGGAGTTGTCTTAAGTGAGTTCTAAACAATGTTGCATATTCCTGAACAGTCTGGTGCGGCTTCTGCCGATTGTTCTGCAAATAGTCGAAGATTTCGGCAGGATTCTTCTTCAACCGGAACCTCTGTAAAAACGCGTCTCTCACATCATCATAGTTAGCGAAATGGTTGATATCATACTCTGTTAGCCACCTCGCTACTTCATTGACCAATGTAGCCTGAAATACGATGGCCTTATACGTCGGGTGAGGTGGGTGGCTTAATACTGCATAACTGATCTCAAACATGTGCACATATGCATCAGGATCGTCCCCTGGAAATCCACCGAACTTTGTGTATGTCACCCCTATTGGAACCGGCCGAAGTGGAATGATTGGATGTGGCTGTTGCTGTTGTTGTTGCTGTTGTTGACCACTCATGGTGCTAATATTGGTACCGCTACTATTTCTTGAGTTCTGAGGGGGTGTGCCTTATCCTTCGGAATCTGTATTATCAGACTGCTCACCTTCCGGCTCAAAAATAGCATTGAATCTCTTACGTATCTCCAAATCAAATAGCCTATCCTCAGCTGTGGTATCAAAAGGAGGCAAGTTTGCCCCAAACAATGGTGTACGTAATCAGGATCCACCAGGGATTACCACACTGTCACCGAAAAACTGTAAATTCCCACCAACTGATACCGAACTTTCACCGGAACTTGTCAAAGTTTCACCGAAACAAGGTATACTTCCACCGGCAACAATCTCTCTAGGTAACACAACTTTATCCCCGGAAAGGTTCAAATTATGACCAGATGGTGTCGAATCAACTACGCACTGCGTCCCTGTACACTCAGCAGTTACTGTACCTTCTTCAGAACGTCTCAAAATTATACCGGAATCTATCAGAATCTCATCATGTATCACCGAACTGGTACCACAATCACTGCTAACTGGCTCTGATCCTTCGACAACTGGGCTTAAATGGCCTGCACTTCTACTGCTTGAGGGTGTCCCTAATAGATTTGGAACTGCCCAGGGGTGCTGGTCTCTTCTATACTTCGGATAAGACTCGCCGGACCGAGTAACCGGCATATATCACCTCTGTACCGCTTGCCTTACGTGCTGCTCTACCTTTACTGATTTCTTAATCAATTGCCGTCTTCCCACAGACGGCACTAGTGTTAAAAGGACGACTTTCGTCAAGTCCGCCTTTTAATCTCTTTTCGGGTTCTTGGGGATGGTAGGGGTCTAACAATGCAGAGGCCGTTTATCTAGTTTTTCCCACTTAACTAACAAATTAAGCAGTACACTATTACTCAGTATCAATTCTTCTACACAGTCTTACTACTCGCATTCTAGTTATTCTTTACGTCATAGGTAACACAAAAGTTAATGTTCACCGTAGCGCAGATTGATCATCGTCACCGAACATTACTATGTTAACCAAAAATGAATGTAATTCAACAAAGTAAAGTAACATTACTCAACATTATTGGAATCTGCACTTCGACGTCTCCGCAGGATCCTAAATCGCCCAGACAGACAGTCTGGCGATCCTGTCTCCTCTCTCTGGAGAACACCGTAATGTCTCTTCATTAATAGAAAACGGGTTACATCTCTTTGCTACGACCTTTCGGTACGTGCAGTATAGAAAAAATATAATATTACATGATGCCAATCCGGCGGCCTAACAACATACACACATATATACACATGCATACACATATATACACATATACCCAAATAATACATACACACACACACACACACATATATATATATATATATATATATGTATGTATGTATGTATGTATGTATGTATGTATGTATGTATGTATGTATGTATGTATGTATGTATGTATGTATGTATGTATGTATGTATGTATGTATGTATGTATGTATGTATGTATGTATGTATGTATGTATGTATGTATGTATGTATGTATGTATGTATGTATGTATGTATGTATGTATGTATGTATGTATGTATGTATGTATGTATGTATGTATGTATGTATGTATGTATGTATGTATGTATGTATGTATGTATATATATATATATATATATATATATATATATATATATATATATATATATATATATATATATATATATATATATGCATGCATACACACATACACACATATACATGTTTTGACTAAAAATAAATAAATATAACTAAATATTAAAAAAATAAAGTTTTAGGTTTAATATTAATATGTATAATCAAATAAAAATAAGGAAAAAAATTAGAATATTTAATAAAAATGTATTATGTATAATTAAATATATAACAAATTACAATTTTAGATAAAAATAGGGTTTTAGGGTTTTTACATACAAACACATATATACAAGTATATAAGAAATTCGGCTCTTTGAAATAAATAAATAAAAATATATAATTAAATATTAAAAAATCTATATAATCAAATAAATAAATAAATAAATAAATAAATAAATATATATATATAACATAGGATTTTAGTATAAATAAATAAATATGAAAATAGCTAGGGTTTTTAATTAAATTAAATATATATATAATTAAATAATAAAAAATAGAGCTTTGGCTTTAATATTAGTATACATAATCAAATATATATATATAAATTAGAAAAAATATACAATATATAATCAAATCTACTATGTTAATTAAATATATAAGAAATTAGAGTTTTTGAATTAAATTAGATATATATAATAAAATATATAAAAAATAGGATTTTACATTTAATTAAAAATTAGGATTTTAGAACTAAAATTAGAAAATAATATTAAATTTGTTAAAATCTCCACATGGTATCAAATGGCATCTTTGGATCCGGAGGAGAAAATGGCATGTCCTTGCACTTAGTGCAAGTATCATTTTTTTTCAAAACGACGGATTTGTACTATACATGTTAGAGAATATGGATCCTTTGATTCAAATCGACTACAAAACCTACGCTACCAAACATGGTTCCCTTGGTGAGCAGGTCAACCCAAACGATATTACACTATCTACCTCTTGTGGATAGAAGATAACGAAGAGGGAGGTAGAAGTACAAGGTAGTTGTACCATTAAACAGAATGAACACATGGAAGAAATGATCGAGGTATTTTATGAGATGGACAAAGATCACAATGGTGGAGAAGATGTCATGGGTTCCATTGACACAATATAAGCTCCATGATTGCTGATGAAGAACAATAGAACATGCAAAGACTAGCCCATTTACCACTGTAGACTAGGGCAAAGATATATGTACTACATGCATCGCTCGCGATGCTCAATCTTCAATCCATTTATGGATGGTCAGATAGTAGTGTTTCTAAATTATTCAGGTAAGTAGATTTGAAATAAAATTTCATTGTTGTATCAAAGTAAGTTCATTTACTAATATTGTTGTAATTGCTTATCCCTTGCAGGCTTTTGAAAGTCAGTTTCTACCACATGGCAATGACATGCCTCCAACACGTGGAGATGAAAAAAACTGTTACAGCCCGTTGGGATGGACTACACCAAGATTCATGCTTGTACAAATGATTGCATTCTCTTTCAGAATGAGTATGAGAATTTCCACATATATCCAAAGTGTGGAGGGAAAAGGTTTAGAGAAGAGCTTGTGGGTGGAGCAGTCCCCGCAAAGGTTTTTTGCCACTTTCCTATCATTCCATGAATTAAGAGCATGATCAGATGCAAATCCATAGCTTAGCTAATGTCATGGCATGTAAAGAGTAGGTCTACAGATGGTGTAATGTGAGTGCATGGTGCTTTTGATGCTTGGAAATAGGTAGATAGTAAATGGTCAGAGTTTGCTAGAGAGCCTTGAAACATACATCTAGTCCTAGATATGGATGGAATAAATCCATTTGGTTTACATAACTCCTCATGGAGCACATGGCCTATATGTTTGATCAACTATAAAATTCCACCATGGCTGGCCACAAAAAAGGGCCATTTATTATTAGCTCTCTTTGTGCTAGGTAAGTATAAGGTAAAAAACATGGATGTATACATTGAACCACTTGTGGAAGAGCTACACACTTTATGGGATGGGATTATTGTGCACAACATGTCTCAAACTATAAGAAGACGGGACATGTGAGTGCAAGGCATACTTATGTGGATGATGCACGATTGGCCTGGTTATGGAAAATATTCAGGTTTATTGATTTCGAGTTACAATCCTTGTCCCCTATGCAGACCATGACTCAAAGCACACTACTCCAAAGCACTTTGGAAAAGTATCTATGAAGGACATCATAGGTATCTACCTGATGGACATGTTTTACATGAAGGGCAAATTGGTTGACAAGCGTAATGCCAAATGAAAGCAAGCGATTGGAAGCAATTGTGGGATGTAGAAACACCACTCACTGGCATGAAATGGTTGTTAATCTTTCACGATCTCCCTTATTGGAGTAGTTATTGATCGATCATTCGGTAGACCCGATGCATATTTTCAAGAATGTGGGAGAGATGCTCTAGAAGACTGTAGCTCAAGCATAAGCACCACCTCCTTTACTTGTCAATCCACGGAGACGTGAGGACTGGTATGAAGACCACGAGCAAGTGAGGCACAAGTGCATGAGTGAAAGCACACAAACATGCACACATACACACACACACGCACAAGGTAAGATCAAAGAGAGGAACAATGGAAAGCTTCGATTGCAAAAGAGTTCTCTTACAAAGCTCTATTCTCTAACAAGATAACCTCAAAAATGAGCTCTCTATTTCTTTTTATAGTTTTTGGACTAGTTTTGGCCCTGTCCAGACCTAGTGTCCGGCCTAGTTAAAAATTAGGTTCCAGGGCTTATTTGAGGGCTCAAACGAAGTCTAAAAATTATGAAAATTGATAGGATGATACTTCTAATACTCCTCAAGCTCAAGGACTCCTTGGCTTGAACAAAATGGAGATACAAAAATAGAAACTGGTATTTACAATGGTTTTTAGTGATGAAAATCACTATTTTTGTAGGGGATTCTTCTAAAAAGTTGACATGTACTTCTTGGAGCTCCCTACTTGCTCCTTCTTCTTGTGTGTGTCCACCTTTTTAATGTGCTTCCATGCTTGTGCTTGACCTTGCTTGACCTTGAGTTCCAACACTCCCCCCCCATCGAGTCTGTCGTCCCTGACAGACCCTTGTTGTAGTGGTTGTTCCAAGTAGTGCTTTGAGAGGGAGTGTCCCTTCTGTATGAACAAAATTCGTCTGACTTCCAGATGTGGCAGAGTTGGTTGTCCGGTTCTTCATCTATCACTGCGAACCTTTGCATGTTGTAGTCCCTTGGTATGTGCTTCTTCCTTGGATTCCAGCATGACTGTGTCATTGTGAGTCTCCATTGATGTCCTCTAGATCTTCCAAAGTTGATGTTCAGAGTAGTCATGCCAAGTACTCATAACCCATATTGAGTGATGGGTAAGTGTGTTTGTGCATGGGTTGAGGAAAATATGTGCCTTGTGCATGGCCTTGTAATGTAGCCCTATGCATGCTTACTTGGAAAATGCATTGGAAGAAGTATGGTGCAAAAATTGGGGGTCTTGAGCTAAGTGCTCAAGGGTATGTAGTCAGATGCAAAGCTTTGGCATGCACGCTTTGGTCATCTGAATTTTGCTAGTTTGCTACGCCTACAGAAATCTGAAATGGTGTCCTCTTTGCCCAAACTTGAGGCACCTGGAAAACATGTTTGCGAAGGCTATATTTTGGGCAAAATGCAGCGTTCCTCCTTTCCAAAGGATGGTTCAGTTCGGGCTACGCAAAAATTGCAGCTTGTACATAGTGATGTCTATGGTCCTATGCAGACACCCTCTTTTGGAAATTACCTTTACTTCGTGACTTTCATTGATGATTTTTCCAAGCATGCATGGGTATATCCACTCAAAGCAAAGTCCGAAGTGTTCATGTGCTTCAAACAGTTTTTGGTTTTGGCTGAAAATCTGTCAGCATGTAAAATGGGCACCCTCCGTTTTGATCGAGGGGGGGAATATATGTCTTCAGATTTTAATGCATTTCTGGCTGAACGTGGGATAAAACACCAGTGTACAGTGCTGTATACACCTCAACAGAATGGAGTTGCTGAACGAAGAACAAGTCACTCATGGAGATGGCGAGGTGCATGGTCAAGAGTCAGGCTTTACCACATAGTTTCTGGCTTGAGGCTGTCATGTGTGCAACATATGTACTGAACAGGTGTCCCACTAAAGCGCTGCAATCTATCACTCCATATGAGGCTTGGCATGACCGCAAGCCATCTGTTGCTCATCTGCATGTTTTTGGTTGTTTGGCATATGCACTAGTGCCTGAACAACATCACAGAAAATTGGATGATAAGGTAGTTAAATGTATTTTTGTTGGGTACAGTTCTGAAAGTAAAGGCTATCGTCTGTATCATCCACAAACTAAACGCATTCTGGTTAGCCGTGATGTTGTATTTATGGAAGATGCTGTTCAACCATTGCTTTCATGTACTAAGGAGACATCTGTTAGCTCCAAAGACATGTATGATACTCTGATGCCTCTTTTTACAGGTTGGCAGTCTAGTGCTGGTCCTAATGAGGCAACTTCTCAGCCTTTGCAGGTTTCATATGATGATGCAGATCATTCCATTTCTGATGCAGATTTACATGATGCACTTGTTGATGAGAGAGCTGATATTGAACAGGCAAAAACTATGCCAAAATGGCTAGTGCAGACTTTGCGTGACAACAAATTAGATGCACCTTTGTCATATCGTACTCGTTCAGGCTCTCATAGTGCGTCCTTCACGTCAGATTGCTATGCTATGGCTGCGTCTAGTCTCTGTGATGAGAATAAGCCTGTTTCTTTTGATGAAGCACATAATTTAGAAAATTGGATGGCTGCTATGCAATCTGAATATGATGCTATAATGAAGAATGGTACATGGTCTTTATGTGAATTGCCTCCAGGAAAGAAGGACATTGGCACAAAGTGGGTATACAAGCTGAAGCGTAAACCTGATGGTACAGTTGACGGCTAGGCTTGTTGCAAAGGGTTATGCGCAGGAAAGAGGCATTGATTTTGATGAGACCTTTGCACCTACATGCCGTATGACTACTGTTCGGAGCATTTGTGCTTGCAGCCCATCATGGTTGGAATGTACATCAGTTGGACATTAAAACAGCATTTCTGAATGGTGACTTGCATGAAGAAGTGTATGTTTTTCAGCCCCGTGGCTTTGTGCAAAAAGGGCATGAAAACTAGGTGTGCAGGTTAAAGAAGGCATTATATGGTTTAAAGCAAGCACCACGTGCTTGGTATGAGAAGATACATGCCTATCTAATTGCACATGGTTTTGAGAACAGTCCAACTAAAAGCACCTTATATGTTAAGCGTGCTAATGATGTACTTCGGATCATTGTTGTCTATGTTGACGACATGCTGCTCACTGGTCCTATTGAGAAGCATATTGCTGATTTCAAGGCTGACTTGCATGCCTCGTTTGAGATGTCTGATTTGGGGCATTTGCATCACTATTTGGGCATTCAGTTTATGCAAGTTGATGGTGGAATGGCTTTGTGTCAAACGAAATATATTGACACATTATTGCAGCGTTTTGGCCTTGAAGACTGTAAGCCTATTGCCACTCCTATGGAGACAGGTTTACGATTGAGTCTTCATGATGCTGGAGATGCACTTGATGCTGTTCTCTATCAGCAGGCTGTTGGATGCTTGATTTACTTATGCATTACTCGGCCAGATATTCAGTTTGCTATCTCACAGATGAGCAGGTTTATGCATTGCCCAGGAGTCACGCATTGGAAGGCGGTTAAGCGCATCTTTCGCTACTTGGGTGGTACTCGGCTACTTGGGTTGTTTTCTCCCAAGGGGGGATCACTACCGCCATATTTGCATGCTTTTTCTGACTCAGATTGGGCTGGTTGCTATGACACTCGTGTGTCCACCAGTGGTTTTTGCTTCATGCTTGGTAGCTCATGTATATCTTGGTTGAGCAAGAAGCAGCCTACTGTGGCCACTTCCAGTTGTGAGGCTGAGTATAGGGCAGCTTTCACAGCGACTGTTGAGTGTGTGTGGCTCAGACGCCTTATGGCTGATTTGGGTGTTGGCCAGTCTTCTGCCACCACCATCTTCACTGACAGTCAGAGCGCATTGGCAGGTGCGAGGAACCCTGTGTTCCATGCTCGCACTAAGCACATTGAGGTGCATTATCACTATGTCAGGGAGAGGTTCTCTGCTGGGGAGATCAGCTTGGCATATGTGCCCACGTAGGAGAACATTGCAGACCTTTTCACGAAGGCTCTGCCTAGGGAGAAGTTTGAAGCTTTCCACAAAGCTTTGGGCTTACTTCCTTTTGTGGAGTGATTTCCACATAGCTTGGCACTTCCTTATACATGAGTGCCAGCTCCTTGTTCACCGGATCACTACCAGGGGGGATTTGTTGATATATTTAGGTAGTGATGTGTGTGAACACACTAGGACCGCCGGGGCACTTTTTTCCCTCTATAGGAGGTTTTTCTCCCCCAGCTTGTATATATGACTATTGCCCTAATGGGCTACTTATCTTTGTACATTCTCTAGTAATACATTCAGTATTGTGTATTGTGCTCCAAGCTTCTTCTTCTTCCTTGTGCTGTTCGCGTGCTTTCGTAGACGTCTAACTCCAACATCAGACACTCCTTGAGGTGACTCTCCTGAAGTAATGCGAGAAAGGTGATCTACTCGAAGGTGGGTTCTACCTTTCCTAACAACGACTTCAAAGTCATATTCCATTAGTAAGAGGAACCATCTTACTAAGTGTCCTGTATTGCAAGGTTTATTGAGCAAATATAACAAAGCTTGATGATCAGTGAAAAACTTGAACTTGTTGGCCAATAAATAGTGTCTAAACTTCTTCACAGCATAAACTATGCCTAAGCCCTCTCGCTGGGTGGTGGTATAGTTTCGTTCAGCTTCGTTCAGCTGCAGTTAGCTGTTTGCTAGCATATGCTATGGGTAAATCTAAATTTCCTTCACCTATGGGTTGTCCTAGCACACATCCTATGGCGTGATTGGATGCATCCACATGGACATGGAATGGTTTATTCCAATCAAGAGTGGTCAGTATTGGTGCTATGCACAAATGTTTCTTCAATTCATTGAAAGAATTCTCGCATTCGTCGTTCCACTCAAAATTTGTCAACAAACCATAAAGAGGTTTAGCTATGATCGCATACATGTGGATAAATCTACGATAATATCCACAATGGCCCATAAAGGCTTGTACCTCTTTAACATTCCTTGGCCTTGGCAACTATGCTATGGCTCTTACTTTATCCTCGTCTGTTGATATTCCGTTCTTGGAAACAATATGACCTAAGATTTTACCTTGCCGTACCATGAATACACACTTTTCTGGGTTCAAACAAACTCGATATTCTCTACACTTGTTGAAGATCTGTCTAAGCTCACGGATGTGATATCTTCTTTCTTGGGAATGAGCACATAAGTCATCCACATATACTTCCAAGCTCTTTCGCAAGAACTCTTTGAAGACATGACACATGAGCCTTTGGAATGTTGCAGGTGCATTGGTGAGCCCAAATGGCATCACACGAAATGCAAAAAAATTCCCCACTCTGTGGCAAAAGCCGTTTTGTGTTGATCTTCTGGGCCAATGGCTACTTGATTGTAACCTGAAAATCCATCAAGGAAGCTATAAACTTCCTTGCCTGCAACACACTCCAATAGGTGTTCCGTGATTGGAAGTGGATAACTATCTCTGATCGTAGCGGCATTAACTTTTTTAAGGTTAATACACACTCGCAAGTTCCCGTTCTTCTTGGGCACCACTACAATGGGGGACACCCATTCAGTATGCTTGATCTCATAGATGAATCCAACTTCAATCAACCTATCAATTTCTTCTTTTATTTTGGCTGCATATGTATCATTATATGTGTAGGGCTTCTGTTTGGTGGGATTGGCATCAGCAGTCATGGAGATAGTATGAGAGAAAATTCTTGGATCTACCCCTTTCAAGTCTCTATAGTGCCACACAAACACATCCCTATATTCCCTTAATAGAGCTACGAGCTCCATTTCTTCTCTTGCACTTAGGTCATCTCCTATATATGTGCACCTCTATTCGTTCTCTTCAATGGTCACTACAATTTTCTTGGTCTTTTCTTTATTATCATATGATTCTCCTATGATGGCCTCTCTTTTAGGCATTCGTACCAAAATTTTGCGGTCGTCAACTTCATATTTCTTGAAGTTTTCTTGTACTTCAAACAATGATTCCTCCTCTTCTTGTTTCACTACTTTTCTTTTCTTTTTCTTTTGACTGCTCTCACTTCCATCCTTTGAATTTACCGTTTTAATACTTGTGAGAGGTTCTTCTTCTTTCTGGGTGAACACTCCTATATCTTCTAGATAGTGCTGCTCTGAGCTAAAGCAACTATCCATCACAATGGACTCTATATCATCGTCATTCTCTTCTTCTTCTATGACATCACTAGGGTCACATTCTTCTAGCAAGGGCTGACACATGAACACTGAGATATCATAACCCTCCTCATCACAATGAGGTGTCCACTGTTCCTCGTTGACAGCAATGTCCATGGTGGCTAAGATTTTTGGCCAGCCATGAGGCTCAAATTCCTCATCCGGAAAGATCATCGGTGTGGCTGGGTCTCTAACTGGTCTATCTCCTGGTGAAATTCCTTCTTCTCTCGCCTTCAAGCATTTTTCCTCTTCCTCTGCGACCTTGCACATCCACAAATGAGTATCTTCATGCAACCAGGATGGGTCACGAGAACTTCCAGAATGCGCAGAGATTGAATCTTCTTTTGCTTTGTGGATAGGGTTCCACTGTAGGGGTGGTACATCTCTGAAGGAGTAATCCTTCAAATTGACCTTGGTGGTGACCCCTAAGTGTTGTAAGTACAAGGAGTTGGTTCCCCAATCCTGTACTATTTGCAATTGTCGTAGGAAGGGTCTTCCTAGGATCATCTCATAAACATTATTTTTCTCAAAGTCACATATAGCAAATGTGTGCTCAAACTCTACACCACAAGTGGTTAGAGTTATCCCTTCGAGCAACCCTAGAGGTCTTTCAAAATGACCGTCGGCCATTTGAAGCTTCATTCTAGTTGGTCTTAATGGGGATTTGCCCCATTGCTTCCACAAGGAGGTGGTCACAATAGCAACACTAGCACCTGAATCTATGATTGCTTTGGTTGTGTAATCTTGGTAGGCGATTGGAAGATAAGTATTACCTTCTTCACCCTCACACATGTCCCCTATTTTGTCTAGAGGTATCTCTGGGACTTTTTGCTTAGAGCGTGATTTTGTCATTTTGGAATCAAGTTTTGGAACTTGATCTTTCACATGATCCCATAGTTCAGGTTTTGCTTTTAGCAGCTCTTCTACCGTGAGATGACATTGAACCTTAGTGTTCTTCATGACATCAGTGTTCCTTGGGACCACTGAGTCTTCATGTCTGACCAGTATTGTGGGAGCTCTGATATGAAGAGATTCAGATTCCCATGGGCCTAGAAATTGAGGTAGTTCTTCTAAGGTATTAGATTCAAAATCTAACCTTTCATCTTCTTGTTGCTCCACTTGATCTCCATAAATGGATGGAATGTCTTGGGGAAATTGATCATGAAGATCATCAATCTCAGGAATGTGAAGAGATGGATAGGTATGTGCTTGAAGATGAAGAGGTGTTGCAAAATCCTTCATCTACACTAGCCAAATGAACTCCAGGAGTATGTGGTGGGCCCTTTTAGCTTGCCAATGGATGTATTAGACACCCTATGTACCTTGGAAGATCACTCTCAAAAAGATAGATCAAAACAGATAAGTTGGAGTTAGCTCAGAGGTGAAGAACTTGCTATTTTCGGTTCATACACCTGTCCAGTGTTTTGCATAATTCTCTGATCACAACAGCAATTAACTTAATTACTCTTAGGGAAGCCTAGATTACTTAAAGATATAACTTTCAAGAGTAATCTCATTAAAAATAATGAACCATACACTGAGAATGAGTTTTAACAAGTGATGACATCATCCCGATTTTCACGGGCTGCTACAGTTTGAGACCAGTGAGTAGAAAAATGAACATAACTCCAGATTTAAGAATCCAATGATTATGAAAAATTTGTATGCTTATACTAGACAGTATGTTGAATTCAACAAGCATTAAATCATTGAATTTGGATACGTAACCACTGAGAAATGGCTTTGACGAGATGAGTAAAAAAGTCGGGTACCTTACAGAGAAGTGAAAATGATAGATAGGGTTGACTTCAACTGAACATAACTGAAGATTGCAATACCCAAATGAAATGAAAATTGATGATCATATAGTGGACTTATAGATCTAACTTTACCAAGTTAAATTACTGAAAATGATGCACCAAGCTCAGAGAAACTATCTCTGCAATCTCACTGAGAAAACTGAGAGATATGGCAGTGAGTAGTACACTTCACAAGAACATGGAAATATGAACCCAAATGATAATGAAAATGAAAGTATATTGCTTGTACAATACAATGGACTTACTGATACATATGTGTGCCTTGGAATCACACCTTGATATGGCATAAAGCTCATCTCTTGGAGGTCTTCACATAGGTCTCTCTAACCACGACTAAAACTGCCATCTATTTATAGTTGAGTTTGGGAGGCTAACTTCCCTCAATCACTCTCCAATCAATCAGTGATTGATTTGATTCTCTACCTACCACAAATCACAAATTCGTGGCTCCTCTTTCCCTTTTTGATCAAGTGAACTCAACCACTTAAGATTCTCTCACTTTTACATTAAGTAAACTCTTCAAAAGTTACAAGAGGTAGTTCACAAGTGAACTTTACATAGTCTTCATTTTAAGGCTTCTTCTATGACTTTGTGGGACTCAAGCCAATACTTAGGCTTGTCATAGACTTGCTCCAATAGCTCCCCCTCAAGCCAAGTATGCTTGAGGTCTTCAATCTTCCAAGATTACCTGTAAACCAATCATAGCCTTGAATTTGCAAAGCTTTGTACCATCCAATGCTTTGGTTAGAATATCTGCACATTGTTGATGAGTGGACACATATGATATTTGAATCTCTTTGCTTAGAACCTTCTCTCTTACATAGTGATAATGAACTTCAATATGTTTAGTCCTTGCATGAAAAATAGGATTAGCAGCCAAATGAATAGAACTCATATTGTCACCATAAATAGTTGAAGTCCCAAACTCCAATTCAAGATCTTTGAATAATGTCTTCATCCACATAGCTTCCTGAGTAGCTATGGCAAGACCTCTATATTCAGCTTCAGTAGAAGAGAGAGCAACTGTGGGTTGCTTCTTGGATGACCATGAAATAAGCTTTGAACTTGCAAAGGTAAGATAACCTGAAGTGCTCCTTCTATCTTCCTTGGAGCCAGCCCAATCTGCATCAGAAAATAGCTTCAAACCTAAATCAGATACATAAGGATAATAAAGTCCTTCATTTATGGTTCCTTTGAGATACTTGAGAATCCTTTTGGCAGCATCCATATGTGGTTTCCTTGGTGCGTGCATAAATTGACTTAGCACACTCACACTGTAACATATATCTACTCTTGTCAATGTGGCATAGTTGAGACTACCCACTAGACTTTGATATGATGTGATGTCCTCTATGATTTCACCTTCATGTGAGCTCAATTTGTGATTGACCTCCATTGGAGTACCTGCAATCTTACAATCTTGCATCTTGAATTTTGCCAACATGTCCTTAATGTACTTTATTTGAGTGAGAAACAAACCATGATCTTTGTAGACAACTTCCAAACCTAGGAAGTAGGTAAGTCAACCCAAATCACTTATCTTGAACTCTTCTCTCATCTGATCTTTGATCTTCTTCATACCATCTGCATCATTTCCTGTCAATATAATATCATCTACATATACACATAGGTAGATGACCTCAGAGTTACTCTTTTTGATAAAGAGTGAAGGATCTGCCTTGCTTGCTTGAAAGCCTTTGTCCTACAAGAATGAAACAAGCCTGAAATTCCAAGCTCTTGGAGCTTGCTTGAGACCATACAATGCTTTGTTAAGTTTACACACATAATCAGGATAAACTTGATTCTCAAAACTAGGTGGTTGTGCCATATATACCTCTTCTGTTATCCAACCATTCAAGAATGCATTCTTTACATCTAATTGAAGTATCTTCCAATTCTTGGAAGAGGCAATACTAAGCAAAACCCTAATAGTAGGCATCTTTGCCACAGGAGAGAAGGTCTCCTCATAATCAATTCCCTGAGTTTGTGCAAAGCCTTTTGCTACAAGCCTTGCCTTATACCTCTTAATGGAACCATCAAAATTCTTCTTGAGTTTATAGACCCATCTTGAGACTATTACCTTCATGGATGAAGTCTTGGGCACCAAATCCCAAGTGTTGTTTTCCTCAAGTGCTTCAATCTCTTCCTTCATTGCATGCTTCCATTCTGATTTTGCTTTGGCCTCTTCAAAGGATGATGGCTCCTCTTGATTTATGTCCTGTGCTATGTAGATAGAATGTTTAGTTAGTAATGAGGTGTCAAACCCATACCTTTCTGGTTTTTTCTTTTCCCTCATAGATCTTCTTAGGCCATGATGTGATGATTTTGCCTCATGTCCAAGTTCCTGCAATTTTGCTTTACCTTTAGACTTCCATGCTTTGATCTTTTCCATCTGAGATTCTTCATCATCCTCTAAGGTGTCTTGTTCTTCAATCTTTGGTTGTTCTCTACCAAGCTTTGGAAAATCTTCTTCAAGATCATATGGTAAATTGATCTTCCTGCATGAATCTTCATACCATGAATTGTTTTCATCAAAAACTACATCTCTGCTTACCAAGAATCCTTTGTTGGTAGGGTTGTATAACCTGTAGCCCTTTTGATTGTTGTCATATCCAATAAATACACACATTTCTTCCTTTGGATCCATCTTGCCTCTAACCTGTGAAGGAACACGAGCAAAAGCAATACATCCAAAAATTTTACAATGATCTAAGCTTGGTCTTCTTCCATTCCAAGCCTCATATGGAGTCATCCCATCAAGGGATTTTGAAGGCAACCTGTTAATCAAGTAAGTGGCTGTAGATACAGCCTCAGCCCATAGATAATTAGGTAAATGCTTTTCATTTAACATGGATCTTGCAGCTTCAACAATTGTCCTATTCCTCCTTTCTGCCACTCCATTTTGCTCAGGAGTGTACCTTGTAGTTACCTCTCTTTTGATTCCTCTTTCTTGAAGAAAAGAATCAAACTCATGGGAGAAGTATTCTCCCCCTCCATCTGATCTTAGCCTTTTTAGTGATTTACCTGTTTGATTCTCCACAAGAGCTAAATATCTTTTGAAACATGAAAAAAATTCATCTTTGTGTTTCATAAAGAATAGGATAGTCCATCTGCTGCAATCATACCTTGATCCAGATATTGAAGCTTCCTTGCTAGGTCCCCATACATCTGTATGAACCAACTCCAAGAGATCTCCATGCATATAACCTTTCTTCATGAATGGTAACCTGTGAGACTTTCCAAATTGACATGCACTAGATTTATAAATCATATGTTGTTTTGACAAATTAGGGAGTCCAAGTACACTTTGGTCCCTACAAATTTGCTTTAATGACCTTTCACCAATATGTGCTAACCTTTTGTGCCATACTTCCAATTCTGTGAGTGTCTGACTACCATAATTAAAGAGAGCAATGTTTCTAATGTCTTGTAATTCAAATGTGAACAATCTACCTATCTTTTCACCTTTTGCAATTCTTCTGAATCCTTGACTTGGATCTTCAACAAATGCTCCTGCTTTTGTGAACCTGACTTGCAAACCTTTCTCTACTATCTGCCCAACACTTATCAAATTCTTTGTAATGGTAGGGACATAGCTAAGTAGGTTGATGTTTCCATCAAGTGCTTTGACATTGCCTATTTTCTCCACAGGATGTTTTGTGTCATCTCCTGTTTGTACCTCATGCTTATTCCTTGGATCTTCTAAATCTGATAGGAGTGCCACATTTCCTGCCACATGATTTGAACAACCTGAATCTATGTAGAAAACATGCTCATCACATTTACCTTGTGGCATAGCCATGTTCATGATCGATAATGAATCCTCTTTGTTTGAGTCTTATGTGTAGTTATTGTAGTCTCTCCTTCCTTTGTAGCCTCCTTGATAGTTTGAATGATTGTAGTTGTTGTAGTTGCCATGATAATTGTTGAACCTTCCTCTTGAGTAGCCATAACTTCCTCTATTGTATCCTCTGCCTCTTTGATTCCTGGAATTCCTAAAGCAATTTTCAGTGGTATGATTAGTTAGTCCACAAATAGAACATGAGTTGGAGTCTTGGGATCTCCCCCTACCTTGTCTACCTCCTCTTCCTCTACCTCTGCCATGTCTTCCTCTACTTGCATAGTTAGCTTGATATGTACCTGCTTCATCATCCACTTTCTTGGCCTTCCCTTTGTTATCTTTGGACTTGCTTTTATCAGTGTATAAAGATGAAGATTGATTACCTTTAGAGCTTTCTCCATTTTTGATAAGCTTTGCCTCTTGAGTAAGTAGTTGTCCAATGAGTGTATTGAAATCAGGTACATGCATGTCCATGTACAAATCCATAGCTGTGGTGAATGCTTCCCACTTGTCATCTGCCTTCAAGCCATTGATGACCTGCCTTACAATTTTCTCTTCATCTATTACCTCTCCAATGCTTCCCAACTGATCTGCTATGTCCTTGAGCTTTGTGACAAAATCAGTCACATTTTGTTTGGGAGCTTTCTTGAGAGTTGTGAAATCCAGCCATAGTTGATGCTTCCTAGCTTTGGTACTTGAAGAAAAGAAGGCTTCAAGTGCATCCCACACTTCCTGAGATATCTTACAACTTCTAATGTGAGGCAACAAAAAATCTGAGATAGAGTTGAGGAGATAAGTCCTTGCAAGTGCATCCTTGGAGCACCATGTGCTCAATCTTTCTTGCTCTTCTTGTGTTGATTGACTTTTGTTCTTGAAACTTGGCATAACTTCATCTCCAGCCACATAACCATATAAACTTCTACCTTGGAGATAAGCTTCCATCCTTAATGACCAAGCTGAGTAGTTACCTATGTCCAATTTGTCAATTGATGAAGGAAATCCATTTGCCATGTTGTCCAACCTTGCTCTGATACCATTGTGAAGAGATGGATAGGTATGTGCTTGAAGATGAAGAGGTGTTGCAAAATCCTTGATCTACACCATCCAAATGAAATCCAGGAGTATATGGTGGGCCCTTTTAGCTTGCCAATGGATGTATTAGACACCCTATGTACCTTGGAAGATCACTCTCAAAAAGATAGATCAAAACAGATAAGTTGGAGTTAGCTCAGAGGTGAAGAACTTGCTATTTTTGGTTCATACACCTGTCCAGTGTTTTGCATAATCCTCTGAGCACAGAAGCAATTAACTTAATTCCTCTTAGGGAACCTAGATTACTTAAAGAGATAACTTTCAAGAGTAATATCATTAAAAATAATGAACCATACATTGAGAATGAGTTTTAATAAGTGATGACATCATCCCGATTTTCACGGGCTGCTATAGTTTGAAACCAGTGAGCAGAAAAATGAACATAACTCCAGATTTAAGAATCCAATGATTATGAAAATTTGTATGCTTATACTAGACAAAATGCTGAGTCCAACAAGCTTTAAATCATTGAATTTTGATACGTAAGCACTGAGAAATGGCTCTGACAAGATGAGTTAAAAAGTCGGGTACCTGACAGAGAAGTGAAAATGATAGACAGGGTTGACTTCAACTGAACATAACTGAAGATTGCAATACCCAAATGAAATGAAAATTGACGAGCATATAGTAGACTTATAGAGCTAACTTTAAGAAGTTACATCACTGAAAATGATGCACCAAGCTCAGAGAAACCATCTCTGCAATTCACTGAGAAAACTGAGAGATATGGCAGTGAGTAGTACACTTCACAAGAACATGGAAATATGAACCCAAATGATAATGAAAATGAAAGTATATTGCTTGTACAATACAATGGACTTACTGATACATATGTGTGCCTTGGAATCACACCTTGATATGGCATAAAGCTCAGCTCTTGGAGGTCTTCACATAGGTCTCTCTAACCACGACTAAAACTGCCATCTATTTATAGTTGAGTTTGGGAGGCTAACTTCCCTCAATCACTCTCCAATCAATCAGTGATTGATTTGATTCTCTACCTACCACAAATCATGAATTTGTGGCTCCTCTTTCCCTTTTTTATCAAATGGACTCAACCACTTAAGATTCTCTCACTTTTACATTAAGTAAATTCTTCAAAAGTTACAAGAAGTAGTTCACAAGTGAACTTTACATAGTCTTCATTTTAAGGCTTCTTCTATGACTTTGTGGGACTCAAGCCAATACTTAGGCTTGTCATAGACTTGCTCCAACAAGGAATAGGAGGGGAGCTACCCTTCTCCTTGGCCCATTTCTCTTCTTGTATTTCTCGCAAGAACTTTTGAGAGTACTTTTGAATTGAAGGAGGTATTCTAGCATCCGTGGAATTAGGAACATAAGCTCCCATTGGTGGTGAGCTTCCTCTCTCAATAACTGGTTGAGCCTATGGAGGTAAAGAAACTTGTGGTTTGTTTATCAACTGCTCTAATCTTTCTGGTAAGCCCTGAAAATGCAAATCTGGTTTGACAGAGTTTGTGTGATTGAACTTTTGCTTAGTCTCAAGTATAGCTTGAGCTTGTTCTACCATTTTCATGCACATTTTCATCCGTTCAATCTCTAAATCCGCTCTAGGGTAACTCTTGGCCCTTCTTGAAGTCGAGCCTGGTAGGCCTTGAACATCATGTCCAATCCTTTTGGGGTTGGATCTGCAAGAACAGACCCTGGTTGTGGTCTATTTACAATGGGTGGTGTGGTGGGATGAGGTGGAGTAGATGGAGTTTCAGCTTGTACAGGAGCCACATTACTGCTACTAGCACTTGAATCCACCACTGAGCCTACCACATTTATGGGTGTGACCTTGGGAGCACTAGAGGGGTTTCTTGGACAATCTCTGGGGAGATGGTCTTTATCGCACTTAGGACAAAAGGCTTGTATCAAAATGTTCTGTCCTTGGCCTAGAGTTGGTGAGTGGGGACATTCACGAATGAAATGGTCACCCTGACATCTAAAATATGGTCCTCTAAGGGCTTGTGGTCTTACTTGTCTCAATTGGGGCCTGGGGTTGGGATTCATATACATGACATTGGAGTATTGTGGCTCCCAATTTTGTTCCATAGGTGGTGCCTCATATTGATACGAGTAAATCTCACTATGCTCAGGTGACTTTGTGTAATAAGCATGTGGACTACCTTCATGGGAGTAGTCTGAACTATGAGCATAAGAGTCATTCTCTGAGATCAGTGGGGTCACTGGCACCAATGCTCTATTAAGGTTCTCTTCTGCCACTGCATACTTAATTGGAATTATGTTGGCAGGTGCTGGTGGTTGGTTTCCTAGGACCGGTTGTGGCCTATATGGTGCCTGATACTGTTGTTGTGGTCTATAATATGGTTGTTGGTATTGGTTCTGATACCTACCTTGTTGGTAAGGTTGCGGATAATTCTGTCTAACAACCTGTCTATTGTATGGACAATCTTGAGCCATATGGTTTGTGTATTTTCTCTCAATAGTGCAATATGGAGAATTCCTTTCTCTCATGTTCTAGTTGTGCATTGGGCATACGTTAGCCATGTGGTCCCCTCCACAGGTATAACATCAGTTCAATGAGGTAACTCTCTGTGTTTGTCTATTTTGGACTCCCAGCTTCTTGGCAACTTTCTCAGCTATCTCATCTATTTTCGTGGAGATTTTTGAAGTATGACTAGTAGAACTATCAGAATCCTTATAGAGTTTGGACAATCCTAACTCCTCACCCAAGTTATCTTCTATGTCAATGCACGTCCGCACACACTCTTCTATGGATCTAGGCTCTTTCAAGTACACATATGATCTTAACTTTGTGCTCAGTAAGCCATCTAAGAACAAAGCCACTTGTTTAGCTGGTGTGGGTAACTCTGGAGCAGGGCATCTTTCTAGGTACTGTCTGAACCTTCTACCTGCTAGTCGCACTGTTTCTTGGGGTGTCTACTTGAAACTGTGGATTAAAGATTATGTGTTATGCCTGATACCACTCTTGGAAAATTCTACAATGAATCCGTCTAGCAACTGACCTAAATCGCGATAGTTGCGACTACTCAATGGTTGAAACCAAGCTAAGGCAGTGCCCTTAAGAGTCAAACCAAATGCCTCGTACTGGGTGAATAAATCCTCAACCTATTCAGCTCTTAACACTTGTTTGAACTCGGCCACATGATCATAAGGATCTCCTGTCCCGTCAAAATAATTCATTATTGCCTTGATCACTTGAGTGGGTCTAAGGGTTCTTGTGTGCTCTTGGGGTCTAGGCAATGGAAAATCTTGTTCATCTCTTTGTTGCCTATGTGCTTGATATCTCTCTCTTTCAGGTCTTTCATTTTCAAATCCTGATCTATTCCTGCCCACAGTGTGTGCAAAGCTTACCTCAGGTCTCTCTCTGGTTCTTTCTCTCTGGGCTTCATGAGCTTTGGATGATCCTACTCCTTGGAGGCCATGGGACACATTGGACCGTGGTGGAGAAAAGATCTATTCACCCTGCCAAGCATATGCGTGCCTATCATGCTCTGATAGCAAGAACATTTTCTCTGATGTGTTACCCAGGTAGACAACTTTGCCTGGTATCTCTGGATCCTTGAACTCGTAGATGATGACTATGCCCAATTGGCTAGGTTGATCTGGCTTGAATCTCCAAAAGGCTTCCTCTGTTTCTCTATTCAAGAATAGTTCTATACTTTTGTTGTCTTGAGGGATCCAATATGGAGTTCAAGTCCAAAGGGTTGATCTGGATTTTTGAGTTGGACCAATGATCACCTTAGGCCATCCTCATAGATGCGAGCACCTAATTGGTTGGTCCGAATATATTCCAACTGTGTCTTATAGGGGCCTTTTGGTGTTTGTAAATAGGCAGTGGCTGAGTTACCTGCAGGTTTTCCCATGCTAAAAGACATTTCTGAGTCACTTGTATCTGAACTTAATACGTAAGGATGACCACTTAGTTGTTGTGCCCAAGACTTAGTTGTATGGTTGACACTAGCCTCAGAAGATCTAATGCTTTTTCTATCCTTGCTTAGGTGTCTACCAGATCTCAGGTTCATAAGCTTTGGTTAAGAGTCCAAAATTTCCCCTTGGTATGGTTCAAAAATCCTTTGGAGTTCCCTTGGGTTCCTAGTCCCACATGAGCGTCAACTCCAAATTAGTCCCACTTGTAGGATTCGAAACGAGCTTTCCAACGAGCTATAGAGCTCAAAAAATGGACTTTGGATGAAAACGTTATGTCAAATCAGGCTCCTAGGGGTCAAAACACGCAAACAAGACCTTTTGGAAAAAATCATGATTTTGTGTGAAAATCGTGATTTTGTGAAATCCAGAGAATCGTGATGCTGTGAAATCCAAAGAATCGCGATGCTGTGAAATCCAAAGAATCGCGATGCTGTGAATTCAAGAGGATCGCGATGCTATGAAATCAAGAGAATCGCGATGCTGTGAAATCAAGAAAATCGCGATGTTGTGAAATCCAGAGGATCGCAATGCTGTGAAATCCAGAGAATCGTGATGCTGTGAAATCCAGAGAATCGCGATGCTGTGAAATCCAGAGAATCGCGATGCTGTGAAATCCAGAGAATCGAGGATCGCGATGCTATGAAATCAAGAGAATCGCGATGCTGTGAAATTAAGAGAATCGCGATGCTATGAAATCTGGAGAATCGCGATGCTGCAAAATCCAGAGAATCGCGATGCTGTGAATTCAAGAGGATCGCGATGCTATGAAATCAAGAGGATTGCGATGCTATGAAATCAAGAGGATCAGGATGCTATGAAATCAAGAGATACGCGATGCTATGAAATCAAGAGGATCGCGATGCTCTGAAATCAAGAGAATCGCGATTCTGAGCAATCCCCAAGAAATGCGATTTTGAGTAAGAATCGTGTTTTTGAGAATCATGATTGCCAGCAGAGAATCGTGTTTGATCACAATCGTGTTTTTGGTTGAAAATCGTGATTTGTGAAAATTGCGATTTTGAGTCCACTCAAAATCGTGTTTTCTTAGAATCATGTTTATGGAAATCGTGTTTTTTGAAAATCATGTTCTAAAAATCGCGATTTTGTACCTTGGATGAAAATCGTGTTTTTGAAAATCGCGATTGCCAACAGAGAATCGTGTTTGATCACAATCGTGTTTTTGGCTGAAAATCGTGATTTGTGAGAATCGCAATATTGAGCACAACCACAGAATCGCGATTCTGAGAATGATCCCAGAATCGTGTTCTTGCTCAGAATCGTATTTTTTTGAGAATCACCCAAAAAAATCACGCTTCTGAGGGTGACCAGAGAATCGTGCTTTTGAAAAACTTAGAGAATCGCGATTTTGAGCACAACTAGAGAATCACGATTCTGAGAATGACCTCAAAATCGTGTTTCCTTCAAAGAGCTTTTAGACGGGAAATAGAAAATCGTGATTTAAAAAAAAAATTGAATTTTTCACAGAATCGCGATTTTCATCACAGAATCGTGTTTTCTGGCAGGAACTTTGAATTTCTAAGCGTAGAGCAATGGCGAGCTCCGTATGTGTAGAAAATCATGAAAAGCGCTTGCTCTCCCTTGCACTTTGTAACTCCTTCCCACACAATAATGCATGAAAAATGGTATGAAAATGGTGAAAATGCACTAAAAAACAAGAAATTTCTATGAAGATGAAGATGGATGAAGATGGAGATGATGACGATAATGAAGATGGAGAAGAAAAATCAGAAAAATAATAGAAATGACAGTTGTTTTACCTTCCAACATCGCAAATCTACGATCTTACCATCACAACGCTCGTCCTCGAAGCTCTCTCCCCGGCAACGGTGCCAAAATTTGGTGTATCTCACGCGTAAGCACCACCTCCTTTACTTGTCAATCCGCGGAGACGTGAGGACTGGTATGAAGACCACGAGCAAGTGAGGCACAAGTGCGTGAGTGAAAGCACGCAAACATGCACACATACACACACACACACAAGGTAAGATCAAAGAAAGGAACAATGGAAAGCTTCGATTGCAAAATAGTTCTCTTACAAAGCTCTATTCTCTAACAAGCTAACCTCAAAAATGAGCTCTCTAGTTCTTTTTATAGTTTTTGGACTAGTTTTGGCCCTGTCCAGACCTAGTGTCCGGCCTAGCTAAAAATTAGGTTCCAGGGCTTATTTGAGGGCTCAAACGAAGTTTTAAAATTATGAAAATTGGTAGGATGATACTTCTAATACTCCTCAAGCTCAAGGACTCATTGGCTTGAACAAATGGAGTTACAAAAATAGAAAATGATTTTTTTTTTTTTAGGGGATTCTTCTAAAAAGTTGACATGTACTTCTTGGAGCTCCCTACTTGCTCCTTCTTCTTGTGTGTGTCCACCTTTCTGATGTGCTTCCATGCTTGTGCTTGACCTTGCTTGACATTGAGTTCCAACAAAGACATTTATAAAAAAGAAGAAAAGCAAAGCATGAAGGGAGGACTTGGAAGAGCAAGGTTGTATGTAAGAGTTTGTGGAAAATTACCAAGCCCAATAGAACAATGTCACTACCAAGACCTCCTTGGGTGCTTTGCAAGATGGAAGAGGAACAAGTGAAGAAGGGGATTTCGGAGTTTCATACACCTACTGGGTGCATGAGGTGTCTAAAGATTGCCTTCACATGAAACAACCATCTCAGAGGGCTCAAGTCTCATGACTTGCACACATTTTTATAGTTTGTGCTCCATGTAGCTCTGAAAGGTTGCCTTTACAGGATGTGTGAACAACCGTTATAAAATGAGTTCCTTGGTACGGTGGATCTCTTCTAAACAGATAAGGAGAGATAGCATAGAGAGTGCAAAACTCAATGCTATACATGCTACTGTATGGTTGAGAAATACTTTCCACAAGTATTCTCATAATTCAGCTTCATTTATTGGTTCATGTGTTTGATGAAGTTGCAATATTAGGAAATTTCCATAGTCCATGGATGTTCTTGTTAGAGTATTTCATGAAGATGCTAAAAGGGTTTGTTCATTAGAGAGCACATTAAGAGGGTAGCATGGCAGAGGGGTGGCTCGTAGGCAATGAATCTCAATGTAAAGGGATGCAAAGAAAAATGGATGCAGCTTTCATAGAGAAGGCAATGAATTTTTGCATCTAAAACTTGGAGTTCATATAGAAGTGGTTGGAGAGGTATGAGCTTGCCAAGGAGACAAATGCAAAGGAAAGAGCTCAATTTCAAAAATCTTTGACCTCTTCCACCTTTTTCAGCGAGCAAACGGCTAGATACAATCATTTCACAAGAAAAGGTAGTGGGTGAGGATATCTTTGAAGACGAGAAGGAACTCACAAAGGGGTGTGAATTGGAGTATTTTTAATATGATGCACTATGGTCTCATGGATGACACTTTCGGATCGCACGAATCGATGAAAATAGGTCTACTTTTGATACTAGGGTGATGGTGAACTTGTTGCAAAAAAGTAGAGCTAATGCAAGAGATGAAAATGCTCAAGAAGGCAAGCTCAAGTATTGTGGGGTGATCCAAGATATCTTGAAGCTATCATTTAGGAGGTTTGACTACTTTCTATTTGATGTGAAATGGTTCAAAGTAGTCACCTCTGGAAGAAACGCAATAGTGAGGTGAGATTAGAGTGGTTTTCTTCAAGTAGACTCCACAAAGCTATGGACAAATGAAAGAGATACATTTCTACTTCTCAAACATTGTGAGGAGGTTGTCTTTATTCCAGATTTGAAAGAACCAGAGCGGCTATTTGTTTTACAAGTCTCTCCATGTAGCAGACAAATTTTTGAGGACATAGACATAGAAGAAATTCCATCCGTAGTGGACTTTGAGGTGCATTTGATAGTCGAGGAGGAAGAGATCATTGTCAAAATGAAGAGGTCTTTGAGGAAGACAAGGTACATGACCATGATGACTCCAAGGTGTATTGTATATGAGATGGAGCTCCACTGATGGATGCAGCCAAAAAGGCCATCCATTAGTGCATAGGACAACTGTGCTCCATATAATTTGGGCACTCTCTTATGGTGAAATGGAGTGAACAAGACAAGGATCACAAAAATTACATCACAAAGATGATCTATCATGAGTACCAACTAACACTTATGCACCCTATTGTCAATTGAGAGTGGATTCAACACACAAAATGTGAGTTGATGTCCCATTGATGATAAGAGGCTCTTGACGCTTTCAGAGCAGGCTTACCAAAGTGTGTATGATTAGATGCTGAGGAGTGGGAGATGATTCATGATGAGCAGTAGGAGACTCCTGATCAATATCGTCAGTAGCGACATGGAGTGGCCACATGTCTCGGTATGGTTGGAGCATCAGGTTTGGGTTGCGGTAGGTATGACACTATGCATCACAAGTTTGTAAGTATCATTTTGATGATTTAATTTGCTTCTGTTAAGCATGTCATGTATGTTGATCTAACGTTTTGCATATTTGTTGCAGGAGTTGGTCGTAGGTCATCCTCCAACATGAGCAGAGGAGGCTTATGGATATTTTCATGGATTGGTTGCACTGTTGGAGGACTTGGAGGGATAGGGTGCGGTCATTTCATTGGAGCATCTATGATGAGGTGAGCTTATAAACTTGGTTTGGTGTTTTTTACTTGTTGTTTATAAATATAATGTCAATTCATCTCATTTCATGAATGTGATTTTTTTGCAAGACTATAGATATAGATGTTTTGATCCCTCTGGGCATGTGTATGGAAGTGGTGTGCCACAATTTTGTATTTGGCTCATATATGGTAGTAGTGTTCCACAATTTTGTATTTGGTTCATATATGGCAGTGTTTTTCCACATTTTGTATTTGGCTCATATATGGCAGTGGTTTGCCACACTTTTGTACATGGTTCATTTATGGAATATGTATCTCTTTTGTACATGGTTCATTTATAGAATATCTCTTTTGTACATGGTTCATGGTTCATTCTACTCCTACATATCTCTTTTATATTCAACAATGTATTTTGCTTTATCAAATCATGTTTTGGTTGTCGGTCATCTAAACCCTAAATCGGTAACCACTAGAGTACATGTTGTTAGAATTTTTGCAATCTCAAGTGTGGGAACTCATGCTAACTTGAAGTGTCACATCAATCACACTTTTTGGTACGATATACAACCACTTTTTCATGAGTTTTTGCAGCTCTTTACTCACCTAATTGATGGAGTAAAGTCAAGATCATTTGGAGGGCATTTTTTAATTCAAATATCCAACTACCTTTTTGAGCATTATATAAGAAAACACATGGAGCAAAGACGTCCCCATCCTCTCCTACCATTTGAGCACTTGTAGGCTCTCATTAGGAATCTTTACTCTAGTTCTAAGCTAGCCCCTAGCTAAGCAAGGTCCTTGCTTGCTGGAATTTTCTCATAGGAAGTGATCTTTGATCACTCATTTCTCTTTATGTAGTAGTCCCATTCATTTGCAAGTTAGCTCATTTTGTTCCTATGATTGTAAGATTTCTTTTGGATATAATCTTAATATCAAATGTTCATTATCCTTGAGTATATTGAGCTTGAAAGATCTCTACTATGATCTCTGCGTACTCCCAAGTGTATGTGTGTTGGCAGGTACACATAGGTGCAAGCTACCTATTTGGACAATTTCTGGTCTGTCTTGTGAAGGGATGTTGATACCTCTAACATTATCCAACTTGAGTGATCTTTGGCTTGTTGGAAAGCCAATACTATCTGTATGTACTATGCAAAATTTCATAGGTTCACTCTTCAGGTCTAGAGAGCAATTCAATTTTTGGTGGACTATGGTAGTGAACTATTTGGTCCTAGGAAGGGCCTATCATTCTTCTGCTGCAACTAGGAGTAGATATACTCCATCAGTGGTATCAGATCTCATCATTGAACATTGAGGACATCAAGTGGAGTCCTTGAAGTTTCTTGAGAGCTAAGGATTGAAGCAAAGACCAACAAGATTTGAAGCAAAGGGGAGCTTCTATCATCATCGAAAGTTCACGACAAGTGGAGACTCTTGTGGGAAGGTAACATATCATTCTTTCTCACACCTATCACAATCCAAGGAGGGATTATGAACCACTTTATATTCTCATAGATAATGGGAGACTATAATACTCAGATTGAGAAGCTTGAAAAGAGCAATTACCAACCTTAGAAGTTTAGAATCTCTAACTTCCTCATGGGAAAGGGTCTTTGGGGGTTGGTTAGTGGTACTGAGGTTGACGCCATACATAAAGCCACATACACCTACTGAGAATCAAAGGAGAGCCATTAGAGAGTGGGAAGAAAAAGATAGGAGAGTGATCTTCATTCTATCTCAACACATAAGCACCTCCATGATAGGTCATATCCAAGACCTAGATACATCTAAGAAGGTTTGGGAGTGTTTAGAAACGTTGTAATCTACCTCTACAAAGGCTATAAAAATTCAGCTAAAAAATGAACTCAACAACCTTAGGAAGTCATCGAATCAAAGCATTAATGACTTCATACTCAAAGTAAAAGAGATCTCAGATGCACTTGGTTCAATAAGATGTGTTGTAGATGATGATGGCCTAGTTGCCCACACACTTAATGGGCTTAGAGAAGATGATAAATGGAAGGCATTCACAACTTGTGTGTATGTAAGAAATTCATTACCAGATTTTGAGCAAATTACTTCTCTTATGGTGACTGAGGAGCTCAACCATGGAGGCAACAAATCAAAGGGCAGCCAAGACCAGCTCTTCTATGCAGGCAAAGGAGAAAGAGGCAAAGGAAACAGAGGTGGTTCAAAAGGAAGAGGTAGAAGCAACTATCAACAAGGAAACCAAAGCTATCAAGCGAGTCAATCAAGCAAGGATGAAGGTCAATCATCAAGAGGAAGAGGTAGAGGAGGAAGATATGTAGGTCGAGGCTACTCCAACTCAAATGGATGATTCAATTGTGGGAAGCAAGGAAACTATGCTAAAGATTGTTGGCAAAAACAAGGTGGGAACGATTACAAAGGGCAAGGTAATTATGATAACTCCTCAACAAATGAGCATTTGTTAGCTATGAAGGATATTAGTGAAGGTCAACCACATGAGGAGGTGTGGTATATAGATAGTGGTTGTAGTAACCACATGTCAGGTAAAGAGGAGTACTTCAAAAATCTTCAAGAACCCAAGAAAAGAGGCTTTGTGGAGACAGGTGACAACACAAAACATGAAATACAAAAAATGGGAGATGTGAAGCTTGAATGCAACCACAAAGAAAGAGGACTATCTGAGGTATTGCATGTTCCTACGATCACAAAGAACTTAATCTCCATGGGACAGATGGTTGAAAAGGGATACCAAGTCAAGTTCAACCACAAAGGATGATTTATTGAAGACCCAAGGGATGGTTATGAGTTGATAGCCAAAGGAAAGAAGGAAGGAAGGATGTTCACTCTTGACATTGGCAAAGGACAAAGCAACAAGGCAACATTCATCACCTATGGAGACAAGAAGATTGAAGATTTGGATTTGTGGCATAAAAAGTGTGGTCACATCGACATTCAAAGGTTGAAAGACATGGAGAGGAGACAATTGGTAAGAGGTTTACCACATTTTCCATTGCAAATGTTGCATGAAATGCGTGAAGCTTGACAACTAGGCAAGTCTACTAGGCAGCCCTTCAAGAAGACTAGATATGTAGCACATGGTGTGTTAGACCTTGTGCACATAGATGTGTGGGGGCAAACCAAAGATCCCTCTCTTGTAGGTAATAGGTACTTTGTAACCTTCATCGATGATTACTCAAGAAAAGTATGGTTGTATTGTATAAAATAAAGTCAAATGTGTTTGATGTGTTCAAAAGATTCAAGGCACAAGTTGAAAAGGAGACAACTTGCTACATCAAAACCCTAAGGCTAGATGGAGGGGGGGAATACTTCTCCCATGCCTTCTGTGATTTCTTGCAAGATGAAGGGATAAAGAGGCAAATCACTTCTAGGTATACTCCCCAAGAAAATGGGGTGGCAGAGAGGAAGAATAGGTATATTGCTGAAATTGCTAGGAGTGTGTTGAATGAAATGAATGTGCCTTTAACATATTGGGCATATGTTGTATCTACTGCTATGTACTTGAAGAATAGGTGTCCCACATCAGGGGTACATGACATGACACCTGAGGAGGCATGAAATGGAAGGAAACCAGATCTTTCACACATTAGAATCTTTGGGTGTATATACTACACACATGTGCCACAAGAATTAAGAGGTAAGATGGATGCAAGGGATGAAAGATGTATGTTTATTAGTTATGCTATGGAGCAAAAAGGTTAGAGGTGCTACAACACTAATACAAAGGAGTTAAAGGTATCTAGAGATGTAGTTTTGGATGAACTCAAACCATGGTATGCTTCCAAAGTTTCATTGTAGGATGAAGATATTGAAGAGCTAGAGAGGAGAGATGAAGCTAGGCTTCATGATATCTTGGAAATTAGTAGTCGAAGCATACAAAGGATTTCAAACATGGATTCAGCCTATCAATCAGTAAATAAAGGAAAGGCAAGATGGGTAGAGCTTGATGAAAATGGACATGAAGTTGAAGACTTTGAAGAACCTATGTTAGAAGGCAGAGCTACATCAAAAGCAGAGATCAAGGCACCAAGGCAAAGAAGGCTCATTCCACAAAAAGGAGAAGAAAGGAGGTCAAAAAGGGTAAAACAACCAATCTCAAGGCTTGTTTATGATAATTATATTGATAGGCATTATGCTTTCATGACTACGGTTATCAAAGATCATGAACCTTCTACCTATGAAGAGGCCAAAGACACAAAGGAGTGGCAAGAAGGTATGGAAGAAGAGTACAAAGCCCTTGAAGATAACAAAACATGGAGTCTAGTTCCATGAAAAGAAGGGATGAAGGTTATTGGCAGTGAAGAGAAATTCTGATGGTTCAATTGCTAGGTACAAAGCAAGGCTTGTGGCAAAATGATTTGCTCAATCCTATGGGATTGACTATGAAGAAACATTCAACCCAGTTGCAAAGATGACCACAATTAGGGAAATCATTGGGGTTGCCACATCTAGGAGGTGGCCAATATATCAATTGGATGTAAATAATGCTTTTCTTAATGGTGATTTGCAAGAGACAATCTACATGACTCAACCATTAGGGTTTGAGAAACCTAAATATTCAGATTTTGTTTGTAAACTTAGAAAAGCATTGTATGGTTTGAAGCAAGATCCTAGGGCATGGAATGAAAGGCTTGTGGAGTATTTGTGCAGGTGTGGATACAAGCCAAGTGATGGAGATCCTTCCTTATACCTCAAGAAGGAAGGAGGACTAGTTGTCTATGCATAAATATATATGGATGAATTGATTATAATAGGAAATGATGATGTCAGTGTCACATGCATCAAGGCAAAGCTTGTAAATGAATTCAAGATTTCAGATCTTGGAGTTCTTAAATAACTCTTGGGATTGAAGTTATTTATGTGGAAAATGGCATTTACCTTGCTCAAAGGAAATACTTGCTAGATGTACTTTATAAGTATGGTATGAGTGGATGTAAGCCACTCACAGAACCTGTGGATCCAAACACTAAGTTATGTGCAACTGAAGGACAACCTGTTGAAGATATTTTAGAATATAGAAGCATAATTGGAAGCCTTAATTATGCTACCATCACAAGACCTGACTTGTCTTATGTTGTAGGAGTTCTTCCTCAATTTCTAAATTCACCAACTGATGTTCATATGAATGCAGCCAAAAGAGTGCTTAGGTACATCAAGCACACTGTCAAACAAGGGTTATACTACCCTTATGGAGATGGATTATAGCCTCAAGGCTTTCGTGATGCTGATTGGGCTCGTTGAAAGGAAGATTTCTTCATGCTAGGTCAAAGAGTCATTTCATGGATGTCCAAGAAGCAACCTACAACTGCATTATCCTCTACTAAGGTTGAGCACAGAGCTTTAGCACTTGCTACATGTGAGATCATGTGGCAAGAATCTCTTCAAAGACTTGGATGTGGAGGCCAAAGAGTTCAGAGTTCACTCTATTTGGAGATAACATGTCAAGCATTCATATAGCAAGCAACCCTATGCTCCATGCAAGAAGCAAGCACATAGAGATTGTTGGCAAAAACAAGGTGGGAATGATTACAAAGGGCAAGGTAATTATGATAACTCCTCAACAAATGAGCATTTGTTAGCTATGAAGGATATTAGTGAAGGTCAACCACATGAGGAGGTGTGGTATATAGATAGTGGTTGTAGTAACCACATGTCAGGTAAAGAGGAGTACTTCAAAAATCTTCAAGAACCCAAGAAAAGAGGCTTTGTGGAGATAGGTGACAACACAAAACATGAGATACAAAAAATGGGAGATGTGAAGCTTGAATGCAACCACAAAGAAAGAGGACTATCTGAGGTATTGCATGTTCCTACGATCACAAAGAACTTAATCTCCGTGGGACAGATGGTTGAAAAGGGATACCAAGTCAAGTTCAACCACAAAGGATGATTTATTGAAGACCCAAGGGATGGTTATGAGTTGATAGCCAAAGGAAAGAAGGAAGGAAGGATGTTCACTCTTGACATTGGCAAAGGACAAAGCAACAAGGCAACATTCATCACCTATGGAGACAAGAAGATTGAAGATTTGGATTTGTGGCATAAAAAGTGTGGTCACATCAACATTCAAAGGTTGAAAGACATGGAGAGGAGACAATTGGTAAGAGGTTTACCACATTTTCCATTGCAAATATTGCATGAGATGTGTGAAGCTTGACAACTAGGCAAGTCTACTAGGCAGCCCTTCAAGAAGACTAGATATGTAGCACATGGTGTGTTAGACCTTGTGCACATAGATGTGTGGGGGCAAACCAAAGATCCCTCTCTTGTAGGTAATAGGTACTTTGTAACCTTCATCGATGATTACTCAAGAAAAGTATGGTTGTATTGTATAAAATAAAATCAAATGTGTTTGATGTGTTCAAAAGATTCAAGGCACAAGTTGAAAAGGAGACAACTTGCTACATCAAAACCCTAAGGCTAGATGGAGGGGGGGAATACTTCTCCCATGCCTTCTATGATTTCTTGCAGGATGAAGGGATAAAGAGGCAAATCACTTCTAGGTATACTCCTCAAGAAAATGGGGTGGCAGAGAGGAAGAATAGGTATATTGCTGAAATTGCTAGGAGTGTGTTGAATGAAATGAATGTGCCTTTAACATATTGGGCATATGTTGTATCTACTGCTATGTACTTGAAGAATAGGTGTCCCACATCAGGGGTACATGACATGACACCTGAGGAGGCATGAAATGGAAGGAAACCAAATCTTTCACACATTAGAATCTTTGGGTGTATATGCTACACACATGTGCCACAAGAATTAAGAGGTAAGATGGATGCAAGGGATGAAAGATGTATGTTTATTAGTTATGCTATGGAGCAAAAAGGTTAGAGGTGCTACAACACTAATACAAAGGAGTTAAAGGTATCTAGAGATGTAGTTTTGGATGAACTCAAACCATGGTATGCTTCCAAAGTTTCATTGTAGGATGAAGATATTGAAGAGCTAGAGAGGAGAGATGAAGCTACGCTTCAGGATATCTTGGAAATTAGTAGTCGAAGCATACAAAGGATTTCAAACATGGATTCAGCCTATCAATCAGTAAATAAAGGAAAGGCAAGATGGGTAGAGCTTGATGAAAATGGACATGAAGTTGAAGACTTTGAAGAACCTATGTTAGAAGGCAGAGCTACATCAAAAGCGGAGATCAAGGCACCAAGGCAAAGAAGGCTCATTCCACAAAAAGGAGAAGAAAGGAGGTCAAAAAGGGTAAAACAACCAATCTCAAGGCTTGTTTATGATAATTATATTGATAGGCATTATGCTTTCATGACTACGGTTATCAAAGATCATGAACCTTCTACCTATGAAGAGGCCAAAGACACAAAGGAGTGGCAAGAAGGTATGGAAGAAGAGTACAAAGCCCTTGAAGATAACAAAACATGGAGTCTAGTTCCATGAAAAGAAGGGATGAAGGTTATTGGCAGTGAAGAGAAATTCTGATGGTTCAATTGCTAGGTACAAAGCAAGGCTTGTGGCAAAATGATTTGCTCAATCCTATGGGATTGACTATGAAGAAACATTCAACCCAGTTGCAAAGATGACCCCAATTAGGGAAATCATTGGGGTTGCCACATCTAGGAGGTGGCCAATATATCAATTGGATGTAAATAATGCTTTTCTTAATGGTGATTTGCAAGAGACAATCTACATGACTCAACCATTAGGGTTTGAGAAACCTAAATATTCAGATTTTGTTTGTAAACTTAGAAAATCATTGTATGGTTTGAAGCAAGATCCTAGGGCATGGAATGAAAGGCTTGTGGTGTATTTGTGCAGGTGTGGATACAAGCCAAGTGATGGAGATCCTTCCTTATACCTCAAGAAGGAAGGAGGACCAATTGTCTCTATGCATAAATATATATGGATGAATTGATTATAATAGGAAATGATGATATCAGTGTCACATGCATCAAGGCAAAGCTTGTAAATGAATTCAAGATTTCAGATCTTGGAGTTCTTAAATAACTCTTGGGATTGAAGTTATTTATGTGGAAAATGGCATTTACCTTGCTCAAAGGAAATACTTGCTAGATGTACTTTATAAGTATGGTATGAGTGGATGTAAGCCACTCACAAAACCTGTGGATCCAAACACTAAGTTATGTGCAACTAAAGGAGAACCTGTTGAAGATATTTTAGAATATAGAAGCATAATTGGAAGCCTTAATTATGCTACCATCACAAGACCTGACTTGTCTTATGTTGTAGGAGTTCTTCCTCAATTTCTAAATTCACCAACTGATGTTCATATGAATGCATCCAAGAGAGTGCTTAGGTACATCAAGCACACTGTCAAACAAGGGTTATACTACCCTTATGGGGATGGATTACAGCCTCAAGGCTTTCGTGATGCTGATTGGGCTCGTTGAAAGGAAGATGTCTTCATGCTAGGTCAAAGAGTCATTTCATGGATGTCCAAGAAGCAACCTACAACTGCATTATCCTCTACTAAGGTTGAGCACAGAGCTTTAGCACTTGCTACATGTGAGATCATGTGGCAAGAAGCTCTTCAAAGACTTGGATGTGGAGGCCAAAGAGTTCAGAGTTCACTCTATTTGGAGATAACATGTCAAGCATTCATATAGCAAGCAACCCTATGTTCCATGCAAGAAGCAAGCACATAGAGATCCATTATCACTTCATCAGAGAGAAGGTACTAGCAAAAGAAGTGGACATCAAGTATATCAACACCAAGGATCAACTAACAGATATGATGACCACGTTTATGGATGCAACCAAGTTCGAGAAGTTCAAGATCAACCTCAACTTGAAGGAGATCAATGGATACTAACACGAGCTGGAGGGGGAGTGTTAGAATTTTAGCAATCTCAAGTATGGGAATTCATGATAAGTTGAAGTGCCACATCACTCACACTTTCTGGTAGGATATGCAACCATTTTTCCACGAGTTTTTGCAGCTCTTTACTCACCTAATTGATGGAGAAAAGTCAAGATCATTTGGAGGGCATTTTTGAATTCAAATCTACAACTACCTTTTGAGCATTATATAAGCAAACACATGGAGCAAAGTCATGGCCATCCTCCTCTACCATTTGAGCACTTGTAGGCTCTCATCAGGAGTGTTTACTTGAGGTCTAAGATAGCCCCTTGCTTGCTGGAATTTTCTCATAGGAAGTGATCTTTGATCACCCATGTCTCTTTGTGTAGTAGTCTGATTCATTTGCAAGTTAGCTCATTTTGTTCCTGTGATTGTAAGCTCTCTTTTGGATATAATATTAATATTAAGTGTCCATTATCCTTGAGTATATTGAGCTTGAAAGATCTCTAGTTTGATCTCTGCATATACCCAAGTATATGTGTGTTGGAAGGTACACATAGGTACAAGCTACCTATTTGGACAATTTCTGATCTGTCTTGTGAAAAGGGGTTTATACCTCTAACATTATATGAGTGATCTTTGACTTGTTGGAAAGGCCATAGTGTCAATTTGTTTTCTGCAAAATTTCATAGGTTCACTCTTCAGTTCTAGAGAGCAATTCAATTTTTAGTGGACTATGGTAGTGAACTGTTTGGTCCTAGGAGGGGCCTATCATTCTTCTGCTGCAACAAGGAGTGGATATTCTCCATGACATGTTACATGTACTCAATTTTTTTTTGAGCTGAGTGTATTGTCTTTTAGGTGATGGTATGAGCATTGGTATGTCCAGGGATGTACCCGCACTTATATCTATGCTTTTTCCTAGGGGTGTACCCATACTTATACTGGCGATTTTGATACTAACAGGCATATCTTCGACTATACCGTCGATTTGCAGGTAAATATCGGTGCTTATACTGGCAAAAATATATCGGTGTCCATACCAACATGTATAGCGATGGTATGGCCGGTGCCTATATCCTAGTTGTTCTACAATGTCCTTCATTGTGGTGACAAATTTGGTGACACTTTGCTTGGGTTGCTTTTTGAGTTGTATGAACTCCATCCATAGTTTGTTCTTCCTAGCCTTGGTACTGAGGAGAAGAATGCTTCCAAAGCATTCCAGGTCTCTTGTGATGTCCTAGGACTCCTAATATGAGGAGTTGAGAAATCAAAGATAGAGTTTAGCATGTATGACCTTGCCAAATCATCCTTTTCACACCCTATGTTTAATCGTTATTGTTCCTCTTGAGTTGGTTGTCATTTAGTTCTTAATATAGGCATCTGCTCATCTCATGAGATGTATCCATACATGTTTATCCCTTGCAAGTAAGCATTCATGCTTAGAGACCATGTTGAGTAGTTGCTTGGATCGAAGTTTTCAATTGATGAGGAGAATCCATCAACTAGAATGTCAAACCTATGACTATGCTCTCATACCACTGTGAGAAGTGATGGATAATATGCAGAGATGAGAGGATCCTAGTAGAAACATGCTCTAGAACATCCTAAGTAACCCCTAGAATCTTTAGTAGACTCCTTCATCTTCCAATATATACAATTATACCCCTATGGTACCTTTGAACATGAATCTCAAAAGTTTATGTCAAAATAGATAACTTTTGAGTACTTCTCAAGTGGAGAAAACCTTCTATTTATGGAAGAAAGTACTCAGAGTTTCACTCAAAGCTCATAGGTTAGTCAAACTTTTTGTTTAATTAAAGGAAGTTCGACCTCAGTCAAACTTGATCTGAGACATTTTGTTCACATTGAAATAAAGTTATGTGTGAACTATTAAAAGTTATTTCATGAATTTAGAAGGACTATACTGAGAGCAATATGCATGAGAATTTAGGGGGTGATTGTAGCTTTTCAAGATCATGAAGATGCACAAAAATGGTCACATAGATCTGCTCATATCTCAATGCATAAACTTCCAATGACCATAACACTTTGTAGACGTATAGGAATCCTAGATTTATATTCCAATACATAAACAAGACAATGAGACAATCTACACACTGCAATGACTTAGACAAGTTGATAGATTAGAAGCAATATAGTGTAATAGTGAACAATGAAAAATATAGGTAATGAATCTTGATGTGAATGTATTTCTAAGTAAGATATGATACATAGAGATGTTGGAAGACTCCAAGATCTTTGAGATAAGCACAATATCCATTCTAATAAGTGTGATCTTTAGATCTACTACATGTGACTAAATGACTAGTGTATGTATATACTTTTTCAAGTAACTATTGGTTAAATATGCCTAATATTCTTCCATGATTTTAGGAGTAATTTTTGAAATTTTAATTCAAATAAGTTCATAATATTTGTCTCCCAATTCAACCATAAGATTTTATCTTGGTCAAATAAGGCATGTGTATGTATAATGCATGTGTATGTATAAGGTTTTAGCTCAAAGTCCTTATGAAGTCCTATGCACAAGGTCAACCACTTAGACTTTCCATATGCACATACAATGTATGCACAAATGCAAGAAATGATCCTTTCCCATTTTATAAAGTTGGTTCCCAATAAGAGAATTCATTGTACTCCTGTCCAAGTAACTTGCATCTAGTAGGAGGAATGCTTTCTCAAAATGTTCCATCATGATGGTATAAATTATTTTGTGCAAGCTGAGGAGTCTCGAGCTTGAGGAGTATTAGTAGTATTTATGTACCAATTTTCATAATTTTTAGAGCTCGTTTGAGACTCCAAAATAGCCTAGGAACCTAATTTTTAACTAGGCCGGACACTAGGTCTCGATAGCACCAAAGCTAGTCAAAAACTATAAAAAGAGCTAGAGAGCTCATTTTTGAGGTTAGCTTGTTGTAGATTTGAACCTTTGCAATGGAAGTTACTCCTTTGTTCCTCTCTTGACGACGTTCACTCAAGCATTCTTGACGATGTGATATCAAACAAAAGCATAAACATGATAACCAACTAAAAAAGAATCAAGTAACTAATACGAATTGATCTCTAACGAGGTTGTACTTTGGGTAAATTGGGGTTATCCAATTAGGCATATGAACCTTAGATCAGGACGATATCTAGGGAGAGATCGACAAAGCCTTAGGTCTTCAGAGGCTAGTGTCAATCATATTGCTTGGTCTTGGGCCCAACAGTTGAGCAATTATCCGCACTACCCTAGCTCTGAAACTAGCGAATATGAAATGTCTTATGGTATGGAGAGACCCATAGGAAGTTCAGGTGTGGCATACTTAGAGAAAATCGAAGGCCCTTACAAAATGCAACTTGAATACATTAGGACCAACCGATTAGGTGCTCACATCTATGAGGACAGTCTTAGAAGGTTAGTAGTGCAAATTAAAAACCCTAATCAACCCCTTGGACTAGAACATCCAGTGGTCAAGTTCGAAAATGGTGCATACCTAGGTAAGGAAGGGACAATGTACGTAGTCACCAACCAGCCGGATAGAACATATGAATTTGGTAATGTGATTCCAGAGACAGACATAGGTGACATAGAGCAAGGGAACTTAGGAAGAGAGGCTAGAACTCCCCAAGGCAAATCAGTGCTGACTAGAACCATCACTCGAGAATGGATTCCTCAAGAAAATAATAGCATAGATCTGCTCTTAAACCAAGACATTGATGAGGCCTTTTGGAGGTATAAGACTGACCAATCTAATGAAGCAAGAATGCTCACAATCTATGAGTTTAAAGATCCTGACAGCCTAGGCAAAGTGACCTATTTGGACAATACTTTAGAGAGGATCTTTGTGGTCTCAGCACATGGTTGGCATGCCTACACTTGGAAGGGTGAATTTATTTTTCCCCAACCAAGATCTAATGTCTCTTATGGTCACCAAGGAGTTGGAACATCCCACGCTCCTAGAGTTCAAAGGGATAGGAGTAGAGATAGGCCAGAGGTAAGTTTTGCTAGCTCAATAGGAAGAGAACAAACAAGAATGGAGGCTGATAGAATGGAAACAGAAAGACCTCGAGACCCAAGGAATCAAAGAAATGTAGAGGAATTCCCTCTACCAAGGCCTAAAGAACACACGAGGACCTTGAGACCTATGCAACTATTCAAGTCCATGAAGAACTGCTTCGATGGCACAAGAGACCCATACGATCATGTGGCAGAATTTAGGCAGGTTTTGAGAGTTGAACAAGTTGAAGAGACAAGTGATCAATGGAATCAATATAATAACCAAGGAGGCTATAGAGGAAGAAGAGACTACAACAATTATACTGAAGAGTAGGGACAAGAAGACTCACTTTTGTTAATGAACATGACTATGAGACAAGGTAAAGCACATGAGCATGTGTTTTATATAGATTCTGGTTGTTCAAATCATGTCGCAGGAAATGTGGCATTACTCTCTGACTTGGAGGATCCAAGGAACAAGCATGAGGTTCAGACAGGAGATGATACAAGGCACTCAGTTGAAAAGATTGGGAATGTGAAAACTTCAGATGGAAACATGAATCTACTCAGTAAGTATTGTATGTACCTACCATAACCAAGAATTTGATAAGTGTTGGACAAATTGTAGAAAAAGGCTTGCAGGTAAGGTTTACAAGAAATGGAGTATTTGTTGAAGATCCTCAACAAGGATTCAACAAGATAGCCAAAGGAGAAAAAACAGGTAGACTCTTTACATTTGAAGTGCAGGATACTAGAAATATAGCACTTTTCAATTATGGAGGACAAACCCTATCAAAATTAGAAATGTGGCACAAAAGATTAGCTTACATAGGAGAAAGAAGTTTAAAGCAAATATGCAGGGACCAGAGTGTGCTTGGATTGCCAAATATATCCAAGCCACATATGATATACAAATGCAGCTCATGTCAATTTGGGAAGTCTCATAGACAACCATTTATGAAGAAAGGTTACATTCATGGTGAACTATTGGAGCTAGTCCACACAGGTGTTTGGGGACCTAGCAAAGATCCTTCAATTTCAGGATCCAACTATTATGTATCATTCATTGATGATTGTAGCAGATGGACCATACTTTATTTTATGAAGCACAAAGATGAAGTATTCAATTGTTTCGAAAAATATCTTGCTCTTGTTGAAAATTAGAAAGGGAAAACATTAAAGAGGCTAAGATCAGATGGAGAGGGAGAATACTTCTCCCATGAGTTTGATGCATATCTCCAAGAGAGAGGCATCAAAAGAGAAATCACCCCCAGATATACTCCAGAGCAAAATGGAGTAGCAGAAAGGAGGAATAGGACCATTGTGGAGGCTACAAGGTCCATGATCAATGAGAAGAAATTGCTCGACTATCTATGGGCAGAGGCTGTATCCACAACCACCTATCTCATCAACAAACTCCCATATAAAGCATTGGATGGGATGACACCATATGAAGCATGGAATGGAAGAAGGCCTAGCCTAGAACATTGCAAAATTTTTGGGTGCATAGCATATGAACATGTTCCATGACATATCAGAGGTAAAATGGATCCCAAGGTAGAGAAATGAGTGTTCATAGGTTATGATCTCAATAAAAAAGGGTACAGGTTGTATAATCCAAGTACTAACGGTTTTATTGTTATCAGAGATGTTGTTTTTTATGAAAACAACTCGTGGTTTGAAGATGATTGCAGAAAGGTCAAAATACCTTATGACCTAGAAGAAGACTTTCCTACAATTCAGAAGGCAACTAATCAACAATGTGAAGATTCAAGTGATTTTGATGATGATCAGAAAACACCAAGGAGGAACTTCAAGGTGTGGAGCAACAAAGGTAAAGAGAAGATGCAAGACTTGAGGGATATTGCAGAATCCTCTCAACAAACAATAAGGAGATCAACTAGGGAAAAGAAGAAGCCAGAAAGGTATGGATATGGCACCTCTTTAGTCACTAAACACTCAACCTATATTGCTCAAGATATCAATTCAAAAGACCCATCAACCGTTGAAGAAGCAAATAAGAAATCTAAATGGAAGGAAGCAATGGAGTAAGAGATACAAGCACTTCAAGAAAATCAGACTTGAGGCCTAGTTCCCAAGAACCGATCCATGAAGATTATTGGATCTACATGGATCTATAAGGTAAAAAAGAATTCTAATGGATCAATAAATAGGTACAAAGCAAGACTTGTAGCCAAAGGGTTTGCTCAGACCCAAGGGATTGATTATGAGGAGACCTTCTCTCCTGTGGCAAAGATGCCAACAATTAGAGTTCTCTTAAGCATAGCTGCTTCAAGGAATTGGAACATCTATCAATTAGATGTAAAAAATTCTTTTTTGAATGGTTGGATTTCAGAGGAGGTGTACATGGCAGAACCTCCTAGATTTATTGATGATATACATCCTGAGTATGTGTGCAAACTCAAGAAAGCTCTATATGGGCTCAAACAAGCTCCTAGAGCTTGGAATCATAGATTGGTTATATTTTTGCAAGACAAAGAATTCAAGATGAGCAAGGCTGATTCTTCACTCTTCACTAAGAAGAATAACTCTGAAGTTATATACCTATGTGTGTATGTAGATGATATTATTCTTACAGGTAATGATGCTGATGTAATCAAGAAGATCAAAGCCCAAATGAAGGAAGAATTCAAGATAAGTGACCTAGGATTGCTCACTTACTTTCTTGGATTAGAAGTTGTCTATACAGATAAAGGGATCTTCCTTACCCTAAGGAAGTATGTTAAAGATGTAATTCTAAATTTCAAGATGCATGATGCTAAGGTTGCAGGTACTCCCATGGAGGTCAATCACAAGCTAAGTGATCATGAAGGGGAACCCATTGAAGACATTACAAGCTACCAAAGCCTAGTCGGAAGCTTGAATTATGCAACCCTAACTAGGGTAGATATATGCTATGGTGTAAGTGTGCTTAGTCAATTTATGCACACTCCTAGAAAGCCTCACATGGATGCAGCAAAGAGGATATTGAAATATCTAAAGGGAACTATGAATGAAGGATTGTATTATCCTTATAATTCTGATTTAAGTATAAAGCTATTCACTGATGCAGATGGCACGATCAAAAGATTATAGAAGAAGCACATCTAGATATTTATCTTTTATAGGTACAAAAGTTATTTCTTGGTCTTCCAAGAAACAACCCATAGTAGCACTCTCTTCAATTGAACCTGAATACAGAGGATTGGCAAATGCAACTCAAGAAGCAATGTGGATCAAGACCCTATATACAGATGTAAGGTTGGATTTTGGTACTCCATATATATTTGGAGACGACATAAGTTCTTTGCATTTAGCTACTAATCCAATCTTTCATGCCAGGACTAAGCATATAGAAGTCCATTATCACTTTGTTAGAGAGAAAATAGCAAGCAAAGAAATTCGATTGTCTTATGTGTCTACTCAAATGCAATGTGCAGATATGATGACCAAAGCACTTGATGGAAGCAAACTCAACATATTCAAATCAATGATTGGAATGCAAGAGATACCTATGGATTGAAGACTCAAGCATCTTAGGCTTGAGGGGGAGCTATTGGTACATTTGGCAATCCTTGATGCTTGACCAAAAGTTCAAGGTTTACTTCATATCTTGAGCTTGAATGTTCATTAGTCACATGTGAACACCTCTTGTAAATATCTTGAATTTAAATCAAGATAAATATAAAAGGCAAAGCCTGAGAGAATCTCGTAGCTTTACGAGGTGTAATACACAACAACCAAGTGATTGAAATCAAATTAATTAGGAGGCTAAAAGATAGGATCACTTTTAGGTGGTAGATTCCAAATTCAAATTTGAATTCATCTATAAAAACTCATGACTTTGAGTCATAGAAAACAGAGAAAAAGAAGGACACATTGAGCTTCAAGATTGTGGGCACACTTAGTCCACACATGTATGGGTAAGCCTGCAGCATCTCCTTTGTATCATACATTCAATATATTATACATTTGTTTCTGATTATGTAACTATCTCATGTTCACTATTACCTACAGCTATACTCTCATTTTCAGTGAATTTGTTTTGAGGGGTTCTCTGCATATACTTATCCTTTTACTATGATTCAACTTTCTACATGTAGCTTAGACTTTCTAGTTTTATGCTATCAATTTTTACGTCATTTGATTCAGGGATCTGCGAGATATGTTCACTACAATCTACCTATGTTTGTTGTCTATAATCCTCCTAAAATGTCGCGATTACACCGTAACTTCTTAAGATTATTTCTCAGCATATACTCATCCTAAATTAGTAAGGTAACTTCCTATAGCAAGCTTAGAGGTCCAATTAGATATGGCTAAAAGCTCTTGGGTCAATTGTAATCAGTGAGTGAGCATTGAATGAAACTTTGAGCAGGTTACAGTCCATAAATAGCAAGTTTTGCAACTCTCCAACATTGGAACTAGTATGTTTTGATGCAACTATTTGAAGATGATTCGCCAAAGCACATTATGGGTACAAATGCATATTTGGGAAGCTAAAGGTGTCTACTAAGGTAATCTGAAGTAACATTGGCACGTGTAGAGCAGGATTTGTGCAGCAGCAACTCATTTCTGGAGTGTATCCAACCATCTCCTCACAAACCACACTGCACAAGACTGTCCCTACAACAAACAAACTATTAGATAAAATTATTCTCAACCATATCCACAACAGGGAAGATACGAGAACCAATACCCACCACAACAATATACTAGACCATAGCAACCCTACCAAACCCAACAAAGGACTTAGCCTGTGTTAGCTCAACAACCTCCAACTCCAGCCAATGTGATTCCAATAAAGTATGAAGCTACAGAAGAGAATCTGAATAGAGCCTTAGTTCCAGTAACACCCTTGCTTTCAGAGAGTGATCCAAGTGATCATAGTTTTGACTCTACCCAGAGTGAACCTAGTTGGGATCGAGAGTATGGTAATGTCATGTACACAAATCCTAACCCTAGACCTCAACCTAGGCACGTAAGACCCCCATTTTCTAGAGGACCATGCTACCGATGTCAGGGAGATCACCTCATTCGTGATTGCCCCATGCTTGCACCTACACAACCCTACTCTGTAACAATTCAGGGTTTTTGACCCGATTGTGGGAAAGAGCATCTCTTGCGAGATTGTCATAAGAACCCCAAAAATATGCCGAGAATCACTCCTATCAATGTTATTGGGTTAGTAGATTCTACAGGAAGTGTAACATCCACTGCATCAGTGCAAGTGGTCACTAGAACTCAAGCATTGCAGCAAAAACCAAGGTTTAGGCCAAGAAAGGAGTTTTGAGGTTAGTGAAACTGAGAGCATAACCAAGAAGAGGACCAGAGCTTGGAAGGATAGTTGAGAGAGAGAGAGAGAGTGAAAAGGCAATGGGCAAAGAAGATGAGTGAACTCAAGGACACTCTGAGAGAAACGGAAGCCAAGATAATTGAACTCACATCTCAAACTCACTCTCACACTACTCCACCACCATCATTCCCATCGCCATCTGATCCACCACCTTCCAACCCACCTTACATAATCCCACCACCCCCTAGAGTAGGATCAGTCTTAGCAGATCCCACTCCCAAAGACCTAGACATGATGCTTAATATCAGGCCAGAATCTAAGAAGGCCCAAACGTAACGGATCATGAAAAGTGTTACCCTAGAGTAGAACTAGAGCTCAAGCGAACTAAAATTTGTGCTAAGATGGTGGAATTGGCTCAAACCATGTTTGAAGCGAATCGCCTCTTTAACTTCTCCAGTTCAGCTAAGACACAGTTGCACTTTGATGGATTGTTAGAAAGATTGGAGAGCCTAATTGCAAAATCAAAAAAGGACCCCACCTCCCAAGGTAAGGACAAGGCAAGTGAAAGAATAATCTTTCCTACCCAGGAAGCTTATGTGCCTAGCTCCACAGAACCATATGCATCTTCTTCTATGAATCGGCATTCACCAGAATTCTTGCAAGAGATTCAAGAAGAGAAATGGGCTAAAGAAAGTGAAGTTCCTCCTCTCATTGAACTTGTGGATGATGTGCATGATCAATTCCCACAAGACATTCCTTCCATTTATGGAGAGGAGGAGAGTGCCCAATCCCATGAGAGATTAGACTTCCAGTCTAATTCCTTATAGGAGCTACCCCATTTCATAGGCCCATGGGAAGCTAAGTCTACTTGTATGAGAGCACCCACGGTCATGGTACGGAATGAAGATTCAATCATACCTAGGAATAGAGAGGTAGTAAAGAACACTAAAGTGTAGTGCAATCTCACTTTAAAAGAGCTACTCAAGTTTAAGCCAGAGTTATGGAAACATGTAGCCAATCAAGCACCAGAAGTAGCAAAACCTCGTTCCCAGGTAGCTTCTTAGAATAGTGCCGGAAGTACCCTTGGATAAGATAGGAGACATGAGCGAAGGAGAAGAAGGAAACACCTATCTTCCCCTTACCCATCAAGGGTACACCACCAAGGCAATTTTAGACTCAGGTGTAGGAGTTGCAATTGCCACCACTTCCCGCTGGAAGCGTTGGGGCAATCTAGCACTTAGGCCAAGGAGAATGAAATTGCAGATGGTCGATGGTCACATAGAAAGACCCTAAGGATTGCTAGAAGGAATAACTCTCATCATGTGTGGTGTAGAGTTTGAGCATAATTTTGCTATATGTGACTTTAGCAAGAGTTAGGCCTATGAGATGATTTTGGAAAGACCATTTATGCGAAAGTTGCAAGTGGTACAAGATTGGGGAGCCAATTCTTTGTATTTTCAACACTTAGATGTTACAACCAAAGTCAATCTCAAGGATTACTCTCATAGAGATGTACCCCCTATTCAATGGAATCCCATCCATAAAGCTAAGGATGATACAGAATCAGTGCATTCCATAGGATCAAGATCCTCATGGATGCATGAAGACACCCACTTATGGATGTGCAAAGTAGCCATAGAAGAAGAGAAGAGCGAAAAAGCTAGAGAGGTAGGTGTGAAGAAAACTTTGGACTAGGCATGGTGTATGTAGTAAAAAAGTTTAGACACTATTTGCTTGCAAATAAGTTTAAATTTTTTTTACTGATCATTAAGCTCTACTGTACTTGGTAAACAAGCCTTGCAATACAGGCATATTAGTAAGATAGTTCCTCTTACTAATGGAATATGACTTTGAGGTAGTGGTGAGGAAAGGCAAGACAATTTGGAAGTTGTACCGCAGTGGGCCAAGATATTAGTGTCAATATTGACATACGGACCTAAACATCTAGTAATGAACACTCAAGATAGGGAGGTAGTAAAAGCCCAAAAGTACCATATCATGGCAAGGAGTATGTGCAAGCATACATATCAAGAGACATTAGCTTGTTGTGTGAAAAAAGAAGAGTACTCAAAATGGTTGCAATTAGCACATGTAGGTGCATTAGAGCAACACTACTCAAAGCAAAGAACTTTACAAACACTAAGGAGACTCAGAGTGCACTGGCCGACTATGGAAGCAGATGTCCATAAGTTGTGTAAGGAATGTCGAGTCTGTCATATGGGACCACCTGTGGAGCATGCTACACTATACGAAGTGTCTCTAATACCAGATTGGAGTGACCCATTGGTAGCCTTCCTGAGGACAAAAACATTCCCTCAAGATATGAACCTGGCTAGGCAAAGAAGTTTAGAACAAGAAGCCCTAGATTACACACTCATTGGTGATGATCTATACAAGCATGGAAAAGATGGACATCTAAGACTGTGTCCATGAGAGTGAATATCTTAAGATCGTGGAAACTACTCACCAAGGTGTGGCAGGAGGACACTTTGGACTAGACCGCATGATTAAGGCAATCCTATTTGCATGTTTGTGGTGGCCAACCCTTCACATGGATGCACATACCTATGTGAAGCGGTGTGATGTTTGTCAGCGAACTCAATATCCCATACGTAAAGATGAGATGCCATTGAAACCTATGATGGGTGGACTTGCATTCTCTAAGTGGGGAATAAACTTTGTAGGTCCTATTAGCCCCCCAGATAAGAGTTCACATGCTGAATACATCATTGTGGCTATAGACTATCTAACCAAGTGGGTAGAAGTGAAAGCCACAACGAAGAACGATGCTCAAACAACAGCTAAGTTTTTATTTGAGAATGTGTTCACTAGATATGGGCTACCGATTGAGATAGTAAGTGATAGAGGCACTCACTTCTTGAATGAAGTCATTGAAAATATTCTCCAAGAGTTCTTGGTGATACACGTGAAGTCTGCTCCCTATCACCCACAAGCTAATGGGCAAGCAGAAAGCACCAATAAGATTCTATGCAATGTGCTGACCAAATTAGTAAATAATAAATGCTCTAACTGGGACAAAGAACTACACCATGCTATTTGGGCATATAGAGTTGCCTATAAAACGGTACTCCATTTGATGGTATTTGGCATAAATGCAATGCTAACATTGGACTTCTTGATACCTACACTGAAAGTAGCACAAGAGCATGAGTGGGTAGGGCATGAACTCTCTTCAAGGATCTTGGATCTTGAACGGCTAGGTGAAACGAGACTAAGAGCTGCGGCAGGGATTTATGCAGCTAAGAAAAGACAAAAGGCGTACTTTGATGCCCATGTGAAGGATAAAGGCTTGAAGGCCGGAGACTTAGTCTTGGTTCATACCATGAAACAACATGCAAGAAAGCTAGAGAAGCGTGGCTATGGACCTATGATCATAAATATGATCTCAACTAGTGGAGCAATTCAATTAGCTACACTAGAAGGTGATGTTCTCCCTAGTTAATCAGTGGATGTAGAGTCAAACTATATCAAGAACCCCTCGCTGAGGAAATGATCAATCGACTCAACACTGCCAAGAAACATAAGGAAAAAGAAAAAGGAATTCATGAAGAAGCACAAGCAGAAGCCTTAGAGCGCATTTGAAGAATGAAATTGAGAAGACAGGATAGAGATTAGCTTAGGTCAGATGCCTATGTAGCTCCAAGATATCATATGGCTATGTGTGAAGTCTTAGGTGTAAGTTCCCATAGAATAATTGACCGACGTCCTTTTGTGACCTTTGAGATAGGACAAGGAAAAAGTGCAAGGACTGTACAGACCTTAATTGACTCAGGTGCAGCCACTAGTGCGGTTATACTTTCTTATGGTCAAGAATTGAAATTAAGTGTCAATTAGAAGCATACCTCATAGGATTGGGAGGTGTGGAAACCCCTTGCATGGGTGAGGTGGAACTTCCCCTCTACATTCAAGATGCTCTCATGACAGTTAAAGTGCTAGTGTGTCAAGACGAGGACCTCACTGAGCCTCTTATCTTGGGTCAAGATTGGATCTATGATCATGCAGTCAACCTGAACCTAAGAAGTGGACTTCTTCAGGTATGGGTGAATCAAACCCGCATCACCATTGAGCTAGAAAATCAAGCACTCCAGGAATTAGGAAAGGCACCAACTCCTGGTCCTTCCAGGAGTACACATGAAGATAACAATGTTGTTCTTGCCCAAAACTCTATGATGTAGAAGAATGAGATACTCAGCAAAGGAGTCAGGGATGTGGTGGAACTCCCTTCTTTTCCAAAGGTGATTAAGACAAATCTATCAAAGGAGTGCAAAAGGAAAGAAAAGCAGAAGGTCGATATTCATAGCCAATGGAGAGCTCAAGGCAAAAGGACTCAAAATGTGAAGCACATCTGGATATGCAAGGGTGAAGAACCCTCTGTTTTGGAGACATATTCCCAACGGTGCACCAAAACAATTGCTTGGGCAAGGAATACGCAGAAAGCGTGTTCAAAAATTCTTCCAAAATGGGCCATTCCTATTTGGGTCCCAAAGCGATCGATGACGGTGGACCCTAATGCTAGACAAATTTGGGTGCCTAAGATCTACTTACACGCACAAGTAGCTTCACACATGCTCACAAGCCTAAAATGCTACTCACCATCCTTCACATCACACACCTCTCAACACACATCTGCATTCCAACACTCCACACATGTAACCACACCTAGTACTCCTTGGAAATGGGTACCCAAAAAGTCCCAAATCCAAGACAACATGATTCAGAAACATAAGAAAATCATTGCCACCAAAAGGGACCGTCTCACACATAAAGTTTGGAGAGTCAAACTCTGTGATAAACCACCTGACCCCGCCATGTAATGCGCTCTACATAGATAGAAATTCATATGACCACATTGCATGACCAAGTATGCATATAGGGGCAACACTGACCTTCTAACTATAACTCACACACACAATATCCCACTCGACTAACTTCTAAGCCAAAGAGTGACATGTTGGTATTGTAAAGGGAACACGTTATTATCATGTTTCCTATGCAATGCTAATGTGATTTTCTTCTTCCAGTAGATGAGATCATCAGACACTCCTAGTGATATTATGGTTGATGTAGCAGGAACCAGCTCTCAAGCAAGCATGAGTCAGCAAGTGGTTGATTTAGAGAGCTTTCCAATCATGCCGGAAACAAATGACAGACTAGAAGAGTTGTAGGCCATACAAATCATACCGATATCGAAGCCCCCAAGTGGCCATACCATGTCTGTAGGAGAGGCTTCCCACTAGTTTAATGAAGTCATAGGACCCTTGGGAGAGGGATCATACCTATGGGAGTTAGAGTTGGACTTCAATGGGAAGCAAGGTAAATACCACTTCTTTACACGGGAATTCAAATAAATACAAAATGCAGAAGGGCCACGTCCCATATGGGAGAAGGAAGGATTCGACGTGTACTTTGGTGCTAAGCTCCCAAAGCCTGACTTCATGAGATGCCACTATCTCATCAACACCTTGACTCCAAGCAAGCACCCAAAAGGTACAAGCACATTTGTGCTCCCATCTCTAACAAGGGGAAATGAGCTCAAGAGGTTTAGGTTATCAAACAACTTAGTGCAAGACGCCCTAAATATGTGAGGAATGCATATTCCAACAGAGAAGGAAGTCTTGGTGCCTAATTACATGAAGAATCGGAGCCTCACCAAGCTCAAGGACATGGTGGCCATGACGCACAATATTGCAATACACCTCTAGATGTGCATGCAACACTTTGCTTTTCCTGCCCAAGACATATTCACCATGCCACCCAAGAATTTATGGTTCAATTTGTATCTGGCAGAGACACAGAACCTCACCATCAACCTACCCCACTGGATTATTGATGAGATGCACCTAGCGCACAAACGATGGCCGCAAAAGCATGTTTTATATGGATGTTGTGCTCTAACTAGAATCATTTATAGGTGTTTGGCTTATGACATCCCCATTGAATGGGCCCTGATGTGGAATCGAGTGCAACACTTCAGAGGTCGAACATCCATTGGACCACCTTCCAAGGGGATGAGACGAACCGTGCAAGTACCTTGTGCTCAACCATGTGGAGCCACCCTAACACCAGACATTACTCCACCACCCTAAAGGGTTCGACCATTCACACTACGACTTCCAAGATGTAACACCGATGGTCCTAAATTGATATTCCCTCCCATCCCTATCGATCTCGAGTTTCCTGGTGGAGCACCCTTGGAAGAACTCATGAATGAAGACTTCGATTAGTTGTTAAGAGAAGTAGATCTTGAGGTAGAAGAGGAACAACAACTCGGGGATGTTCAACCGCAAGAAACAACCTCCAAAGTATCCGTTACCATAGTTGATGAGGACGAAGAGGACGAGGAAGATGAAGTATGAAGAGGATGAGGAGGAGCATGAGCCCAGCTACAAAGGCTATATGATATGATCAAAGTAGTGCAAGAAAGGCACAGACTCTCTCTTGCATGAGGCCTAGCCTTGATTGAAGAAATGCTAGCAGACGAGGGAGTGGAACAAAATTTCATCACCACCCTCAAATTAATGTCAGAATCATTAGGAGTCCTGGAAGCCATCCACACAACAGTCCACCAGTCCATTAGGTATGACAAACACAGAGTCGACACATTACCACGCGCAGGCAAGAATATAAGAATACACATTCCAAAACTAGAAATAACCATTGAAAGCACAGCTACCCCCACCACCACCATTGACCTCACTGCTAAAACTTTTGTATAGACATCACCCATCTCACCCCCGCACCCCCCATCCCCCCGTTCTCCACCACCACCGCCTCCCACCACTAAACAAACCGTAGTCATAACAACTTCCATCACCTACATCCCAACCTCATCCACATCCTTCTCCTTCTGTGAGCCAACCTCACAAGACACCCTCTTCTCTTCCATCACCAATCCTTTGTACACTTCACCATTTTTATCCTCCCAACCCATAATTGGCCACCCCATAATCCCAAGTATGGTTGGAGACCCCCAACGCACTGAGGGTATCCTTTGTTTCCCAGCTTATCCCCCATTGCACGTACCCCTATTCTAGAAAAGCCAGAAGGACCTTACAAGACTCAATTGGAATACATCAAGACAAATCGTCTAGGTGCTTGCATCTACGAAGACGGCCTGAGAAGATCTATGGTCCAGATTAAGAACCCCGATCAACCCCATGGACTAGAACACCCGGTAGTCAAGTTTGAGAATGGAGCATACCTAGATAAAGAGGGGACTATATATGTAGTCACCACTCTTCCTGATAGAACAGATGAGTTTGGAAATGTGATTGCGGAGACCGACATGGGTGATATAGAGCAAGGGAATTTAGAGAGAGAGCCAAGAACTCCTCGTGGTAAATCCGTCTTGACCAGAATCATGACTCCAGAGTGGATTCCACAGGATAATAAAAGCATAGATTTGCGTTTAAAACGAGAAACTGATGAGGCTTTTTGGAGGTATAAACCTGCCCAGCCTCAGGAAGTAAGTGCTCTCACAATCTATGAGTTTAAAGAACCTGATAGCCCAGGCAAAGTAACCTACCTAGACAATACATCAGAGAGGATCTTCGTGGTCACCGAGCATGGCAAACATGCCTACACATGGAAGGGTGAATTTGTTTTTCCCCAACCACGGTCAATATGTCCTACAGTCACCAAGGAGCTGGCACCTCCCAGGCTCATGGAGCTCAAGGAGATAGAAGTAGAGATAGACCTGAAGTAAGCTTTGCCAACCCCCAGGGAAGAGAAAGAAGGAGAACAGGGACGGATAAAGAAGAAACCGAGAGATTTAGAGACCCAAGGAACCAAAGAAATGCTGATGATTTTCCCTTGCCAAGGCCGAGAGAACACACTAGGACCCTGAGGTCAACTCAACTCGTGAAGTCCATGAAGAATTACTTCGATGGCACTGGAGACCCTTATGACCATGTGGTAGAATTTAGGCAAGTCTTGAAAGCTGAACAGGTAGAGGACCTATTCACACAATATAATGCTTTTGGTCTAACCCTTAGGAACACTGCCCTTACGTGGTTTCAACCACTGAACGAGAGGCATTTCAGAAACATAGACCAGCTCCTAGAGGCATTTATCATTGAGTTTTCTAAGAGTGGAATAAGGCACAACACTTTCTCACTAATTCATAGCTTCAAGCAAACACCTCAAGAGACGGTCAGACTAGCAGGAAGACCGTTTAGGCAATACCTAGAGAGGTGCCCGATGCTTGAGTTACCCACACCAACCAAGCAAGTGGCTTTGTCCTTAGATGGCTTGTTGAGCACCAAGCTTAGGTCATATGTGTATCTGAAGGACCCCAGAACTATAGAAGAGTGTGTGCGCATGTGCATAGACATTGAGGATAATCTAGGCGAGGAGTTAGAACTATCAAAAATCTACAAGGATTCGGATAGCTCTAGTAGCCTTATGTCGGTTCAATCCACATCCATTGAAGAACTTGCAGAAAAGGTAGCCCAAAAACTAGGTGTCTCTAGCAAACAAATTCCAAGATTTGCCCCAGTTAAGCGGTGCTACACTTGTGGAGGTGACCATATGACAAATGTATGTCCCATTATGGCCCAACCCCAGGTGAATCCTAGTAGCCAGTACTGCACCATAGAGCGAAGGTACACCAACCACACTGCACAGGACTGCCCATATAACAAACAAACTGTTAGGCAAAATTACCCTCAGCCATATCCACAGCAGGGTAGATACCAGAATCAGTACCCACCACAACAATACAATAGACCACAGCAACCTTATCAGCCACCTTATCAAGGGCAGCAGAGACCTCAACCAGTCCTAGTGCAGCAACCCCCTGCTCCAACCAATGTGATCCCAGTGAAATATGCATCTGCTGAAGAAAATCCGAACAGAGCCATAGTCCCAGTCACCCCATTGCTATCAGACAGTGATCCAAGTGACCATAGTTTTGACTCCACACATATTGATAGCCCAGAGGCCTACTACATGCAGTCACCCGAGCATAACGAGTCATACTATTATGAGGACCAAAGTGAAAATAGTGGGGAGCCTGAGTATGCTAATGTCATGTACAGAAACCCCAACTCTAGACCTCAACCTAGGCAGGTACAACCCCCATTTCCTAGAGGACCATGCTTCAGATGTCAGGGAGATCACGTTATACATGATTGTCCACTACCTGCCCCTACACAACCCCAACCAGTGACAATTCAAGGTTTCTATCAAGACTGCAGAAAAGAGCATCTCCTACGAGATTGCCCAAAGAACCCTAATAACATGCCTAAAATCACTCCTATCAACGTCATTGGGTTAGTGGTAGACTCTACGGGAAGTATAACATCCACAGCCCCAGTGCATGTGGTCACTAGAGCCCAAGCCTTGCAACAAACTCAAGGAGTAGAGCAGGAAAAGAGTTCTGAGGTTAGTGAGATAGAGAGTATAACCAAGAAAAGGACAAGAGCATGGAGAGATAGCCGGGAGAGAATGAAAAGACAATGGTCACAGAAAATGAGCGAACTTGAAGAAAGCTTGAGAGAAACCAAAGCAAAGATAAGTGAACTCACATCTCAAAACCACTCTCACACCACCCCTCCACCACCTTTCCCTTTACCCGCCAATCCATCTTCTTCCGTTCCCCAACCTTTCAATACACCACCCTTAACCCACCCACCACCCAGAGTAGGATCAGTCCTAGCCGATCCCACTCCTGAAGATCTAGAATGCTTATAGCATATTAGGCCAGAATCCAAGAAGGGCCCAATGTAACAGATCATGAAAAATGTTACCCTAGAGCCGATCTAGAGATAGAGCGAACAAAGCTTTGTGCTAAGATGGTCGAATTGGCGCAAGCCATGTTTGAAGCCAATCGCTTGTTCAACGGCTCTAACTCCATTAAAACACCATTGCACTTTGATGGTCTATTGGATAGATTGGAGAGGTTACTTGCAAAGTTTGGACAAGGAGCCACCTCCCAGGCTAAGGAGAGGGCAAGTGATAGAATAAGCATTCCTCCCCAGGGAGCTTATGTGCCTAACTCCATTGAACCAGACACCTCTTCTTCTATGAATAGGTATTCACCAGAGTTCCTGAGAGAGATTCAAGAAGAGAAGTGGGCAAAGGAGAGTGAAGTCCCTCCTCCCATTGAACTTGTGGATGACGCACATGATCAGTTCCCACAGGACATCCCTTCTATTTATGAAGAACAGGAAAGTGCCCACTCTCATGAGAGGTTAGACTTTGAGTCTAATTCCTTGCAAGAGTTACCACATTTCACAGGCCCATGGGAAACCAAGTCTACTTGCCTGAGAGCACCCACAGTCATGATAAGAAACGAAGATTCAATCATACCTAGGAATACAGAGGTAGTAAAGAACACTAAAGTGCAGTGCAATCTCACTTTAGAAGAGCTACTCAAAGTTAAGCCAGAAGTGTGGAAACACGTATCCAAACAAGTGCCAGACATAGCGAAATCGCGTTCCCAGGTAGGATCTCATAGAACAGTGCCTGAATACCATTGGATAAGATAGGAGACATGAGTGAAGGAGAATAAGGAAATACCTATCTCCCAGTTACCCATCAGGGATACACAACCAAGGCAATTTTGGACTCAGGTGCAGGAGTTGCAATTGCTACAACTTCCCTATGGAAGCGTTGGGGCAAGCCAACACTCCGACCGACGAGAATGAAATTGCAGATGGTCGATGGCCATATTGAGAGGCCCTTGGGATTGCTAGAAGGCATAACTCTCACTACATGTGGTGTTGAGTTCGAACATACTTTTGCTATATGTGACTTTAGCAGAAACCAAGCCTACAAGATGATTTTGGGAAGGCCATTTATGCGGCAATTGCAAGTAGTACAGGACTGGGGAACCAATTCCTTATACTTGCAACACTTAGGTGTTACAACCAAAGTCAATCTCAAGGATTACTCTCATAGAGACGTACCGCCCATTCAATGGAATCCCATCCATAGAGCCAAGGATGACACGGAGTCAGTGCATTCCATACGATCAGGATCCTCATGGATGCATGAAGACACCCACTTATGGATGTGCAAAGTGGCAGTAGAAGAAGAGAAAAGAGAAAAAACCAGAGAGGTAGGTGCGAAAGAGACACATAGATCAATTCAAGACCCAGCCTATGCACCTGTAGTATTTCCCGATGAAGAGTTGGAACCTCACGGCTGGGCAGAAATTTTAGCAACAATGGATGTAGCCATCAATGAAGAGCAGTGGACACCCCACTGTGATGAGGATGGCTATGACATTTCAGTCTTCTCAATAGAGCCAATCATGGGAGATGCAGTTTTAGAGGAATGCAAGCCTAACCCTGATACATTTGAGGATGCAAGTGACTCCGACTTAGAGTCAATCATTATGGACCCACCTTTTGCATCAGATGAAGAATACTTCTATGAAGTTGAAGCTTACCCCTAGAGACACAGAGAAATCACAAATGATGTGAGGTTAGCCACACAAGTAGCCACTAAGATTGGAGGAAAGAAAAGAAAGAAGAAGGAAGTCACTCCGGAGGCAGAAGAATCCTTGTTTGAGGTCCCTGAAAACTTTAAAAAATATGAGATAGACGATAGGAGAGTCATGATAAGAATGCCTAAACATGAGGCACAAGCAGGAGAGGCCTATGATAGCAAGGAAACTACCAAGAAAATAGTTGTCGCCATAGAAGAGGGAGAAGAAAGATGCACCTACATAGGGCATGACCTGACGGAAGAAGAAGAGCAAGAGTTGGTAGCTTTGCTAAGAGAGTACAGAGATGTATTCGCTTGGAGAAACAAGGACCTGAAAGGTGTCGACCCAGACATATGCTCACACACGATTCCCATGACCTCATATGCCAGACCATCTAAGCAGAAGCCCTATACATACAATGATAACTACGTTGCTATGATCAAGGAGGAGATAGGTAGATTGGTAGAAGTTGGGTTTATCTATGAGATTGAGCACACTGAATGGGTATCCCCCATTGTGGTTGTGCCCAAGAAAATTGGAAAATTGCGTGTGTGTATTAACCTTAAAAAAGTTAATGCTGCCACGATTAGAGATAGTTATCTGCTTCCTATTACTGAGCATCTATTAGAAAGGGTAGCAGGCAAGGAAGTGTACAGCTTCCTGGATGGATTCTTTGGCTACAATCAGGTAGCCATTGCACCAGAAGATCAGCATAAGATGGCTTTTGCCACAGAGTGGGGCATATTTGCCTTTCGGGTAATGCCATTCGGGCTTACCAATGCACCTGCTACCTTTCAAAGATTAATGTGTCACGTGTTTAAAGAGTTCTTGAGGAAGAATTTGGAAGTCTATGTTGATGATCTTTGCGCTCATTCCAACATTAGACAGACCCATATACCTGAACTCAAACAAATCTTTGATAAATGCAGAGAATATCAAGTCTGCCTGAACCCAGAAAAGTGTGTTTTCATGGTCAGGCAAGGCAAAATTCTAGGACACATAGTGTCTAAGAACGGCATATCCACTGACAAAGAGAAAGTGAGAGCCATCGCAGAAATACCTAGGCCAAAGAACGTCAAGGAAGTACAGGCTTTCATGGGGCATTGTGGTTACTACCGCCGGTTCATTCACATGTATGCTGTCATTGCAAAGCCCATGTACGGACTTCTGACTAACTTTGAGTGGACTGATGAATGTGAGAATTCCTTCAATGAGCTTAAACGGCGATTATGTTCAACACCAATTTTGACCACACCAGATTGGAATAAGCCTTTTCATGTTCATGTAGATGCATCCAATTATGCTATTGGGTGTGTACTCGCACAACCTACGGGCGAAGGTAATATGGATCTTCCAATTGCCTATGCTAGTAGACAGTTAAATGCAGCTGAACGGAACTATACCATCACCGAACGAGAAGGATTAGGCATGGTATATGCGGTTAAAAAGTTTAGACACTATTTGCTTGCAAATAAGTTCAAATTTTTTACTGATCACCAAGCTCTACTGTACCTGGTAAACAAGCCATGTAATACAGGCAGATTAGTAAGATGGTTTCTCTTACTAATGGAATATGACTTTGAGGTAGTAGTGAGGAAAGATAGGACTCATTTGAGGGCAGATCATCTCTCTAGACTCACATCTGGAGAGGCCCCACAAGGAGTGTCAGATGACCTACCTGATGCTTACTTGTTTAATTTGGAAGTTGTACCGCAGTGGGCTAAGCCATTGTGCCAGTATTGACATACGGTCCTAATCACCCGGTAATGCACACAAAAGATAGAGAGATAGTAAGAGCTCAAAAGTATCATATCTTGGCAGGAAGTATGAACAAATATACGGAGCAAGGAGTATTGGCATGTTGTGTGGAAGAGGACGAGTACGCTAAGTGGTTGCAATTAGCACATGTAGGTGCATTAGAGCAACACTACTCAAAACAACGAACCCTACAGACCCTGAGGAGACTAGGAGTGCATTGGCCAATCATGGAAGTTGATGTCCGTAGAATGTGCAAAGAATGCCCAATCTGCTGCACTAAACCACCAATGGAACATGCCACTCTTTATCGAGTGTCTTTAGTGCCAGATTGGAGTGAACCATTAGTAGCCTTCTTGAGGACGAAAACATTCCCTCAAGATATGACTTTGGCCAGACAAAGAAGTTTGGAACAAGAAGCCTTGGATTACACAATCATTGGTGATCATTTATACAAACGTGGTAAAGATGGTTACCTAAGACTGTGTGTTCATGAGAGCGAATACCTCAAGATATTAGAGACTGCTCACCAAGGTGTAGCAGGAGGACACTTCGGTCCAGATAGGGTGATCAAGGCAATTCTATTTGCAGGATTTTGGTGGCCCACCCTTCACATTGATGCACATACCTATGTGAAGAGGTGTGAGGTTTGTCAGCGAACCCAGTATCCCATACGCAAGGATGAGATGCCATTGAAGCCTATGATGGGTGGACGTGCATTCTCTAAGTGGGGAATAGACTTTGTGGGTCCTATCAATCCCCCAGCTAAGGGTTCACATGCTGAGTATATCATCGTGGCCACAGACTATCTAACCAAGTGGGTAGAAGTGAAAGCCACTACAAAAAATGATGCTCAAACAACAGCAAAGTTCTTATTTGAAAGTGTGTTCACTAGGTACGGATTGCCAATAGAGTTGGTGAGTGATAGAGGCACACACTTCTTGAATGAAGTCATAGAAAACCTTCTCCAAGAATTCTTGGTGATACATAAGAAGTCCGCCCCCTATCATCCACAAGCTAATGGCCAGGCTGAGAGCATAAATAACATCTTATGCAATGTGCTAACTAAACTGGTGAATAACAAACGCTCTGATTGGGACAAACAGCTACACCATGCTGTTTGGGCATATCGACTTGCCTATAAAACGGTACTCCAAGCCACACCCTTTCAAATGGTATTTGGCCAGAATGCAGTGCTACCATTGGATTTTTTGATACCTACCTTGAAAGTGGCACAAGAGAATGATTGGACAGGCCATGAGTTGTCCTCTAGAATCTTCGATCTTGAACGTCTAGATGAGACACGATTGAGAGCTGCAGCAGGAATCTATGCAGCCAAGAAGAGGCAAAAGGCGTATTTTGATACACATGTGAAGGATAAAGGCTTGAAAGCAGGAGACCTAGTCCTAGTCTACACATTGAAGCAACATGCACGAAAATTAGAGAAAAGGGGCTATGGACCAATGATTATCAATAGGATCTCCACAAGTGGAGCAGTACAACTAGCCACTCTAGAGGGTGACATAATACCAAGTTACATAAGTGGATGCAGATTCAAGTTATATCAAGAACCCCTAGCAGAAGAAATGCTTAATCGACTCACTACTGCAAAAAAACGTAAGGAAGAGGAAAAGTGAATTTGTGAAGAAGCACAGGCCGAAGCTTTAGAACGCATTCGACTAATGAAACTGTGAAGACAAGGTAGAGATCAGGCCATGACTGACAGTCATGAAGCTCATGGTTATCACATTGCCATGTGTGAGGCTTCAGGTAAGAGGACCCATACGATAGTTGATCGGCGACCTTTTGTGACCCTAGAAATAGGACAAGGAGACAATACAACGAGTGTGAGAGCTTTAATTGATTCAAGAGCCGCCACTAGTGCAGTTCGGCTTTCTTACTGCCAACAATTGTAATTGGAGGTAAAACCCCTAGAAGCATATCTAATAGGATTAGGAGGTGTCGAAACCCCTTGCATGGGAGAGGTGGAGCTTCCCCTCTACATTCAAGAGGTACTAATGCCAGCAAAAGTGCTAGTATGTGAAGACGAGGATCTTACCGAGCCTCTTGTCTTGGGCCAAGACTAGATCTATGATCATGCAGTCAACCTCAACCTAAGAAGTGGACTTCTTGAGGCTTGGGCAGGCCAAAGCTGCCTTATGATTGAATTAGAAAAACCAGCACCCAAACCAGTAGAAAAGGCACCAACCCTTAGTCCCTCCAGGAACCCACATGAACATAACAATGTTGTACTTGTCCAAAGTTCTATGGTGCAGAGGATTGTCAATCTTACCGAAGGTACAGAACTCAATGAGGAGTTCCCAGCTATTCCAAAGAAGGTTCCAAACATGCAGACCGAACATCACACGACACAAAGGAGGCTGATGACCAAGAAGCAGGAGCACCAACCAGTGCAACACAGAGTACCTCGTGGCGCGAAGCAGATCTGGATGCGCAAGGATGGAAAACCCACAGCTCTAGTAACAAGTTCTCAAGGAGGCACAAAACAAGCCACACCATCAAGGTCAAAAGTGAAGGAGTACCCTAGGCAACCTCCTAGGCATACCACGTCTATTTGGGTCCCTAAGCGGTCAATGAAGGCTAGCCCCAAGGCTAGATAGATATGGGTGCCCAAGGCCTGTTTACGAGCCCAAATAGCTCCAACTCTAGTCACTGGCATAATTCAACACTCACAAGTCCTCTCGACAAACAACTCAGGAACTCTACCTAAATCCCACACTAACCCACACTCAGTCAAACCGAGTAATGTCTGGAAATGGGTACCCAAAAGGTCCCAAATCCATCACAATCTAGTTCATAAATCTTTACCTGTCATTAGCTCTAAGAGCTACAAATCCTCTATCAAAGTTTGGAGACTTAAACCCTGTATCAAACCCCCAGTCCCAATTTTGTAAATCCATCCACTCTGATGTAGGTGCATTCTGAGTACTTTGCATGTCCATAGTATGCATTTAGGAGTACACTAACCACTAACCGCCACTTACATCTATCACGAACACTTCACCCTAACCACTAACCTTCTGGATTTTCATGTTAGTATTGTGAAGGGAACACCATTACATCCTGTTTCCTATGCAACACTAATGTGCCTTTCTTCTTCTAGCAGATAAGCACCCGATTCCCATGGCAGCAGCAACAGGCACGAGCTCTCAGGCAGGCACTAGCACTCAAAGCAATTGGGATACCATGCCTGTGGAGGCCCCACTGACAGCAAGGCCTGAAGAGCTTTTGAATGTGAGAAGAATTCCCATTCCGGATCCACCAAGTGGCCTGACAGAAAGAGTAAAGGGGCATTCTCATTGGTTCAATGAGATGCCAGGAGATTTGGGAGACGCAGATCATATCTGGGAATCCAAGTTGGAATGTGGAGGAGTGTGGTGGACCTTTCAGTTCTTCTCACGAGAATTTGAAGCATTGCAAAATGTTGCCCCTCTTCAAGATATTTGGCAAAAAGCGGGATTGCAAGATTATTTCAGTGTAGCCTTGCCTAGACCTGATTTTCTTCGGTGCTACTACTTGATTGCAACTCTCAAGGCGACAGGAGACAAAGATCATTCAGGCACATTCCTGCTGCCCTCTTTATCAAACCAGGAAGAAATGAAGAAGTTTGAGTTGAATATCACTTTAATGAGGGAGGCCCTTCAGATGTATGGCACCCATATACCCTCCGATCGAGATCCTTTGATACCAGAGTCGATGAAGAACAACAAAATCAAGAAGTTGAAAGAAATGTGTGCCCTCACCCCCAACATCGCCATACCACTGCGGATGTGCCTTCAACACTTCACTTTTCCAGCTCAAGACCGGTTCACCCAACCTCATAAGAAAATATGGTATGGATTATACCTAGCAGAGACTGGAGGCTTGCCAATTAAAATGCCCGTGTGGATCCTGGACCAGTTATATGAAGCAGGCAAGCGAGGAGTACGGAAGCCTACTTTGAATGGCTGCTGTGCCATTACAAGAATTATCTACAGATGCCTTGCCTATGATGTACCGATCGCAAGGGCCCTTAAGTACTCACAACTAGAATTCTTCAAAGGGTGGAAGTCAGGGGTGCAACCCGCAAAAAGAATGCGTGGTTCGCTTTCACAGGTTCTAATCCCTCGTGAGGCCACCACAGAAGCTTCCCTCAGAGAAGAGGAGCAAGTAGCCCCTTTCACTATCCATCTCCCAGGACCACAATCAGGGGGTATGATACAGCCCACTCCATCAGCCCCTCCACTACCCACAGATGCTGAGTTTGCATCCATGGCTACTTTGGCAGAGGATCCAAATTTTGACTTTGAAAGCTTCCTATAGACAGCCCACTTATCTGAGTGTGAGTGTTTCTCTGAGACCGACGGCCTTGAATCTTCATCCCAGAGAGCACAACCACATGGTGAAGCATGAAGAGTACATTGGGAGGATGAGGCACAACGCACGCAGGCGGGAGGCACACATGAACAAGTGGAGATGCAGAGGAATGAAACAAAGGAGAGTGAGGAGGATGCCCCTGCTTACACCGCGCAACTTAAACGGCTCTACAAAACGATCAAGCAGCTACAAAAGAGGCATAAGCTATCAGAGGAGGCAAATAGAGCGATGGTGAATCAAATGCTTCAAGCAGAGAACGTGGACCCCCATTTTGTGGAATCATTGAACCTTTTGGCGGAGACATATGGGATTATAGAAGCTATGAGGATCATGTTACATCGCAACCCTCCTCAATACGATCAACGAAGGATCGATACACGACCACGAAGGGGGAAGATGATCCAAATGGAAGTCTCTACCGCCCTCCCTACCACCACTCAAGAAGATGTCCACATGGCCAGCCCAACCAACAGTGAGGAACCAGATGTAAATACACAGGTACCATCTCCACCATCACCTCCCATCCAGCCCTCCGAAACCCTCACTACCAATATTCCTGAACAACCAGCAATAGCCATTAGTGAAACTATACCACACACCACCATTTCTCCATCTTGCCCTTTACCTCCATCCACTAATTCCAGCCAACTTCTTGAACCCCATATAGGCCACCCCGCCACCGACCAAACTATAATAGGTCACCCTTCATATTTCCCAGCCCTCGGACAACCACTTGCCACTACCCAAATCTTAACACACTCATTCCCGTCTACCGATACTATCCCTCTTTCCCAACCCCGCACCACTGAGGCCCTCTGGACCTTCTCAGAACCAACACCCATCACCCGACCTCCATTCTTAACAAGCCTTGTAAATATACTTCAACAAATAGAGAATTATAATAAAAAGTCCCTTTCCCAACCCACCTCCCCCACATTCACTGCCACTACTAACACACCACCTACCATTCCCGTATTCACGATTCACACTTCACACACCATCACGTCCGATCCTATGGACATTTCACCTTCCACAGGACCACTCACCACCACATTTGTCTCAACATCACCACTTGTAACTTCACGCACATCACCACACACACCCACTATCAGCACAACATCCACTTTTCCCTTTCCCATTTCCCGACCCCCTGCATCTTTCACCTCCACCTCTGCATCCACCTCATTCAGTCATGCATTGGACACCATGTTCAAAGCCGCTGCCCAGCTTAAGGAAGAATACAGATTATTGGAAGAAAACAATAAGGAGCTGTGTACTCTGTCCTCCCACCTCCAAGCACGGGTCAATGCCTTGGAGTTAAGTAATACAACATTACAACACGAAGTGACCGCCCTCCAACAATCGAATACAGAGCTGGAAGCCAAGTATACGGAGACGGGTAAGGCTATGGAGGAACAACTGAGAGATCAGCTAGCCCGTAACGCACTGTTACAAAGAAACATGGCTCTACTCCGACGACACCTAACGGCTGCACAAGAAGAAAATAGGAGATTACAGCAACAAAATCAAGACAACCTCGAAGCCGCCATAGAAAGTACTCCAGGGGCACCCATTGACCCTGCTAGCTTCCGGGCTGTCCCTTCACAAAGCATACAACAAATCTTGGAAACCTATGCCAACCTCTTAGAAGCACATGATCAGCTGGTTGACCAAGTAAAAGAGCTACAGAGATCCCAAGTGCCTACACCACAACCACCAGAAGCTAAAAAGATGGTCCATGCAGCCACTTCTCTAGAGCCCGAATCTTCAACAACCAATGAGGTACTTGAGCTACGACGACAAGTGGCAGAATTAAAGATCAAGTTGCTACAGTATGAATGACCCCCTTCTCCACCTGATCAACCACTAGAAGAAGAAGCAGTAATCATTCCAGTGGAGGAAACATTTGAAGACAACTATGAGCCTCAACCCCTTCCAGGAGGCAGAATCATGGAGGAAGGACAAGACACTTATGAAGAGCCCCCTTCGGCATGGATGAAACAGGTAAAAGAAATGGGGACAACTCAGGAGGAACGTATCTCCACTCAGATGCTAGCAATGAGGACCATTGAAGAAACCATACTTCAATCAGAGTATTTCAGACACCTGGCCACTAGAAGACTAATAACTAGTTCTGAATTACAATATAAACCCTATTTTGTATTATTGGCCGACTATAACATAGAAATCAAAAGAGTCACTAACAGGTACCCCACGTTCGCAACAAAATTCGAACCAAAGGATATTCTAGAGGCAGCCAAAAAAGGGGCCATATTCCAACCCATCTGGAGGCAAAAGTTACTCGAAACCTATCCGGAAATGCTTAGAACATGGGACCATGCTCCCATGCATTTGAAGTATAACCCTTGCTTCGGACCAGTACAAAGGAGACGATCATGGAAAGCATTTGCTATAAAGGTTCGGAACAATGCAAATTGCAAACAATGGCTGAATTACCCCTCGATCGCACCACCAACAGGCACACCTACAGTAGCATATATGATAGCTACCATCAGACATTGGATGCCACACCTCCACCCCATGCCAGATGTCGCTGCACAGATGATGCTCAAAATTTTGGACATGATGCAAGTGGTGCTAAAGACTTTTCGAAATGTACGTAATATCCAGCCACCAATTCCGAGCTTCATCAACGGTAACTATGACCTACTTTATGATATGAGCACAACCCCGAGCATACGAGTCGCTTATGCATGGCACGCAAGAATCAGGTATCTCCTTGCTTGCTACAAGCAAACGTTTGATGACATGTTCACCACGAGGTTCTGGGAAGCACACTCAGAAGTGTTCGCGCCATGCCCAACCCACCTACTACAACTATTCGCATGTGAACAAACAATGCACTCAGAGCTCTACACCACGCCACAACCTGACATGCCTGGAGCAGTAAATTGGGATGCCCTGCAAAGAGATTTGGTCCGGGGACTACGGATTAAAGAACAAGAATTGGCAACGGACGTATTACAACAGTACATTGATCAAACCGTGGAGCAGAGGTCTGTCAGAGATGACAGACGCTAGGGGGGGGAGGGTGTTGGCATCATATGGGGAGAAGCAAGTACGGCATACATGCAGATCTAGCACTAAGGCAACCCATTAAATTTTTCCAAACCTTACATCATTTTAAAAGTGATACTCATCACTCAAAACCCTTGTAAATATCGTTTCACCTTTTGGTAGCTCCATTTTGTACAAGCTGAGGAGTCCTCGAGCTTGAGGAGCCTTAGAAGTAGTTGCCTGCCAATTTTCATATTTTTTAGATCTCGTTTGAGCCCTCGAATAAGCCCGGGAACCTAATTTTTAACTAGGCAGAACACTAGGTCTGGATAGGGCCAAAGCTAGTCAAAAACTATAAATAGAGCTAGAGAGCTCATTTTTGGGGCTAGCTTCTGGTAGTTTTGAGCTTGTATGAGAACTTGGTTATAATAGAAGTGATTCCATTGTCTTACTCTCTTTGTTCTTGCCGTGTGTGCGCGTGTGTGTGTATGTGTGTGCATGTTTGTGTGCTTCTCACTCACACATTTGTGCCTTCACTTGCTCGAGGTCTTCATACCATCCTCATGTCTTCCCGGATTGACATTAAAGGAGGTGCTACTCATCACTGAGCTACAGCAGCCGAGTTACTGAGGAGGGATGGGAGACTTTGGAAATTGGAGTTCCAGATTGGCTCAAATTGGTTGAGAACGTGGGACAAACACATGAGGATCGTGTTGCAGTGCAAATGCAATCCCTCACAAATCTGGAAGAAACTGTTCTTAGATCTTCTTACTTTCAGCACCTATCCCACCAACGGTTGATCACAACCTCAAAACCGCAATACATGCCTTACTATGTCTTGCTACATGACTATAATGCAGAAATTAAAAGACATATAGGGAAGGAGCCCACATTTTCCACTCAATTTGAGCTAGATGACTTACTGGAAGATGCACACGCTGGCTCGATCTTCCAACCTAATTGGAGTGAACGGCTACTAACTGACTACCTTGAGATGATGAGCACTTGGGCCACCATGCCACTGTATATCAAGTATAACCCATGCTATTGCCCAATGGTCCATCACAGATCATGGCAAGCTTTTGCAATCAAAGTATGCAACAATAAAGAATTCTCTACCTGGGTCAACTATCCATATTTTGCTCGACCTCGAGGGCCACCAACCATAGCATACATGATGTCCACCATTGGACACTGGTCTACACGCTTAAAGAATGTGCCCGACATAGCAGCAAAGATGCGTATGAAAATATTTGAGCTCATGACAATCGTCTTCAAAACCTTTCAAAAGGTCAAGGCTCCATACATCTCCGCCCCCAGATTTTCTCAAGGTAACAAGGATTTAGTCTACGACATGAGCCAAACCCCATCTATAAACATAATTTTTGCATGGCACGCATGCATCAAGTATGTACCTGCTTGCTACAAGCAGACTTTCGAAGAAATGTTCTCCACCAGGTTTTGGGAATATCATTTTGAAATTTTCATTCCCAAACCAACACATTTGCTACATCTATTCACGGTGGAACAAGCCATCCATGCAGATCAGTTACGTCTGCCACATCCGGACATCCCGGGTCCAATTTATTGGGATCGCATGATGATAGACTTAGCTAGAGGACTACACATTCAGAAACATCTACTTGCCACTCAAATTGTGGAATATTACATCCAGCACTCCCAGCAACAAGGATCTGTCAGGGAGGACATACGCGAGAGCGGGGGGGTGTTGGTAGCAGTCAAGGCACTCAAGGACTTACAAGACAAGAAAGCCAACGAAAAGAGTCAAAGCAAAGAGAAGGACCAAGTAGGCAAAGCAGTCAACGCAAATCCGGCAAATAGGCCCTATATTTTTTCATGAAGCAATATTTCCCAAATAGTGATCTTAGTCACTTCACACCATTGTAAATACCATTTTTTATTACTCCTACTACATTTTGTGAAAGCCAAGGAGTCCGAGCTTGAGGAGTATTAGTAGTATTTATATACCAATTTTCATAATTTTCAAAGCTCATTTGAGCCTCCAAAATAGCGTAGGAACCTAACTTTTAACTAGCCCGGACACTAGGTCTAGACAGGACCAAAGCTAGTCAAAAACTATAAAAAGAGCTAGAGAGCTCATTTTTGAGGTTAGCTTGTTGTAGATTTGAAATTTGTATGAGAGCTCTTTTTGCAATGGAAGTTACTCCTTTGTTCCTCTCTTTGTTCCTGCCTTGTGTGCGTGTGTGTTTGTATGTGTGTGCATGCTAGTGTGCTTCTCACGCACTTGCGCCATCACTTGCTCATAGTCTTCATACTAGTCCTCACGTCTCCGTGGATTGAAAATTATGAGGTGGATCTCCTCATGTTGGTACTTGCCATTGTCCTAGAGTGACATTGATGCATACTCTTTGCTTACTCACTCTTTTTTATCACACCAAAAATGGGCAATACCCATTTGGTGTGGCCAATTTCATAGATGAATCCCACTTCTAAGAACTTATCCATTTCCTCTTTAATTTTAGTTGAATGTACCACATTATAAGTATATGGCCTTTATTCAATGGATTTGGCATCATGTTCCATAGGAATCCTATGAGCAAAAATTTGAGGGTCAACACTTTGTATCCTTGTAAGACCAAGAAAATACATCTCTATATTTTTGAAACATTATTTTAATTGAACCTCTTCCATCTCAGTTTCGTCACTTCTAACATAAGTGCACCGTTTCTTGTTATATTCCTCAATGGAAACCACCTTTTTCTTCATTTCTTGGCTGTCATAGGATTCTCCTACTTTGGATTCTCTATTTGGTCTTAAAACTATGAAGTTTTGACTTTCTATCTCATATTTCTTAAAGTATTCAGGAGGCTAAAAGTCATGAGATTTTCTATCCTTTTGAGGTAAGAACCTTGTCCTTAGCTTCCTCTCCTTTGGATAGGGGATACATATGGGTTATAGGATCTTGTATACAATCTTTAACTTGGATCTTTGTTAGGAACTATCTTCAATGTCAAACTCACATTCCATGTGAATGGACACCAAGTTGTCATCGTATGAACTTTCATCTTTCACAAAGACTTGTTCTCTCTTCTTAATTTTGTCAAGCACGGAGACCATGAGTAATCCATAAATTTCATACCCTTTAGCATTACAATATTCAATCATGGTGTTTACATGAACATATATATCGATCGTGTTTAGGATTTGCATCCAACCATGTGGCTTAAACTCTTCATAATGAAATCTTTGTGGGGTATAAGGATTCAGCGTGACTCACATAGTTTGTGAGATATCTTCTCATCAATATTATTTTTGAGTTTTTTTTACAAACCCACAAGTTTGCATCCTCATCCATCCATAACTTTGATTATCATGATTTGTTCAAGGGCGAATCATCTACATTTTTATGCACACTGTTTCATTGGATGAAAGGGATATCTCTATGTTCAAGTGTGTGTAAATTTATTCTAGTTTTGATCCCCAAGTGTTGCAGATAAAGAGCATTGCCACCCGAATCTTGCACCAGTTTCAATTGGTGCATAAATGGTCTTTTTAGAATCATACCATTATTACTAATATGATTAAAACTACATGTTTTTATTGTGATAAAATTCAACTCCACATGTACTCAATTTTATGTTCTCTAGTAATTTGATAGGGTGCTCAATATATTCATAAACCAATTACAATTTTAGATTGAGTAGGACGCAATACATGTTTTCCCCACTTTTCCCAAAGGGAGTTGGTGGCTATTTCTATGCTTTACCCAATGAGATAGGGAGACATGTGTTGGCTTCATCCCCTTCTTTATATTCTCCTAGCTTGTGAATTAGCACCAATTTCAAACTCAAGTATCTAAGACTAGTTTAGGCTCCAAGATATTGGCTTAAGATTTGGATCCACTTATTTGCCCATCTTTTGCCATAAATGCGGTTTTGCACGTAGTAACTCTTCTACTGTTAAAATGCATTTCACCTTAATATTCTTTAAAAAGCTTAATGTGAGGTGTAATCTTTTCAATTTTGGTTAATGGAAACCTAATGAAATTTGTGTTCTTAAGCATGGACCCCCTCTTTTACTCTCTTTTAAATTGTGGATATTCCATAAGATTCTCATCTTCCATTATAGATAAAGTGATCCATGATGTGCTTATGTTCAAGGGATAGTCTGCAAACTAACACTCTTCATTTTCTTGGTTCTCTTTCATGGGAGGATCTTGAAAATCTTTTCTCTCTTTCTCCCATTTGGATTCTTGTACTTGATTCCACAAGTACTCTCACCATCCGTCTTCTACTTTGGGTATCACATAACTAATTTCTAACTCATCATTAGTTACATCCAAAACAAGTTCTTTTGTCAAAGACTTAACTAAATATGGGACTATTTGAGCCTAAATGGGAGTTTCTTTCATTGCACTGCATGCTAGGTTCTAGTTGTGGTAACCACTTTTAATGGCATATGCATAGTGTTTTGTGGGTTATGACGGTAGTCTTTGATCAAATGATCTTTCCCACAATCCTCACAAACTCCACAAATATGATAACCCTTTTTGTATTTTCTTTAGCATAATTGATTGGTACAACATTTGGAGATGAATGTGGTTTTTGATCCAAAACAAGCCTCACTAGCTCTTGATTGCATTGATTATACTAGGCTAACCATGATATGACTCTATATATTATTGTTGCTAGTCTCTAGAGGGATTTCCATATGCATTCGTATGAGGATACATAGGACTAGGTTCATATTTTTATATTTGCTGATATTTTGGTTGTCATTCCTATTTGTTGGAGCAAGTCTATGACAAGCCTAGGTATTGGCTTGAGTTTCACAAAGTCTTAGAAGAAGCTTCAAAATGAAGACTATGTAAAGTTCACTTGTGAACTACCTCTTGTAATTTTTTGAAGAGTTTACTTAATGTAAAAGTAAGAGAATCTTAAGTGGTTGAGTCCACATGATCAAAAAGGGAAAGAGGAGCCACGAATTCGTGATTTGTGGTAGGTAGAGAATCAAATCAATCATTGATTGATTGGAGAGTGATTGAGGGAAGTTAGCCTCCCAAACTCAACTATAAATAGATGGCAGTTTTAGTCGTGGTTAGAGAGACCTATGTGAAGACCTCCAAGAGCCAAGCTTTATGCCATATAAAGGTGTGATTACAAGGCACACATATGTATCAGTAAGTCATTGTATTGTACAAGCAATATACTTTCATTTTCATGATTATTTGAGTTCATCTTTCCATGTTCTTGTGAAGTGTACTACTCACTGCCATTACTCTCAGTTTTTCTCAGTCAGCTTGCAGAGATGTTTTCTCTGAGCTTGGTGCATCATTTTCAGTGATTTAACTTGTTAAAGTTAGCTCTATAAGTCTACTGTATGCTCACAAATTTTCATGTCATTTGAATGTTGCAATCTTCAGTTATGTTCATTTGAAGTCAACAGGGTCTGTTCATCTTCACTTCTCTGTCAGGTACCCGACTTTTTCACTCATCTTGTCAGAGCCATTTCTCAGTGGTTACTTATCCAAATTCAGTGATTTAAAGCTTGTTGAATTCAGCTTATTGTCTAGTAAAACTATACAAATTTTCATAATCATTGGATTCCTACATTTTGAGTTATGTTGATTTTTCTGCTCACTGGTCTCAAACTGTAGCAGCCCGTGAAAATCGGGATGATGTCATCACTTGTTAAAACTCATTCTCAGTGTGTGGTTTATTATTTTTTATGAGATTACTCTTGAAAGTTAGCTCTTTAAGTTACCTAGACTTCCTCAAGAGGAATTAAGTTAATTACTGCTGTGCTCAGAGAATTATGTAAAACACTGGACAGGTGTATGAACCAAGAATAACAAGTTTTCACCTCTGAGCTAACTCCAACTTATCTGTTTTGATCTATCTTTTTGAGAGTGATCTTCCAAGGTACATAGGGTGTTTAATACATCCATTGGCAAGCTAAAAGGGCCCACCATATACTTCTGGAGTTCATTTGGCTGGTGTAGATCAAGGATTTTGCAACACCTCTTCATCTTCAAGCACATACCTATCCATCTCTTCACACTATTGTGGCAACCTATTGTAATTTGCGGGTTAATACTTGGACACTCTATTACACATGTATGCTGGAATTGTGGCAACCTATTGTAATTTGCGGGTTAATACTTGGACACTCTATTACATAGGTATGCTGGATGACATTAATTGCAATTTTGACATCATCTCAATGGTTCTAGTCTTTCTCAATGTGGTGTGCATTTTTCAATTCTTCAGCTTTATCCATTTGCAGCTTTTTTTATAGTTAATTTCTCCATTTCCTCATTTGAGGATCTTGAAGTGCTAGTAGAAGGAAACGCTTCAGTTCTAACATATGACACTAGAATCTTTAACACTCACTTGACATCATGGATAGCAAAGTGTCCATACCTCTCATGATATTTCATAACTCTCAATGATGTGAGATTGTATTTTTGTCACCATTATATCTTAAGCCTTGCATATTTTGGATGTGCTTTTATATGTACTCAACTTGAAATTATTGGAAAGAGAGCATAATATGCTCTTTAAGGTGGATAAAGTTATGGGAAAGTTCTCAAAGGGATTTGATTAGTTGAAGCACACTCCATAGAGCAGAGCATCTTACAAGCCATGTGCATAGTTCTTCTTAATTCTTGAACTATAGCGGGTGTATGTAGAACTCTTCATGGCCTATCATATGGGAAGAGATTATGTGGTTATCGATCTCATTAGTGAAAGGTCCTTTTGGATACGGAGTAGCTGTTTCTTCCTACAAAGGAAGAGCTTTATGTGTGCTCTCAAAGTTAGCGCATTTGGGAGGGAGTGTTTTTGTATGTTCTTGGTTTAGAGCCCCGATTTGTGTGTTTATTTGCCATGAAACATGATTCTAGGAGAGTTCTATACATGCTCTTATTTGTAGATCATTTGGAATTTTTTTGGAAGCAAGATATGTATGTACTCTTGATTGAAAGAGGTTCTCAACACATAGTTTGCGAGGGATTTAGATGAACTCTTGGAATTTGAACTTTTTCTATATGTTCTCTTGAATAGAAATTCTTTGTGTGTGAACTCTTGGATTGAGAACTTGGATCCATCGGCTCATGTCACATAATCCTAGTAGGAGATGGTTGAACCCCACTCTAAAAGGGAGGAGTAGGATGTAATCCTCAACCATGGCTTTTGGGGCAAGTGGTTGGCCCATCACACTCCTAGCTAGGAGGTCATGCATTCAATTCCCAACATTGGTATTAGAACCTAGTTGAGAAACTTGGGAAAAATGGAGGTAAGAAGCCTCATACATGGGCACTTGGGAAGCGCTTGACCATGGATGATTCTAAAATTGGCTCGAAATGAAGGCGCATGTATATTTGGGGACCAATGGAAGGTTGGATAGGTCCAAAATAGGTTCATGTACTGAAATTTGAGGCTAGTGGAGGTGCTCAACTGTGGGAAGGCTCCTACCAAGTTAGATAGAGGGTCCATAAGTGAGCATTGAGGATTATGCTCAATCTAAAAGGGAACGAATGTCACATAATCATAGCAAGAGGTAGTTGAACCCAACCTTAAGAGAGAGGATTATGAAGTAATGCTCAACCATGGCTTTTGGGGCAAGTGGTTAGCCCATCACACTCCTAAGGGGGAGGTTGTGAGTTCAATTCTGAATAGCTGATGTATGATCTATGTGTTGCTCCTTCAAATTATGGCATAGTGACTTCTTGTGAGGTGATTGACATGTATAGACGCATTGTAGTTTCTGATTTGGTTCATGCCAATTTTGATTTGAGATCGGTTTGTCAATTTATGTATCATGGAATTTTCTTTATATTTGGTTTTATGCCACATGGACTTCTATGTGCTTTTTCAATTTCAAAAATTCTATGAGAGAGATAAATTAGATCTTTTTGGTACTTTTTTTTTGGGTTTTCTTAGAGGTACATAGAATGTTGAAGCTAACGGCTTGTCCATAGATGTCGATTGAATTGGAGCCTCAAGTTTTTTTTCACTCATATGATTTGAGCATATTAGTCATTCATTTATTGATTCCATTGTGATTGGCATTGTCGATTGTGATTTACACATGTTTTGTTTTCCTTTTGCTTCTAGAATCCAATGTACCAGGGAAATGCTGCCAAAAAACTTCCAACTTTTGTACTAGACAAAAGTTTTGATGGATCTATGATAGCTTGAGAAATAACTTTTGTATCATGATTTATCTCCATATGTTTGGAATTGATGATACGTAATTCGTGACATTTGGACCAGGTTTATACGAGTATATTTCAAGTAGGAGATGATTGCCATAGTTTGGGCATGAGTTTGTTATCAATATCTTGTCATTGCTAGTTGCCTTAGTGTTTGAACTTGTTGAAATTCATGATACATTCTTTGTTGATAGATTATCAATTACTCCTACTATGAGGCTATAATTCACTCTTTCCATTGGTTCTATCGGCTTCATTTGTTAAGATTAGTGAGACATTCTTTGGTGATAGGTTATCATTATTTCTTCCTATTGTTCTATTGTTTTCATTTATTCCAGCTGTAGGGGATATTTTATTGGATTTTCTTGATGTATTTATGGTAATTCAGGAGATCTTGATGACTAGATTTATGCCCTAGTTGTTTGCACAAGTTTAGTGTACATACATATGAAATCTATGTTGTTTTTTTCTTCTCTAAATACTATCTCATGATCCAATTTATGGATATAGATATGTATTGTTGATCCTATTGTGGTAGAGTATTAGTTTTTACCTCAATTTTCCAATCTCTTCATTAGTTTTTGGTCTCTTGGATTGATAGTATGGTGTCTTCTAGTTTTGATAGAATCGACAATCATACATGTACATTATTGAAGAAACTCAGATCTGATGGAGGGGGAGAATACTTCTCCAAAGAGTTTGATGAGTTCTTGCAGGATAAAGGCATCAAAAGGGAAGTGACTACTAGGTATTCTCCTCAATTTAATGGTATTGCACAAAGAAGAAACAAGACCCTAGTTCGATAAGCTAGAACAATGCTTGAAGAGAAGAAGTTGCCACACTCTTATGGAAAGAAGTAATCTTAATTGTTGTATATCTTGTCAATATAATCCCATCCAAATCACATCAAGGTATGAATCTTAATGAAGCATGGAATTGTAGAAAAACCAAGTCTAGGTCATTGCAAGGTATTTGGTTGTTTAGCTTTTGTACATGTACCTTCACAAATCAGAGGTACACTTGATGAAAGGGCAACCAACATAGTATTCATTGGCTACGATTCAATGAAGATGGGCTATAGGTTTTATAATCCTTTCACTAAGCAATTCACCACAAGCAGGGATGTTGTGTTTGAATAACACAAGTCATGGTACGATGAAGACAAATAGAAGGTAAACTTACCTTATGATCTTGATTTTGATTTCCATCCATTAGGTAGCAAGAATAATACAGAAGTCATGGACCCAAGAAGTGAATATGATGATGGTCAAGATGAGAAGAAAAGAGACTATAAGCTCTAGAAGTCAAGAGGAAAGACCAAAATGCAAGAATGTGGAGAATGCTCCAAGCATACTCCTAGAAGGTCAACAAGGGAGAGAAAGCAACTTGAAAGGTATGGATATTACTCTACATTTGTTAGAAAGCACTCCATTTATTTGGCCAAAGACTCAGTTTCAGTGGGAACCTTCAACATATGAAGAAGCTAAAGGTAACCCTAATTTGGAGAAAGCTATGAAAGAGGAGATAGAAGCATGGGAAGAAATGGACACTTGTTGATTGGTTCCAATGCAAACTAATCCAAAGGTAATAGGTTGCAGATGGGTCTATAAGCTAAAAGGATATTCAAATGGATCAATTTGTAGGTACAAAGCTAGATTAGTTGTTGAAGGATGTGCTCAAACTCATGGCTTAGACTATGAGGAGACCTTCTCACTAGTTGCCAAGATGACTACAATTAGAACATTGCTAAGTTTAGGTACTAGAAGAAATTGGAATCTACTTCAACTTGATGTGAAGAATAAATTTTGTTGATGGTTGGATCAGTGAAGAGGTATACATGTACAACATCTAGGATTTGAAAACAAAAATTATACATCTTATGTATTCAAAATCAAAAAAGCATTATGTAGATTGAAAGAAGCTCTTAGAGATTGGGATTTCATCGTGATAAGCTATCTTCAAGATCAAGGTTTCAGGTCAAGCAATGCCGGCCCTTGTTTTTTCATCAAGAAGGATCACAATGAAGTTATCTATTTGTGTGTATATGTAGATGACATAATTGTGATAGGAGATGACTTGAATGACATACAAAGGATCAAAAGTCTTATACAAGAGGAGTTCAAAATCAGTGATAAGTGATCTCACATTCTTATTAGGTATGTAGGTCATATACACAAATGAAGGGATGTATTTGACTCGGAGGAGATACATTCAGGATCTACTTCCATAGCACAAAATGCAAAACACTTAACCTGAAAGTACACCTTTTGAGATGAATCATAAAGTCAATGTTTATGAAAGTGAGAAAATTGAAGACATTAAAGAGCATCAAAGCTTGGTTGGTAGCTTGATTTATGCTACTAATACAAGGGTAGATATTCCATATAGTGCAAGAGTGCTAAGCCAATTCATGCACTCTCCAAGAAGACCACATATGGATGCAGCTAAGAGAGTACTCAAGTACCTCAAGGGAACACTCAATGAACGTATTTTTTTTCCTTACTCATCAAATTTGAATCTCAAGATATATTTAGATGTAGATTGGGTAGTAACTAAGGATGATAGAAGAAGTACCTCTAGTTACTTAGCATTTGCATGTTCAAAGCTAGTGTCATGGAGTTCCAAGAAGCAACCAACAATTGCTTTATCTTCAACTGAAGCAAAGTATAGAGGTTTGACCATAACAACTCAAGAGGTAATATGGTTAAGAGAATCATACTTAGATTTGTGACTTGTAAGTTCCAAAGCTCACACATTTGGAGACAATGTAAGCTATATGCACTGTTAGCAGCAAACCATATCTTCCATGCAAGAACAAAACACATAGAGGCTCATTATCATTTCATTAGAGAAAAGATCATGGCAAAGGAGGTTGACACACACACTTCTTCATATGACAAAAAAAATGATGTTGCTTTCTCTTTAGATTAATAAGAATAGCAAAAAGTGAATCTCTAAACTTAGAATTATACGGATATAAAAGAGTTTGCAGCAGATGTTCTTCTCAACTCTAAATGTAGATTGTTAAACCTATAAGACTAAGGCAGCAGCCAATGGAAATTTTTTGGAAGATCTATACTGATGATGAGTGCATGAATTCAGAGCTAACTGGAGAAATTTTCCATATTAGCAAGGGAGCGATTCATAGATATCATAGGAGAAATTGATGATGAAAGGAAGAATTCGATCTGTGTGATGCTATGACAAGCATTCTCCTATCTCTTTGCATAACATCTATGCTCTAGTGAGTATACTCTAAGGAGGGAATCAGACAACAAACATCGATGGAGAAGTTCATCATGAATGGAGAACCAAACTATTTCGAACAAAGCATTCAAATCCATGGCTGCATGAACGGCCTCATCTAAGCCTACTGCGTCTGCGTGCAGGTTCATTGATTCAATACGCATGTCATCCACGCCTTCCTCGGCTAACAATTGGCTCATGAGCACCTTTCTTGTCTCGAGCGACAATTTGTGTTGTTCTTGGACTCACTTCATGGTTTCATACAATCTTTTTATTTGGGCCGAGTATGCTGGGGCACTTGCTAGTTCTGAAAGTTCGTCATATTCTTGATCATACTCTTCGTTTGCTTCTTCTTCTTTTGTCTCTTCTTCATCCTCTTCTACTTCTACTACTTCTGGTTGGGTCGGGGCTGAAGTTGTAGTAGTGGGTTGTGGTCCTTGGGTCTGCTCTACTTCTGTCTCAAGGTTATACTCATTGTTCATGTGGGCAATTTCTTCATCTGTCAAATCGGCTAGGGTGTAGCCTTGTGGGAACTCCAAGTCTGATGGAATCGGAGGGAACACCAGATTGGGTCCTTCTGCACTTGGGCCTAGTTTCACAACACTATTCACGAACATCACATCCACCCCACCCACTGTCCCCATCTACATAGTCACACACACGTTTGACACCATGGAAACATCACCAGCCACAGCACCACTCCCTCCCCCCACGCAGCCTCAATCTCCATACCCCCTCCACCCACCTCACCACTTGACTCCACATCATTCATGACTCCCTTTCCCTTCCCCATTCCCCCTGCATCCTCTCCTTTCCCTGCATTCTTTAATGTAAATAATGTGTTTTCGACGTTACATCAATGTGTGTACCAACTACAGAGTGAGTATCAGGCCCTCGAAGACCGTCATCGCCAACTAACTACGAATCACCAACAACTACAGAGGCGGCTTACAACTATAGAAGACGAAAACGTAGACCTCAATCAACGCTATACCACACTCGAGCAGGTCCATCAAACCCTCCTGGAGACACCCCAACCATCACAATTGCCAGGCGTCAAACAAATAGAGACTTTACTTGAAGTCTACCAAGCAGATAATCTAAGAGTGCGACGTAATTTGACCCTACTCAGAAAACACATGGCTACCGCACTTGAAGAGAACAAGCGTCTACAGAAGCAAAATGAAGAAAACCTAGAAGCCGCAATGGAAGGATCCCCCCACGAGATGGACCTAGAACAGTTTAAAGCAGTCCCCTCAGATACAATGAAGACAATCCTGGAAAGCTAAGCCGATATATTAGAAGCACATGATGATTTGGAAAAGGAACGGGATGCATTACGTCGCTAGCTCAGGGAACAGGAGAAACAACCCAAGGTCATAGAGACAACCTCGACTTCAGAGGAGGTAAAGGCATTAACGGAGCAGGTGGCAGTATACAAAAAGTGTCCGGTGGCCATTTGGCATTTCACATGGACACTAACGGTAACATAATGCCAATAACCTCTGAGGTTGAAGTTGATCTCCTCCAAAAAGTTGATAACCTTCAAGCTTCTGCACACTTTGTAGATGATAAAGAAAACACAAATCCACCTTTCCAAGTTGAAGGGATCTCCTTCTCCAAGCTTCCTTATGAAAGATCTCCAAGAAGAAATAGTACTACTGCCCAATATGTGTGCTTTTTTTATGCTATGTTTGCCTTGGTAAGCAAGGTAAAAATTAAAAAAACATTATTTTCCACTAGTAAGGCGAAAGCTGCTTTTCACACTAAATCTAAAAACTAGGGTTTGATTCTTGATCATGATTTTGGTGCCAAACAAACGTGTTATATATAGTTGGATAGCTCTTAGTGAGCTCTATCATGTTATGTAATCAAATTTTTTGGCCATAAATCTCTACAAGAACTATAGCCAAAATGAACTCGAATCAAATTTTTGACTATGCAATCTCCTTAAAGAGTGGTTTGAAGTACAATGACCCCGATTATGCTCACTAAATTTCATGTGATTCTAAGACAATGCATGGAAGGGTGTTGATGATTGCCTGTAGAAAGCAATGTCCTATCTTGATACCAATTGTTGGACTAGAGAAGCATGCGAAAAATCATGAGGAAGAAGAAGATCAAGAGTACAACACATTGTGATATTGGTGAGTGTTCACATCAACTCTCTCCAATTTTGTGACAATCCCAACCTTTACTTGTTCTTGTTTTAGCCCTTTTCATCATCTTCATCGGGAAACTTCATTGTCATTTGTTGTTTTTCGTCGTCTCAACATTCATCATTTCCCATCATGTGAAAGAATAAGCTGTATACTCATAGTTTCTCTCATACTCTAAATTTAGCGAGGGATCTTTACCATTTATGTTTATCCTAGAGAGCAGAAGTCCACACAAATAAAGTGTTACTTACTTCAGAAAGGGCAAACGCAAATAAAGTGTTACCGAGTGGGTCAAAATGTTTGGCTAAACACGAGAATAAGGAATTCATCTTCTCTCACACATACATTGGGGATCAATGTCAATTGATGCTCTTACACGCTTATGAAGTTTTTGTAAGTTATTCATTCTTTCATCACTTCTTGATTTTATTACTCATATTTTCTAAATGAACAATGACTATGGGGCAAAATGGTTTCAACGATACTGCATGTTGAAAATTTCATCAATTTGAAGCACTCATTGGGAGATGTTGAATTTTGAAGGCATATAGTAATTATTCTTATTTACCAGCAAACGAAAATTACCCAAAATTTTGTATGTCAAAATTCTTATTTTGGGAAAAATTCTTGCACATATGTGAGCATTAAAAGGTTACATGTGAGCATTAAAATCCTATCATAACTGCCCATGTGCAATATTTCAGTCTATAATTGGCCATCTTTTGACCGAAATATTGCCCATGTTCTTATTTTAGGGCAAAATTCTTGCACATGAGTTATATGTGAGCATTAAAAGGTTTTACATGAGTTATATGTGAGCATTAAAAGGTATTGAAGTTGGGGTGTCTATTTTTTATGCACATACAAACTATTATATATGCAGAATACAACCATATGCAAAAACTTGCATCGCTGGTCTACATCAAATCTCTTTAATTTCTTGACCTTCCCAAGCCCCTACCCTTTTTCTTAGCCTTTTTCACATCTTCATCACAAAAATTATTTGCATTTGTTGTTTTTCTTCATTAAAACCCTATCCAAGTGTTCATACATAAGCAACGTCACTTTTGGAGGAATTACATCATGAAGTACCTCAAGCTTCATGACTTTATTACTATGTTTTTATATTTCTAGTGAATAAACAACTACTTCTTAGAAGGCTTTGGGAGTACATTTCTACATGAAAAGCTAATTTTTTATTCATATACAAAACAACAACTTGCTACATAGTTGTAGATTGATTAATTTGTTGCAACCTCATTGAATTGAACAAGCTTTGCTGTTTGATATTCAATTGAAACCTTTGGAGAATTGCTTCCTCCTTGAGTTCCATTGTGTTGTCTTTTCATACAACGATTCCATTTATTTCCTACATTGATACCAAAGCAAGTTTTCTACAACAATGTGGGTTCTCGCCCAATAGATTGATCAAGAAAGTGTCCTGCTGTCTCTTGCTTGTGGTTATCAAACACATTTATCACCTTTGGAGGACTTGAGAGAAATACGCATAGCACGCTACACTAAATCGATCGAGCAGCAGCTCTAACATTATTGAAGAACGGTAAGCCCATTCTAACATCTATGAAGAAGGCAAAAGGAAGTTCAGTTTTTTTGGCTCCTGGTAAGCAGGCGGCTGTTGTTTCCATCGCCGAGCTGTTGGTCGCGCGACGGACAGGACAAGCGACGGACAGTACTGTCGATCGCCAAGCGGCACGACTGACTGGCCGGTTGTGTCTGTCGCGTGATTTGCCACGACTGACTGAAGGGTGCCATCCGTCGTGATGGATGGGTGAAGCGCGATCGACAGAGGACTAGTTTAATGCTTTTTGGCCACGTGTCCACCGCGAGGCTGTCAATCGGCGACTGACCGGCTGTCAATCGGAGGGGCTGTCAATCGGCGACTGACCGGCTGTCAATCGGGGTGTCAATCGACGACTGATTGGCGAATGATTGGGGCCCTCGTTTTGCGTGCTCAATTCAAAAACTTCTTGGGTCTTGCGTGTCCGTTGCGACGTCTCCACGATTGATGGCTTCAGTGATCGACGGATTCCACGTTCGACCGGTCCACGATTGATACCTGAGCGTGTCCATCGCAGGCTAGAAAGAGAAAAGGTCCATCGCAGGCTAGAAAGAGAAAAGGCGCTTTTGAGCGTGTCCGTCGCGACGTCTGCACGCGGCTGCGATGGATAGGAGTGGCTTTGTCGATCGTCTTCTAAGATGACGTGGCTGCGATCGACAGAGAATATTTTTAATTCTTAATTTTAGTTCGACCAAGTGATCTACTCGGCGGGCAATGCGCGCGAAAAGCTTGTGAAACTTCTCATTTGAATTAGGCACCGTTAATTGATTCTCGTTGTTTGTGCAGGAGTGTTGTCTTCTTCACTTGTTTTTGGAAAAAGAGAGAAAAGAAAAAGAAAAAAAAGAGAAGAGGAAAAAAAAAAAAAGGAAGAAAAAGAAGAAAGAAGTAAATAGAAAAAGAAAAGATTCGAAAGAAAAAAAGAAGAGAGCTACCTTTTATTGTGGGATTTTTGGGCTTCTCATGATGCTTCTCTGCTCAGAGCTTTAGAAAAAGATTTTCTTGGAAATACCCACCGCGGCAAGATAATCTTCGGTTCCTTTTGGCCATGGATGTGGCTTCATCCTCTCTCGTCAAAAGTAATCGGGCCCCTCCCCCTAGGGAGACCGATATCCTGGCCGCGCTGCTGGAGGGGGGGTCGTGTGCCGCCCCTGGGGCATCCGAAAGTGTTGAATCCCCCACTGTTTCCCTCAGTAGACCCGTAGTTCTGTCGGCTCAGGAGGAGCTCAAGAAGGTTTGCCTCGTCGGCCAAGTGTTTGGCCCTAGGCCCCCGCTCGAAACTGTGCGACAATGGCTTCGAAAAGAGTGGTTCCCTCGAGGACTAATTGTTAGCAAATGTCAGTTCTTACCAGCGAACCACATGCTGCTAGTCTTTGAAAATGAAGAGATGGCGTTCCATGCCCTTAGCGTTGGTACCTGGCAGTTCGGTCGGGCGACCCTGTGCCTATTCAGATGGTCCCCGGACTTTACTCCCGACAAATCGAAGTCGCTTCGGTACCCTCTTTGGGTTGAGCTCCCTAACCTTCCTTACTTCTTGTACAACTTCGTGTGGGACATTGTCTCTCCTATCGGCAAGCCGCTGGCTTCACGCGAAGACGTTGGTGGTCTCATCTATGAAGGTGCAAGACACTCGTTCAATGCTAGGTGGCACCCCCAAATCTGTGTCGAGGCCGACCTCAGTTCGCCGCTTCCTTCAATGATCAAAGTGGACATGGGCGAAGGAGATGTATGGGAACAGGACATCACATACAAAAACCTTCCCAACGCGTGCTTTCGTTGTGGCCAGCAAGGTCACAGAATTAAAGATTGCCCTCTCAGGCAAAAAAACAAGCGCTTTCAAGAAGCCTCCAAAACCGCTCAAGACAACTTTGGCGATTTGACCCACTCGACCAAGGAGGGGGAAGGCAAGGGCATCCTTAATCCGCAAGCTGATGCTGATGGCTTCATTGAAGTTAGAAGAAGAAGGAAAAGAAGCCCTAGGGCCAACGGTGAGAGAAACAACCTGCCGCTTACCCCCTACAGCAATTTGTATTGCAATCTAGAAAAGGAGATCAATGAGCTTGACTACCCAGGTGGGAAGCTACTTGAGATAGACACCTACGACAAAGCCCTAGAGATCCCTGACAATAAAGAAACCCCCCAGGAGGGTTACACTACAAGCAAAGAAGATGGTTTCACCACTAGTAACGAAGACAACATGGATAGTGAAAGTTCCATCATTGGATCGACGATCCCGGAAACGGTGCCGAGCACGGGGCCCAAGTCTCCCCAGCAAGGGGCATCCCGCAAAGGAAAACAACCTATGGAGTTACCCTGGAAAAGCCCCCACAAGAACCGACTTCTAAGTCGGGATCAGATCCCAGCGAAAAAGAAAGACGAAGCCAAGAGAAGAAAGGACAAAGCTCCCTCCCGCAAAGAGGGATCAATGCAAAAATGATTGTCATCTCGCTAAATGCTAGAGGGCTAACCGACCCCTCAAGAGCGACCATCATTGGTCAATGGCTTCGCGACATTAGCTTAAACCGAGACTTTATATGTATTCAAGAGATTAAAATTGACGGAGAAGATCTCCAGAAACGGCTCAGACAGATCTCCTCGGCCCATGTGTGGATCCCAACGAAGCACCAGCGGGGGTCTGGAGGAACGGCTATCGGTGTTAAACAACTCTGGTTTGAAAAGCTTGAGAACTCCATTGAAGATGTAAGTCACCGTTGGATTGCTGTCTCTTTTGGTGCTCCTCTTTGTGTTACTATGGTTTCTTTGTACGCCCCTAACGGGGATTTGGAGAGACTGAACACTTGGGCTTCCTTAGACTCGCTTCCCCACAACGTGCTTATTTGTGGAGACTTCAACATGGTGGAAGACCCTATGGACAGATGGATGGGCAAGGGCAGGGTCATCGACAGTCGGGAGAAAGAAACGTGGGACATGACCAAACTCCACTTGGATTTGATTGAGTTCAAAGACTCGAGTGGCTTTTCTTGGTCGAATCTCCAAGCGGGCGAGGACCTGAGGAAAGCTAGACTCGATAGATGCTACATCTCTTAGAGTTTTACTCAACAGTGGGGCCACCCTACCATCACGCAACGCACTGACCTCACTATCTCTGATCACTACCCGATCGTTATCACTTTTCAACCTTCCAACAAAATCTGCAAGGCTCCGTGGTTCCATGCCAACGCAACCACCTTCTCTCTCCCTTCCGTCCACCAAGAAATTGCCGATGTGTGGAAAGTGGCGTTCGCCTCTGGCTTGGCCCCTGCCAAGTGCTGGAGAAGTGCGGTCGACAAGTCTCGTAAGATCATGATCAGAACTAAGAAGATGCTCGAGACTGTGCGGCGGGCTCGTAGGGAAGCCCTTTACCACAGACTCTGGCGGCTCGAGGAGGAAGTGAACAAAGGAAAACAACAAGCTCAGAAAGGCCTCAGAAAAATCAGAGCAGTGTTGAGATACGAGGAAGAAATACAAAGGAAAAACTTGCAAATCTTCTTCAAGGAGTGGTGGGCTGGCAAAGCCGACAAACCCACCAAAGAGATGTGTCGTATCCTTAAAAGGAAACACATCAGAGAGTCGATCCCCCTACTGCTAGACCCACATGGCAATGTATGAAATTCGGAAGAAGATAATTTTGGCATCATCGAGGGGCACTTCACGAGACTCCTGGGAACCTCGAACCCTCTTTCCCACCATAGAAGGGACTGTATGGCTGCCATTTCTAGGGTTTCCCCCCGGAGGATTCCACCCAACCTCCACTCCCTGCTTCATGCCCCTATCTCGGAATCAGAAATCATTGAGGTCATTGATGCCCTCCCTCTCGGTAAAAGCCCGGGACCCGACGGACTCACTAACGAGTTCTTTAAATCCTTCAAGCTGGTGGTTGCCACCCCTCTTCGGATGGTTTGGCAAGAAGCGCTAAAGTTTGGTGCTCTTCCTTCTTGTCTAAATAATGGAATTATCAAGTTGATACACAAGAAGGGGGAAAAGAACAGAATCGAGAACTGGCGGCCTATTACGATGCTCCAAACAGGATACAAGATCATCGCCAAAGTCATTGCCAACAGACTCTCGTGCCACCTGAGATCTTGGCTTAGTGAGGACCAAAAAGGTTTCATCAAAGGCAGGTCTATCCTGGAAACCATTATGGATATTTGGGAAGGTATTCAATTTGCAAATGAGTCTAATCAAGATGTGGTTTTCCTCAAGATCGACTTTGACAAAGCCTACGACAGGCTAGAATGGGACTATATTCTGCAGTCGCTCCAAGATCTCGGACTTAGTCAGAAATTCACCAAGATGATCGCGACCCTTCTCGGAAACGCAATGACCCAAATTAACGTTAACGGCAAACTTTCGAAGGCGATCCATCTTAGAAGATCTATTAGACAAGGGTGCCCTCTGGCCCCCCTTCTTTTTGCCATCGCCACTGAGGGGCTGAGCAGACTTGTGGCTCATCATGTGGAGGCTGGCAATATCAAAGGCCTCCGGCTGCCTCACGACCACAGTCAAATCATCATGAGACTTTTTGCTGATGATATGAACGCGTTCGTCCACAATGATAATACCAGCCTGGAGACTTTCTGGAGGTGTCTTGCTACCTTTTGTGATGCCTCCGGATCCAAAATCAACCACTCCAAGACCGCCTTTAGGGCTATTGTGGGACAGCATCCTGGCCTTCTCATTGATCATGGCTGTCAAATCATTCCGCAAGGCCAAATCCTTTGACTTCTTGGAATCCCCTTGGGGTTTGGCGTCTCTATGGAGCAGCGATGGAACTGGGTGTTGGCTAAACTCGAAAACAAACTTAAATATTGGAGAGGTATGCAAATCAATCTCGCTGGGCGTGCGATGGTTATCAACACGTTCCTCCTCTCTTCTACCATCTATTTCCTTTCTTGTTGGAGACCGAATGAGCAAGGCCTGTCCAAACTGAATAGTATTTGTAGAAACTTTCTTTGGACGGGCGATCATAACAGAAGGGGGTGCCTAAAATCAAATGGGCCATCTGCACTAGCCCTAGAGATAGCGGGGGGCTTGGTATCCTGGACATTGGGTGTATGGCTAAGAAACTGGCAGCCAAATGGATGATTAAGGCTTGGTGCAATAGGGAGGCCTCGTGGGCCAAGCTGATCTTCAGAAACAAGAATGAGTTGGCCCTCACGGGGTTCCCGAACTGGAAGAATCTTGACATCATGACCCTGCTTTTCTCCCCGATCCCCGTCTTCCCGAAAGGCTCCAATCTCGTGTGCTCCCTTTGGAAGGGCTGGAATAAAGTCAAAAGCTTCACAAGAATTAGTGAGGACTGGAAGTGGGCGGCCGGAATCAGACAAAACGACTCTATCTGGTTTCCGATACATGGCATCCGGAGTGTGGAGTCGTGGAACATTCAAAATGCCAAGAAGCTATGGAACAAAGGATTCAAAAAATGGAAACACCTCTGGAAACATGACACCAACAACTGGATCAACTTCGAGGATATTGACCCTCGCATAAACATCTCCTACGAAGAATGGAACACTTTGCAAAGCAGATGCCTCGCTTGGGATCGTCACAAGACTCGCCTTCTCATGGGACACGACACACCGAACTCGCTTGGTCTCAAATGGCACAATGGAAATAGCCTACTCAAAATCCCGAACATCAAAGAAACGGCTGACCTCCAGATCAGCCTCAACAAGAAGTGGTGCCTGTCTTGGACGCGGCTTCGGTGGGACATGAAATTCATGGGTATCTGGCACCCCCTTATTGAGATTAAGAAGTCTGTCCTCTTATGGCAAATTCTTCATCGAGGAATTTGGACCAACCATAAGGCTAGCAAACTTTGTGGGATCCCTCCTTGGTGCAAACGCTGCCACCGTGCTATCGAAGATGTCCCACACATCTTCCTTACTTGCCCCAACTCCTACAGAATCTGGCAGACGGTTAGAATGAAAATCAGACTTCAAAAACAGCTTAGTTGGAAACAAGTCCTTTTGGGAGAAGCGATCGGCTGCTCTGCGACACTCTGGAACGCCATCAGAGGGGAAGTCCTGTGGAAAATTTGGCGGGAGAGGTGTGCTCTCAACTTCGGCGATCCCCCCAGGGAGTGGTCGATTGAGAAATCACTATTCCTCCTGGGCAAAAGGATCGTTAACAGTAAGAAGTCCCCCCCCTTCAGGCACCATCAAGTCCTCCTTTTGATCAACAACAAGCTCAAACCCAAGTGGGCCCCGCATGAGGGCGATGAGAGGGTGATTAACCTTCTCTGTAATGCAACCTAGGATTCAATCAAGCTTCCCCTGCTTTGTGGGATTTGGGGGGTCCCGTGGGCACTAGTCCCCTTCGTTTGTACCTTTGTTTCTTAATTTAATTCAAGTCCGGGAGAGTAGGCTATTGCCGAACTTCCTTTATATTAAAAAAAAAAAAGTTTTCTACAACAAAATTATGGGATATCAAAGCAACATTCTTGGAGTTCTATATATTGAAGATATGTTGAGGGCAATTCAATCTATCCATTATGGAGATTTATGATGAGATATATTCTCATTGATAAAGATTTGTAGAGCATCACAAGTGGAATTCTTCCAAGGCCTAATAATGATGAGGGATGCATCTTTCTCTTCCAGCCCCTTCTCTCAATCATTCTATCATACCACAAATCTGTTCCAAGAAGACTACATACCAAAGCTACAGCCACTCTTGAAAGTTTATTTAAAAATAAGAACCATGCCAGAGTTTCTTTCATGAGGATAGAGCTTATGAATTCACACCTGGATGAAATTCAAAGCCTTCAAGAGCAGATGAACAGGTTACATGATATCGAAGCTCAACTTGTAAATGTGGAAGTAGTAATATTTGATGAAGATATGCTAAACATTTCTCTAAAATCATTTCTTGATATATTTTTCACTTTATGGGAGGTGTGCTGATATATTTAGGTAGTGGTGTGTGAACACACTAGGACCACCGAGGCATTTTTTTCCCTCTTTAGGAGTTTTTTTTTCCAAGCTTGTATATATGCGTATAACCCTAATGGGTCATATATCTTTGTACATTCTCTTGGTAATACATTCAATATTTTGTGTTGTGCTCCAAGCTTCTTCTTCTTCCTTGTGCTATTCACATGCTTCCCCAAACCTCAAACTCCAACAATTGGTATCAGAGCAGGTCGCCACTTGATCTAGGGTGTCATTGACACCCCTAATTGGTGATCATACCCAAGGTCATTAGGAGTTCAAAACATCTTCGCTTTGTGGTGTCAAAATTGTGATCTAAGCTCATTTTGGCCTTTGAACGCACTATCACAATGCTTGTGTAGGCAATTTTGTCTTTTTGTGCCAAAGATATATACAAGTTTCGGTTTGCCAGTATAAGCATCTCAAATCCTACTACAGGTTTAGCAGAATTCGGTAGGGTATTTTTGTTCAATTTTTTTGAGATACAATCATTTTTCTACATCAGGGTATTTCAGTCAGCGGCCATGGCTGAAAGTAGTGATGTATTCCGTATGTTGGATGTTAAGGATAAGTTGGGTGGTACCAATTATCCATTATGTTTTTATATGATGCATCATGTATTGGTTGCAAAAGGACTATGGAGCATTGTGCAAGGTGTTGAAAAATTTCCTATTGCACCTGCAAGCATAGTTGTAGAAGGTGATGTAGGTGGTGTTGAAGATGGTGATATTCTTCAAGTTCATGTTCGTGTTGTGGTTCCTGCTACACCTACTATAGAGCAACTTTTTTGGGATGGCAGAGATGCTCAGACACATGCATTGATAGCCTTGTCTCTCAAATGTGCCATTATTCCTCACATTGGCTCTTTCAAAGCAAGAAAAGATTCTTGGGATACATTTACCACTTTATACCACGCAAGGAATGAGGCTCGTGTTGCTTACCTCCTAAAATAGTTGGAGAGTGAGCATATGAATGAAGGAGATTCCATGGATAGTTTTTTGATAAAGATCAAAGATTCGAAGGAGCAGTTGATTTCTATTGATGAAGTCTTGCCTGACAGTTCACTTGTGTAACCTGTTCTGAATGATCTTCTAGATTCATATAAGAGTTTTGCTTCTACTCTGTTGTGCCTACAACCTAGATATGTGATTGACACTAGCTTCAAATGATCTGATGCTTTGTCTATCTTGGCCTAGGTTTCTACTTGATCTTCAGTTCATAACATTTGTCTATTAATTCCAATTTTCCAAAGTACAACCATTTCGCAAAGTCCTTTTGTAACAGTTACTTATTCTTTTCACAACAATGTTGAGATATGCTTGTATTTAAGAAATTATGATTTTTTTGGAATTATTTCATGCCTGATGTATCCCCAATTATTCAAAACCACTATTCATACTTAGCCTAAGCTAAAAATTGACAAAGGGGGTTTAGTGTTCTTCCAACTCAAGTTTGATGCTCTGAAAAAAATGCTCTAATGTCCAATAATTCTACTCCCATATCCTCACTTTGTGTTGCATTGCCTTGCTCTAAACTCCTTTGAATGCTCTTAATACACCTATAACAATCCCACAGTTAGATCAAGATTTTGACTTAATATTTTTTATAGAACACTTGCATTCAGGTATCTCCAGGACCTACTTTTCCCCCTTGTATTTATGAAACAATTTCTAGAGCTCCCTTAATTCCTACTCCCTTAATTCTCAAAAAGGTTTCTAATGAGCTCAAAATCACTCGAGTCGGAGTTCATATGAGAAAGTTATGTCCAATCAGGCTTTTAGGGGTCAAAATAGGCAAACAGGACCTCTCAGAGAATCACGATTTTTTGCAAATGAGGCAGTGAGAAAGTTGTTTTTTTTTAACAAGTGCAACAACTAGAGAATTGCGATTCTTTCAAAATCCACAATCCAAAGAATTGCGACTTTCTCAAAATCTACCAAGCAGAGAAATGTGAATTTCTCAAATCTTTAAGCCTAGGAAATCACGATTTTCGCAAATCACTAAGTCCAAGAAATCACGAGTTTTTCCAAATCACCAAGTAGAGAATCGCGAATTTTGTCAAATCTTTAAGTATAGGGAATCGTGATTTTTTTTAAATCAGTAAGTATAAGAAATCACGACTTTCTCAAAATCACCAAGCAGAGAATCGTGAATTTCTTAAGTTCCACTAAATCAAGAGAATCACAATTTTCTTGAAATTCTAAGTGTAGGGAATCGCAACTTTCTCCAAATTCTTAAGTCCAGGGAATCGTGATTTTCTCAAATCCTCTCAATCCAGACAATTGAAAGAATCGTGAATTTCTCAAATGCAGTAAATCTAGAGAATCTCAATTTTCTCAAAATCCACAAGCCGGAGGATCACAATTTTCTCAGATTTTCTAAGTCTAGAATCACGACTTTCTCAAATCCTCTCAATCCAAAGAATCGTGAATTTCTCAAATGCACTAAATCTAGAGAATAAAAAATTTCTCAATTTTTCCAAGTCTAGAGGATCACGATTTTCTCAAATTTTTCAAGTCTAGAGAATTGCAATTTTCTCAGACTCCAAAATGTAGAGAATTGCAAATTTCTCAATTTTCCTACATCCAGAGAATCGCAATTTTCTCAAAATATACAAGCCACAGGATTGTGATTTTCTCAAAATGCAAAATTCCAGAGAATCAAGATTTTCTCACTTTTAAAGAATCGCAATTTCTCAAAAAAATTTAGGCGAAAAAAATTTTGAATTTTCCAAAGAATCGCGATTTTTTGAGAAAGTCACGATTTTTTTAGCTTTTATGTGGGAACTTTAAATTTTTGCGTCGAGCCCCAAATGTGCAAAAAATCATGAAAAACACAAGTGCATTCACTCCAAAGCACTTCCTAGATCTTTCTTGCACTCCCACACATGAGAAATGATGTGAAAATGGTGAAAATGCACTCAAAAACAAAAAAAATCTATGAAGATGAAGATGGATGAAGATGGTGATGATGATGATGATGATGAAGATGGAGGAAAATTCAGAAAATGAACAGAAGATGAATATTTATTACCTTCCAACATCGCAAATCTACAATCTTACCGTCACAATGCTCGTCCTCGAGCAATGCTCCCCAGCAACGGTGCCAAAATTTGTTATAGCTCAAGTGTGAGTATCACCTTCTTTACTTGTCAATCTGCGGAGACATGAGGAGGATATGAAGATTGTGAGCAATAGTGGTGAGAAAATATGAGTGACAAGCACATACATGCACACACACACACACAAGGCAAGATCAAAGAGAGGAACAATGGAAAGCTTCAATTGAACAAGAACTCTCTTACAAAAGCTTCAATCTCTAAAAAGCAAAGCTCAATGAACTACTAAAAAGCTAACCTCAAAAATGAGCTCTCTAGCTCTTTTTATATGTTTTTGACTAGTTTCGACCCTGTCCAAACCTAATGTTCCTCCTAGTTAAAAATTAGGTTCCAGGGCTTATTTGGGGGCTCAAACGAAGTCTAAAAATTATGAAAACTGGTATGTAGCTACTTTTGATACTCCTCAAGCTCTAGGACTCCTCGGCTTAAACAAAATAGAGTTGCAAAAAAGTGAAATGATATTTACAATGGTTCTTATTCATCAAAATCATTATTTTTATAGGTATTTCTTCTAAAAATTTGACATATACTTCTTGGGGCTCCCTATATGCTCCCTCTTCTTGTGTGTCCACTTCTTTTATGTGTTCTTGTGCCTTGTGCTTGATCTTGAGTTCCAACATTAGGACAAGGCATTGCAATCTAGACAATTAGGGATTTGATTGATGCAAGAATTGCCACTAGTTCCATCAAGTATTCATGCTATCAAGACATGAATTTTCACATGAATCCAATCGAGGCTTACCTCATAGGATTAGGAGGTGTGGAAACCCCTTGCATGGGTGAGGTGGAAGTTCAAATCCTCATACAAGACTTTCCCTTGAAAGTAAAGTTTTTAGTGTCCCATGATGAAGATCTCACTGAACCTTTAATATTGGACCAAGATTGGATTCTGAATATGACCACATGTTCAACTTAAACTTCAGAAGCCATCTTCATCAAGTTTGGGTGACTGAGAAAAATACTACAATAGAATTAGAAATTGGTATGACTAGTGATTAGGCTTGACAAAAGCTCTTAGTTCTTCTAAGTCTCAAATTGGAGAAAATGATGCTGCATGTACCTTTAGATCTATTGTGCAAAACATCTCACACCTTGATGAAAAGATCAGACAACCATTGGAACTCCCTGTTGGAGTTTTGGGTTCTATGGAAGCACACAAATAATACAAGGAAGAAGAAGAAGCTTGGAGCACAACACACAATATTGAATGTATTACCAAGAGAATGTACAAAGATAAGTTACCCATTAGGCTTATAGGCATGTATACGAGCCGAGGGGGAAAAACCTCTTAAAGAGAGAAAAAAGTGTCCTGATGGTCCTAGTGTATTCACACACATCACTACCTAAATATATCAACAAATCCCCCTGTTGGAGCAGGACAATCAACAATTGGTGATTATATGAAGCTTAGAAATAAAGATATGAAGAAAATATTGAAGTTCAACTTCATGAAGTGAAGTGAAGATTCAAGAAGAAAAGTTCTTCAAACATATGTACATTAGTTTTGTAAATAGTTCAATATACTTGAAGTAAATGACGAATCAATAATCATATGTATATATATATATATACATGTATATGATCGTATTAGGAGAGTGAGATGAAGTATAGATGAGAAAGAGATGAATAGATGATGAGTATTGTATGTATCATCTATCAGATGTATGAAGAGTTGAATAGAAAGAATGTTCAGAGAATTGTGCATCGATCTTTTCTCTAGTTCTCCTTCTATGTTTGATTTTATCAGAAATCCTTTTGTACACATCTAATTCCATAGTTAATCTATCTATGGTTAAAGTTTGAGAGTCTAATCGCAAACAGGCTGAGAGAATTTTGTGTAGGAACATCTATATGTGAGAAAGTATTGAGTGCCTTCTGAAACAGGCGCAATCCCGATGGTCAAAGAAATGGTCAGTTCTCAGTGCAGAGTGTAAATTTTTACACAAATGAGGAGCCAACATGTAAGTTGGAAGGTACGCCATCTATGGCTAAAAGCATTTTCTTAAATGGGTTCTACTTTGGGAGAACCATGTGCTAGAAGTTGCAGGTGTCAAAGTCGACTCTATAAGAAGGCAGTTTCAAACATACGTAGATTGTTTGGATCATTTATCATAATGTACGTAAGCTTTTGAAGTATTTTAACTTGGAGGAGGTGCGCAAACTCTAGCCAACACATTATACAAAGTTTCATCAGAAACTTTACACAAGTGATTAATCAATGAGTCAATAATCTGCAGCAGACCTTTCTATGAAATGACTTTCTTCACAGTTAGCTAAAATCTTGACAGTTTGATGCGTGTCTTTCAAAATTGGTTGGATTTTAAAGTTATTCTTGATATAGAGGTGGTCTAACATCAAGAATAGCTTGTTCTTTTGGACACTCTCCATCAGTGGTATCAGAGCAGGAAGTATCGAAATTGAGGAAAGGAAGACCCCGACAGCTGCATATATACAAATTTCACACCTTGAAGGTTCAAAAGGATAAAGCGTGGAAGAAAGACTGAAGGGAGACACATAAAGGCTATCAAAAGGATCAGAAGGAGCAACATTTGAAGCTAAGGTACATTCATTCCTTATAAGGATTAAAGATTTGATAGTACAGGTGAAGAAAGGATGGGAGATAGTCTCCAAATTGAGAAGTTGGATAGAGACAACTATCCAGCTTGGTCTATGAGAATGGAAGCTCATCTTATGAGCAAAGATCTGATGGGATACATCATAGGAGAGGAAGAAAAGCCAGAGTTCAAAGATCCTAGTGTTCCAACTAGGGAAGAGCTTGCAGATATAAAGATTTGGATGAAGAAGGATGCTCAAGCAAGGAGCATAATCTACATGGTAGTGAATGATTATTTGCTTCCTCATATCAGAGGACTTGAAAGTGCAAGTGACATATGGAATGCTTTGGAAGAGCATTTTCAGAATACAACCAAATCAAGGAAAGCTTCATTGTGGGCAGAGTTTACTACATTTAAGAAGAAGGCTTCACAATCAGTATCTGATTATGTGACAAAGATGAAAGACATTGTTGATTCTTTAGGTACAGTTGATGAAGATATTGAAAAAGATAAGTTGGTAAGACAAATTCTCACAGGGCTAAGAGGAGATGAGAAGTGGAAGCCTTTTATTTTGTCTACAGAACTTTCATTAGATCATTTTACTCCTGATTTGAATCAATTGTTAGGACATATGCTAACTTTTGAGAATGATATCAAAGGAGATGTTGATAAGAGTGCAGGTCATGCAATGTATTCTAAAGACAAGAAGAAAGCTAGCAAAGGAAAGCAACAATCAGTTGAAGATGAAAGTACTCCAAGTCAAGCAAACTTCCTAAGAGGAAGAGGAAGTGGCAGAAGTAGAGGAAGAGGCAGAAATAACAAAGATAATGTCAGAGCTTGTAGGATATGTGGTAAGACCAATCATCTATCTCATGATTGTTGGCATAATAATCAAAGCAATGGTAATTTTAATCAGAATTTTAATCAAAGAGGAAGAGGTGGCAGATATCAGAGAGGAAACTTCAGAGGTAGAGGTGATAGGAATTCTTTTGGAAGAAGTAGAGGAAGAAACTTCCAAAATCAATCCTACAATAACACCTACTATAATTATGCATCAGATCAGAAAGAAGATTCAACTCTTATTATGAATGCAACATGTGAAGCCTCACATGAAGACATGAGAGTATTTTATATTGACTCAGGATGTAGCAATCATCTGAGTGGAAACATTGCTTTGATGACTGATCTAGATCATAAGGCAATCAATCACACAGTTCAAACAGGTGATAATACAAAGCACAAAGTAAAGTCAATTGGTTCAGTTAAAGCCGAAGATGGAATTACTCTCTTGAGTAAAGTTCTGTATGTTCCTACAATTCCAAAGAACTTGATTAGTGTAGGACAAATTGTGGAAAAAGGATATGAGGTAAGGTTCACTAATGATGGAGTTTATGTTGAAGACCCTAGTCAAGGTTATAAACAAATTGTTACAGGAAGGAAAGAAGGAAGGATTTTTACATTAAAGATACAATGTAATAGTGGACATGCTATGTTCACATATGGAGAGCAAAAGGTGTCTGAATTGGATCTTTGGCATAAAAGACTTGGACACTTTAATGAAAGAGGTATCAAAGAAATGGTTAACAATGGTTTAGTGCTTGGATTACCTAATGTTGCAGGTCAACACATGACATACAGATGTGAAGCATGTCAGTTAGGTAAGGCTCATAAGCAATCATATAATAAGCATGGTTTTATGTATTCAGAAAGACTTGAATTGGTACATACAAATGTATGGGGTCCTTCAAAGGACTTCAATATAAATGGTTCAAGATATTATGTCATATATGTTGATGATGCTACCAGGTGGATCACAATCTATGTGATCAAAGACAAGTTAGAAGTGTTTAATACATTTAAACACTATCATGCATATGCAGAAAGAATTACAGGTCAAAAATTGAAGAGGTTAAGGTCAGATGGAGGGGGAGAGTATTTCTCTAATGAGTTCAGTGATTATTTGTGGAATGCAGGTATAAAGAGAGAGGTTACCTGCAAGTACTCTCCTCAACAAAATGGGGTAGCAGAGAGAAGAAATAGAACTCTTGTTGAGTTTGCAAGATCAATGATGAAGGAGAAAAATTGTCCTAATTATTTGTGGGCTGAGGCTGTAAACACAGCCACATATTTGGTCAATAGGTTACCATGTAAAGCTTTGCAGGGTATGACACTATATGAAGCTTGGTGGGGTAAGAGACCTACCTTCGATCATTGTAAAATATTTGGATGTTTGGCATATGCATATGTGCCATCTCAATTGAGGCATAAATTGGAACCTAAAGCAGAGAAGTATGTATTCATTGGCTATGATGACAAGCAGATGGGTTATAGGTTGTGGAGTCCATCCAAAAAGCAATTTCTTGTGTCTAAGGATGTTACATTTGATGAGCAAGGTACTTGGTATGTAGGTACACTTAATGTTCATGCAGATGTTGAAGAAGTTGTGAATCAAAAGAAAGGTAAATCAAAGGTTCAGATATTTGATGAAGAGGAGAACAATGAAGTACAGGTTGAAGTTGAAGACGTGCCAAGGTTTGATCCAGAATGTGATGAACCAGAAACTTCAAGAAGTGGAGAACTCAGAAGGTCATCTAGGCACAAATGGCAACCTACAAGGTATAGCTATGATACTTCATTCTTGACTACTAAAGATTATGCTTACATGTTAAAAGCAGATGAAGATCCATCTACATATGATGAAGCCAAAGGGAAGAAGAATTGGGAAAAAGCTATGCAGTAAGAATATGATGCATTGATGGAAAATGAGACTTGGGATTTGGTTCCTAAACCAAATAGTCAGAAGATCATTGGATGTAAATGGGGCTACAAAACAAAAAGGTTTGCAAATGGAAGTGTATCTAGGTACAAAGCGAGGCTTGTTGTAAAGGGATATGCACAGACATATGGTGTGGACTATGATGAACTTATAGTCCTGTTGCAAAGATGACAACCATAAGGACTCTCATAGCAATTGTTGCTTGCAAAGGTGGGAAATTATCTCAATTAGATGTGAAGAATGCATTTTTGAATGGTTATATTTCAAATGAAGTCTACATGAAATTATCCAAATTATGTGTGTAAGCTCAAGAGATCTTTGTATGGGTTGAAGCAGGCCCCAAGGGCATGGAATTATAGACTTGTAAAGTTCTTAAAGGAACTTGGATTTCAAGCATCAAAGGAAGATAATAGCTTGTTAGTCAAAGCAAGTGAGGCTGGATTTATTTATGTTTGTATTTATGTTGATGACATAATACTTACAGGAACAGATGACAAAGGTATACACATAATTAAGAAGCAGATGGAGAAAGAATTCAAAATCAGATGGAGATTTCATATACTCAACATGGAGTATATGTAACTCAAGAAAGGTATCTGAAAAATTTGCTAACCAAATTTAAAATGGAAGATTGCACAATAGCACCAACTCCAGTGGAAGTAAATCATAGATTGAGTAGATATGGAGGACAAGAATTCAAAGATATGAAGCTTTATCAGATTTTGGTGGGTAGCCTGATTTATGCTACATTAACAAGACCTGACTTGTCATATGCAGTTGGAGTTCTATCTCAATTCATGCATTGTCCTAGAAAGGAACATTGGATTGCAAGACAATGAGTACTTAGGTACATCAAGGGCACACTTAAAGAAGGTTTGTATTATGGATTTACTTCAGATACAAGAGTTAAAATAAAAAGTGATGCAGATTGGGCAAGTAATTCTGATAGTAGAAGATCAACACATGGATATTTGTGTTATGTGGGAGATAAGCTAATTTCATGGTGCTCTAAGAAGCAACATACAGTTGCTTTATCATCTACAAAAGCAGAATACAAAGGTATGGTAGAAGTTGCAAAGGCAGTAATATGGTTAAAGACCAGTAGCCCCCACATAACCAAAGAGCCAACTGGGAGGGATACAAAATTTAAGAAACCATCCAAAGATGAAGAGGCCAAAAGTGATGTATACATGGCAGAACACTATTCTAAAATGGACCCCTATAAGGAGGAATAATGAGTTGTCATTCAACCATCGATTGATTGCATCATTTTGAGATCCAATGGATACCTCCAAACAAAGATTGCATCAATGTCTACAAGTAACATCTAAAGCCTTGAGGTGCGAAAACCATGTGCCCTTTGCGTAACCTCGTCTTTTGCACCATTCAGGTCATGCATTTCCATAATATGCATTAATATAGGGACACATTACAAGGCTATGCATAGACAAAGTTGAGAATCCCATGCACATGAGACACATTTGACATATGTAAACTATTTTATTGATACTAACCTCTTTTTTTGTATTTTGTGACATTGTTCCTTGAAAGAAGAAAGGGACAAGACCTTGCAATCAAAGAATCTCATCAACGAACCATCAACAAGGACATCCATCAACAACAAAAGACAAGCCAATGGTAAATCACTGTGATGGGAGTACAACACGAAGAGATGAATATTGACCGACCTTTCACCATGGTAAGAATCCCCTACTTTGGCAACACTATAACAATGATAGATTAGGAAACCTCTTCATCAGCATACCCTTGAGCACTTAGCTCAAGACCCAATTTTTAGCACCATACTTCTTACAATGCATTCCCCAAGTAAGCATGCATATGGCCACATTACAAGGTCCTGCACAAGGCACACATTGTCTTCAACCGATGCACTAACACACTTACCCATCATTCATTATGGGTAATGATTACTTTACATGATAACTATGAAACCCAGGTTTAAAAGATCTAGAGTACATCAAGGTTACAATATCACTACCTATGAAGCAATTCATAGCTGACACTTGCTCAAAATCAACATTGGCAAGCTCTATTGAGCAAGTAACAATTTTTGAAAGCTCACAAATACACCATCGTGCTGGAATCAAAGGAATAAGTACATACAAAGGTACTAAAACTTGCAAAGGCTAGAAATGATAAAATGAAGAACAAGACAACCAATCTTGCTACATTTTGAAGACAAACTGCTCTTGTTGATATATGATGGACATTACCTCTCAAAGTACTACAATATGGAACACCTACTCCAACAAGGGTTTGTCAAGGATGATAGACTCAAGAAGGGGGGAGTGTTGGCACTCAAGATCAAGCACAAGGTGTGAGAACACATCAGAGAAGTGGAAACACAAGAAGAGGGAGCATGTAAGGAGCTCTAAGAAGTATTTGTCAAATTTTCAAAAGAAACCCCTATAAAAATAGTGATTTTGATCACTAAAAACCATTGTAAATATCATTTAATATTTTTGAAACTCCATTTTTTTCAAGCCAAGGAGTCCTCAAGCTTGAGGAGTACAAGAAGTATCTAGATACCAATTTTCATGATTTTTCAACTCCGTTTGAGCCCTCAAATAAGCCATGGAACCTAATTTATAACTAGGCAAGACACTAGGTCTAGACAGGGCCAAAGCTAGTGAAAAACCTATAAAAATATCTAGAAAGCTCATTTTAGGGGTTAGCAAGTTAGAGAGAGAGCTTGTTGAATATTACAATCGAGTCATTGAGAATCAAAGCTTCCATTGTTCCTATCTTTGTTATCTTACCTTGTATACATGTGTGTGTGTGTGCATGCATGTATGCGCTTGTCACTCACATTTACTCACCACAATTTCTCATGATCTTCATACCCTCCTCATGTCTCCGTGGATTTAAAAGTAAAGGCAGTGGTGCTCGCCCTTGGGCTACATTCCCATACACCATATACATTATCTCAATGAGAATAAGCACGACCAAGAATGGATATCCTTATAAGGATTTCAAGTGCCTTCTCCTAGAAACTTTTATTACAACCTTGCCAAAAAGCCTCCAATGCAAATGGAATTTAGTAAGGAGAAAAACATGAAAGCATGCATCAAATCCTTGATAGCTGCAACATCGTGAAGACGGAGAGTGTCCAACAATAAGAATGTTATTTTTTCGATATGAAGTGCTAGAGGAAAGAGTATGTACAATATATGAGAGAGATGAGACTTTATTTCTAGACCTTATGCAAATGTGAGAGGCAAGGGTTGATGCTTAAACCTTACACCAAAATTCTTGTTGATTTTTATATGGTGGAAGTCTTGTTTGATAGATGGAACCAAAGGGGATGAGTTATTGACGGAATTGAGAAAGGAGCCTGGGACCAGGTTAAGCTAAAGCTCGATCTGGTAGAAGTCAAAGATGTACAGAGTTTCTCTTGGCCAAACCTCCACTCGGGCAAAAATTTACAGAAAACAAGACTTGATAGAAGCTATGTCTTGCAGAACATCATTGATAAGCTCGGCCTCCCATCTCTTTCTCAATGTGTGGACCTAGCATTATCTCATCACTATCTAATGATCCTCACCTTCAAACCTCATCTTAGACATAGGAAGGCCCTCTAGTTTCATGATAATCCCTCAATCCTATTGTAAGCCGCCGGATTGGCATTTGTAATTCTCTACTTTTCGTATTCCGCACGAACCGAAAGGTCGTTGCGAAGAGTTGTAACTATTTATAATCTAATGAAAGGACGCTTCGGTAACGATAAGGAGAATCACCAGGCTGTCTGTCTGGGCAATTGCATTCTGTGAAGTTGCCGTGGTGCATTGTTTGAGAATTCTGAGTATTGTTGTTTCTTGTCTCTATTTGATTACATTAATTTGTGGGTAGCACAGTTCCATTAAGTTAGAAAGTGTAAGTCTGTATTACGGTAATGAATAGCTTTGGCGCGGTGTACCAAGAAAGCATTAACCTGAGTACGAACAGTAATTCTGTGGTAGAATGGAATAGAGGATTGATAGTAATTTGTATGTAGAGTTTTTTTGAGTGTTGATGTACTATGACGTAAATGCGTTAATTGGGAATTTAACCTATAGGGCCTCTGATTAGTAGACCCCTACCACCCCCAAGAACCCGAAAGAGTTTAAATGCACTTGTGACGGCAACGCGTGTTTAACGCTGGTGCCGTCTGTGGGAAGGTAGTAATAGAGTGTTACAAATTAGTTGTGGAAAGGTGACCATAGATTGTGAATCGACAGTAAGGTAGAGTAGTATGCAAGTGTTGCAAAGGTCATATATGCCGGTTACTCGGTCCGGCGAGTCGTATCTGAAGTACAGGAGAGACCGAGAGCCTTGGGTGGTACAAAATTTGTTAAGGACACCCCTAGGAGGCAGAAGCATAGATCGGTTAAGCCCAGTCGTAGAAGAAGCAAAGCACGTTAGAAGTGATTCCGGTACCATTCCGGTGGAACATACTGCAATTCCGGTAGATTTCGGTGTGATTTCGGCACAGTTTGTAGAAGGTACAGTAACTTCAAAGTCTACAGGGACGCAGTGTGCAGTTGACCCGACATCGTCTGGTCAGGATTCAAATTCGTATGAGGATAGAGGTGTCTTGCCCAAAGAGATTATTAATGGTGAAAGGATACCCTGGGTTGGGGAAAGTTCGACTAATTCTGGTGACAGTTCGGTCCCAGTTGCAGGGAATTTATAGTTTTCCGGTTGACAGTGTGATACTTCCTGGTGAATCTTCATTCCGGACACCATTGTTCGGGGTAATCTTGCCTACGTTTGATACCAAAGAAGAGGATAGGCTATTTGAATTGGAAATCTGTAAGAGGTTGAGCGCTATTTTCGAATCGGAAGGTGAGCAGTCTGATCATACAGAATCCGAAGGACCAGAAACACATCCTCAGAACTCAGGAGATAGTAACAGTACCACCACTAGCACCATGAGTGGACAACAATAGCAACAACAACAGCAACAACAACAACAGCCACTTCCACCTTGACCGGTTCCAACAGGAGTAACATACACAAAGTTCCGTGGATTTCCAGGTGATGATCTTGATGCCCATGTATGCACCTTTGAAATAAGTTATGCAGTGCTAAACCATCCACCCGATCGGGCATACAAGGCCATCGTATTCCAGTCTACATTAGTCAATGAAGCAGCGAGGTGGTTAACAGAGTATGATATCAATCATTTTGTCACCTACGAGGTGGTAAGGGATGCGTTTTTGCAGAGGTTTCGGTTGAAGAAGAACCCTGCCGAAATTTTCGATTACTTGCAGAACAATAGACAAAAGCCGCATCAGACTGTGCAGGAATATGCCACATTATTTAGAACTCATTTAAGACAATTGCCTCCGGCACATGCTAATTTACCGGATGATGTCATAACTCAGTGGTTCATTAATGGTTTGATCCCATAGCTTAAACAAATCATGATCATTCGCTGTGTGGGAGCTATGACACTGGATGTTGTTATAGCGATGGCCCTGCAACTAGAGCATAAGGTTGGAGGATTCACTGAAGACTTAGAGTGGCTGAAAGCCAGTAGAAATGTTGCAGAAGATCCGACTAAACAGATGTACTGCACTAAATGTAAAAATCCAGGGCATACCAGTGCTACCTATGCCCTTAATCAGATGTATTGTGCTATTTGCAATACCACCAGACATTCCACCGAAAATTATGCGTATAATGCCAAAGTGCAGGGAGCAACTGTAAATGCCATTATACAAGAACCAGGGCAGCCAGCTACTCACTACGTGCCGTCGCAGATGCAAAACAATCAACAACAAGGATACTGAAATTACTAGGGATAGCGGAATACCAACTTCAATGCAAATCGATGGCAGGCCAGTACATCAGCGGAGAATACTTCACTGCCACCACCTCGATGTCACTTTTGTGGTGAGCTTGGTCACATCCGAAGATTCTGTAAGGATGCAGCCGAATACGATCAAAGAAAGAAAGAGCATCAGAACCCAATGATCAATATGGTCTATATTTCACCAGTGGAAACTCGAGCAGCAGTGATTCAAAAAAGATCTGGTAAGCAGTTGCAACTAGCAGCGGAGGTGTTTGAACTTGGCATCCGTGAACAGCAGAGAATGTATAACAATTTAGCCAATGGACCACCAAAGAGCCTACGGTATCCCCTGATCCAATTCCGGTGACACAGGTTCCACTGCCAAAGGTAGGAGCACAGGAACAAGATTGTACTCCAGTCACAGGAGAATCATCATCGGAACTAGTGAAGAGTGCAATTCCAACAGATCAGGTATGGGATATTCTCTCTAAGGCCTCAATTACACTTCCCTTGGGACAGCTACTTGCCTTGGTGCCTGGAGTTCGGCAACAATTCCAACAACAGCTTAGTCCTGGATCTCCCAGTACTCCGGCAACTGCCACAATCCAATCGGAAGCTGACTCTACGGTGGATCATGCGGTCCCCTTAATTACGGTATGGCACAAGAATCACAAAACTACTCAAGTACTAATTGATGGTGGTTTCGGTGTAAATATAGCCACTGCAGCTCTTTGCAAGAAGTTAGGGTGGACCCAAATTGAGCGTGTCCAATTTTGTGTAAGAATGGCCGACCAATCCCGAGTCCATCCGGTGGGACTCGTACAGAATGTCCCGATCACCTTGCAGGGTACAACATTTAAGATGACCTTTGTAGTCTTAGAACTACCAGAGTCCAGTCTCGATTATAATCTTCTTTTCGGCCGACCCTGGTTGAAACAGGCTAAGGTTATACAGGATTGGTCGGCGCAGGAACTGACTTTCAAAGACAATCACCGTAAATATGTTGTCAAATTGGATGTTATTCAGCCCTGTGAACTTCATGCCAGACCATATGTAGTAGAGCCGGTCCACATGTTGGATGGCTTATCTGACGATGAAGAAGAAGCATTTCTGAAACACAATGAAGATCTGATTTCCTTAGGTACTATAGACCTGCAATCAGTAGTGGACACCTGGAGTCCGGCAACCTGTACAGTTGTTCCCGTAATCAGAGAGGCAGATACAGATGATACTGATGCTATGGATCAAGCTACTCTGCATCACCTTTTATAGTCAGCTGATGATCTAGTGAAACCTTGTCAATTCTATGTCCCGGAAGACCAGTTAGTCATCTATAATTTGGATAATGATAGTAACCCACGTCATGTTAAGATGAAGGTTGGATTGTCTGAGGAATTTCAAGAAAATTTTATCAGACTCTTGCATGAGCTTTTTGATGTTTTTGCCTGGGATTACCGCGATATGAAAGGTCTGGATCCTTGGATCTATCAACATCGAGTCATGCTTAAACCAGAAGCAAAGCCAATTAAACAACCTAGTTACCGAATGAATCCCAATTATGCAGCACAGGTCAAAGTAGAACTTGATCGCCTATTAAAGGTAGGATTCATTGTACCCATTGAGCACGCTGAATGGATCTCCCCAATCGTGATCGTACCAAAGAAAAACAAGCAGCTCCGAATATGTGTAGATTACCAAAAATTGAATGCAACCACGGTACCTGATCCATTTCCTCTTCCATTTCTTAACACAATGCTGGACAGAGTGGCTGGGCATGAGATGTATTCATTTCTCGATGGTTATAGTGGTTATAACCACGTCCAAATGGCTGAGCAAGATATACCAAAAATAGCGTTTATTACAAATTGGGGTGTTTATGCTTGTACAGTCATGTGGTTTGGGTTAAGAAATGCTCCTAGCACCTTTGAACGTTGTATGCAAGAAATTTTTTCTCCCTACCTCACCTCTTTTATGCAAGTATACCTAGATGACTTTTCTTTATCGGTAAGATTGTGGCACACTTGTATCATTTACGGTGTTGTTTTGAGAAATACCGCGAATACCGACTTTGCTTGAACCCGACCAAATCTGTCTTTGCGGTTTCTTGTGGTAAACTACTTGGCCATATTATATCTGCACAAGGCATACAGATCAATCCAGATAAAGTTGCAGCCGTGTTGGAAGCACCTGTGCTTACAACACCAAAAGAAGTTATGCGATTCCTGGGACAGATTCGGTGGCATGGTCGCCATTTACGATGGTTAGCTCATCTCGCCACACCACTTAATCGACTCATGACGAGCACTCCCCGAAAGTTTGACTGGACTCTAGAATGTCAAACCGCCTTTGATCGTTTAAAAGAATTATTGACCCAGGCACCAATTTTGCAACCCCCAGATTCGGAACGCCCGTTCCACGTCTTCGTCGATGCCTCAGATATAGCAATTGGAAGTGTTTTAATGCAGCACTCTGATAAGTGGTTCATGCATGTCTATTATGCAAGTCGTCGACTTGCTCCTGCTGAAAAGAATTATTCAGTAACTGAAAGAGAATGCCTCGGTTTGGTGTATTCTGTAAAGAAATTCCGGCATTATTTGTTAGGCCGAAAATTCACCTTTCATGTAGATCATGCTACGCTGGTGTATCTGGTTCGACAGCAGCATTTAGGTGGCCGCTTGGCACGATGGGTTCTATTGTTACAAGAGTTCGATTATGAAGTGATTCATCGACCTGGCACTACACATGCATTAGCAGATTTCCTCTCTCAATTAGATTCCGATGAAGCTCCGGTGGGCATTGATGACACCATACCAGCAACTTACATTATTGAACCAACTAGTGATGAATCTACAGAACCTCCTGTGATACCTACCTATTATGATCAGTTATTAACCTTTCTTACTGATGGATGTCTTCCTCCTCAAACTCTCCTGCTATGCGTCGAAAAATTGCAGTTTACAGTCGCAGATTTCGGCTGATTGCCGGATAGTTGTATTATATGGATCACACTGGGGTCTTGCTTTGCTGTATTCCACCACATGAAGCAAATTATGTTATTGCTATGGGACATTCAATACCTTCCAGTGGACATTTTGCAGCAGATTTAACGCACCGAAAAATTCTGCAAAGTGGGCTCTGGTGGCCTACTATGTATAAAGATATGACTCAATTTGTGCAGCAGTGTGACACTTGTCAGCGATCTGGACAACCTTTACAATGTCACTTCTTTCCTCTACAACCTGTATTATCTTTAGAACCTTTTCAGAAATGCGGTCTTGATTTTATTGGACCAATCACACCTCCAGCAATCCTTAGCAACAATCGCTACATTTTGACATGCACATATTACACTACCAGATGGGCAGAAGCTTGGGCCCTACAGTCCGCTACAGCTGTTTTGGTGGCCAAATGCCTGATGAAAGACGTATTCCCACATTATGGATTACCTTTGGAACTTGTCACTGACCAAGGAACACACTTTGCTAATAATTTAATGTGAGTGCTTACACACACTTTTCAGATTATGCATAAATTCAGTTCACCGTATTATCCTCGTGCTAATGGCTTAGCTGAGAGTACAAACAAAACGTTGTTGACTATGCTTCGTAAACTGATTGTGGAATCACTAGAAAGATGGGATCAGTTACTACCTACAGTATTATGGGCATACCGAACTACATACAAAGTAGCAACCAGACTGACTCCTTTCAAGCTTGCTTATGGGCTGGAAGCAATTGCACCAATGGAACTTGTAGTACCTAGCTTACGCGTGGCCATCACTCAGAAAATGTTACCAGAGGACTCTTTGTCATCTCGGTTGGACACACTCAGAGACTTGGATGAACATCGTTGGGAAAGTTTTCTAACCCTTCAAGAAGTTCAGTTGCGGCAAGCGCGTACCCATAATCGCTTTCTTAAAACTCCAGTTTTTACGGTGGGACAGCTTGTGTTATTTTATAATGCTAAATCAAATTGTGCGGCTGGAAAATTCAAATTACGGTGGTTTGGTCCTTACCGGATTACCGAACAAGTGGACCCAGCTACTTTTTGGTGACTACTTTGACCAGAGTTTCTCTTTCTAAAGTGATCAATGGTTCAAAGTTGCGGCCGTATCAACACGCACCTAATTCTCGCTGATGTGTTCTCTGTTTTTTTTTCGTGTGTTATTTACTTTTTTTTTATTTTTGTGTGATTAGTTAATAAGCCTGTAAATATCCTTGTTTTGATATCTAATTATGATTAAAAGCCGCCATGTATTATCGATCTGCTCATGCATGCATTCGTACTACTTCGCGTGCGGATCATGGAAGCTTTAGCAAATTTTGTTACCTTCTGTGATGGACTCCCTCAGGACGTAAGTGAATTCTTGCGTGTCCGAGGTTTGTCCAACTTCGCTGAATTGCCTTGGCATTCAGTGGAGTTTCATCCATATTATGCTCAAATTATCGCTGCTATTGCCGCCACACCTGCTACAAAGCAGAGTTGGCCTATTACGTGTTTGCCATCTCGTGCTGTAATCACCTTACAATCATTTGTTGCCGCTTTCCGACTCTCTCTGGAAGGACGAGAGAATGGTCCTAACCTTCCGATCGCTATTATGATTGAATTGTTCCCAAGGCACTCATCGAATGAGTATGACATACTCTGTCGCCCTGATCCTGAATGGACCGCCCTTCAATTTTTAGTAGCCATACTGAATTTACAGAAACGCACTTATGGGATTTCTCGCCCGTTCTACTCGATGATTGACATGGCTACTAAAGAGCCTATCAATTTTGCTTCTTACTATTTTCGACGCATTCACCGTGAATGCGTTACGGTCATTAAGCATGTTAACAAAGGAGATCTGCCGCGTTCCCGTATTCCTCACATCCTAACATTTCTCTTTCCGGCCCTTCAAGCAGTGCAACCGCCTCCAAACGCTCCAATCTTATATCATGAGGAATCAGCTCAAATACTTGAAGATACCGAAGAGGATGATGAAGACCTTTTCTAGCTTCTCCGCCGAAAACGCAGACGGATAAGCCCATCTGAGAGTCAAGTACAAGGCTCCACCGCCGGACATGAGGCACAGACCTTTCATGACACAGCTACTTCAATACATGTGGAGTCTTTTGGTCAATCTTCTACGGATAATCAGCAAGACCAAAGTGTTTCTAACACCAAATCTGATGCAGTTTCTTCTCGAGAGGAGTCTCAGCATCAGTCCAAAGAAGATGTGCAAGTTATGGTTGCAGAAATTTTTGAAGAAGTGATTGCGGCAGTGGATTCTGTTGTTGCCAGAAAGGACGCGAATACGTAGCAGCCTACTGGAATTGTATTGGTCCCCACCACTCTTATATCCATTCCTCCAACAGTACCTCCGATCGAGCCCATTGTCCTATTCCACCTATTATCGCTGAAGCACCGGATTCCTCATCCTCTTCACCTAACTATTCTCCACCCTCTTCCCATCACCTCTTGACAGCCTCTTCATCTCAACCACCTCCTCCTCTTCTGTTTCCTTCGATTCCTATGTTTACTGAGCTCGCATCCATGGGTCATATGTTGATACAACTATCACAGCAACTACCAAAACAGATGAAGGAAGTTACTGACAATATCCACCACGAATTACAACACAAAGTGGATGTATTGGAAGTAGATATTATTCCATTACAAGAAGAAGCGGATGCAGTAAAAGTAGAAAACCACGCTTTACACGAACAGATTAAACAGCTCCAGGCTAGACTTGCTGACCAGGAATTGTTGATCAGCCAGAGAGATGCTGCCTTAGCTGAAATACAAACCAAAGATGATTTATTAAGTGCTGCTGATGCAGAGATTATCCAGCTGAAACAATTAGCCCAGGATAGAGAGGATGCTCGTGTAGCACTGGGAAACTTGTTGGAAGAAACTAGAGTACAGTTGGATGAAGTTGTATAGAAAGGACAAGAGATGGCTGATTTAGCCAAGCAAACTAATAAAGAACTTCAGCTCGCAAACGCCAACCTGTTTGAAGCCAATTCTGCTCTTAAAAACCAGACGACATTGGTCACTCAACTCCAGAAGGAAGTCGCAGGAATTCAAAGAGAGCGAGATGCTTATTACCAGACCATCCAGTACCAATCACACGAACTGGAGAGAAGAGAAAAGCAGCTTGGTGGTCAAGCAGAAAGATTATCTAGAATTGATAAACAAATTCAAGACATGAAGTTGAGCCGTGACGCAGCCCTTGCAAATGATTTTTACCTGCAAGAGGCCTTTTTGCAAACACAAGCTGAAATTTTGACGAGTCAAGTAATTGCCGCAAGTTCAGTTAGAACTGATGCTCATCTCGTGGAACTGGAGACCGTAAAAAAGATGTTGGACTCGTTGAAGCAAAAAATTGCCAGAACATTCAAGTTAGCCCGAACAATGTATATTCAGGGTATAGTAGAAGAGCCATAAATTTTGTATCACTGCGGGTTCAAGTCCACTGTGCGTGCCAGTGTAAGCCGCCGGATTGGCATTTGTAATTCTCTACTTTTCGTATTCCGCACGAACAGGTCATTGCAAAGAGTTGTAACTATTTATAATATAATGAAAGGACGCTTCATTAACGATGAGGAGAATCGCCATGCTGTCTGTCTAAGTGATTGCATTCTGTGAAGCTACCGTGGTGCATTGTTTGAAAATTCTGAGTATTGTTGTTTCTTGTCTCTGTTTGATTACATTAATTTATGGGTAGCACAGTTCCATTAAGTTAGAAAGCGTAAGTCTGTATTACGGTAATGAATAGCTTTGGCGCGGTGTACCGAGAAAGCATTAACCTGAGTACGAACAGTAATTCTGTGATAGAATGGAATAGAGGATTGATAGTAATTTGTATGCAGAGTTTTTTTGAGTGTTGATGTATCACCCCCAAGAACCCGAAAGAGTTTAAATGCGCTTGTGACGGCAATGCACGTTTAACACTATCCCTCCCTTACATTCAACAGGTGAACTCCATGACCTGAAGAGAAGCCTTTAGTTGTTATACCTCTTTGGCTAGGTGCTCGAAGTTTTTTGTCAAGCAGTCTCAAGCTCTCCTTGTCGATGCCCATAAAGAAATTCTTAACATTTGACTGATGAGAAGGGAAAACCTTTATCATCGGCTCTGATGTGTGGAGATGGAGATCAATAATGGGAATTCCCACCTCTGATTGGGACTCCAAAAATCTATAAGCAAACTAAGATACGATGAAGAAATTCAAAGAAGGAACTTGCAGATTTATTTTAAAGATTGATGGGTGGGGAAAGCAGAAAAACCGAAAAAAGACATGTGTAAGCTCCTCAAGAAGAAGAAGAAGCAACTCAAGAAAGAGGTCCCTTACATGTTAGATAACAAAAAGGTGGAATTCACTTTTGCAAAAGAGAATATTGAATTAATAACCAACCACCTCACTCAACTCTTGGAAGTCCACTCTGCTCACTTCTTTGAGGCCGGACAACATGGTGGCTATCTTGAGAATCAGATAAAAAAGAATTCCTAAAAACATTGTGCATCTTCTTGACTCCCCTATCACTGACTCAAATATTTAAGAAGTTATTGATGCTCTTCCTAATGGTGAAAGCATTGGTGTGGATGGTCTCACAAACGAATTCTTCAAGACTTAGTGAAACCACTACATTTGGTGTAGAAGGAGAATTTATACTTCGACGCTCTTCTTAACTTTCTCAATGAAGGGGTGATTAAACTAATTCACAAACAAGATAGAAAAAATAGGACTGAAAATTGGAGACCCATCACTGTATTGCAAACTGGATATAAAATCATAGCGAAAGTTCTTGCGAATCAGATTACCTTCCATCTGCATTCATGGATCAATGAGGATGAAAAGGAATTCATATAGGGTAGTTCCATCTTGGATGCTATTATTGATGTGTGCAAAGGCTTGGAATTTACGAAGGAATCTTCCCAAGATGTCCTCTTCATCATGATCGATTTTGACAAACCATACGATCGCCTGAAGTGGGACTTCATCTCGCAATCCCTAAAAGACATCGGGTGTGGACCTAAATACATCAATATGATCTCTACGCTTATGGGAATGCCTAGGCTTGAATAAATATCAATGGTCAACTCTCTCGAAAAATCATGTTAAAATGCTTTATCAGTCAAGGTTGTCCTTTGAATCTTCTTTTTTCCATTGCCAGTGATGGATTTAGTTGCTTAGTTATCTATCATGCCCTCCTAGGTCAGATATAGGGTCTTCGGATCCCTCACATTCAGAACAAGATGCTTATGGGACTCTTCGCCGGTGACACAAATGACTTTGTGCATAATGACTGTAAAAGTATCAACACCTTCTAGCAATGTTAAATTTTTTTGCACTACATCTGGATCTAAACTAAATCACTCCAGTAGTGCTTTCAAGGCCATTTTGGGGCCATATCTTCATTTCTTGGCCAACTAGGGTTGTAAAGTGATACATAGTGGACAGATTTTTTGGCTCCTAAGTATCCCCATGGTTTTTGAAATTTCAATGGGACCACATTGAAATTGGATTCTGACCAAACTGGATGCTAATTTAGCATACTAGAAGGGCATGTAGCTCAATCTGGCAAAGCATGCTATGGTGATCAACACCTTTCTCATCTCATCTATTTTCTATTTTCTAGCATCTTGGAGATCCAAAGACAAAGAATTAGCAAAGCTTGAAAGTACTTGTAGAAATTTCCTCTAGGCTGGGGATCCCAACAGGAGGGGCGTGCCCAAAATCAAGTGGGCCTAGTGTGTGACCTAGAAAGAGTCTAATGGTTTGGGCATTTTGGATGTGGAAGGTATTGTAGATAAATTGGCTACCAAGTTACTGATCAAAGCTTTGTGAAATGAGGAAGCTTCTTGGGGAAAACCAATTCTTAGAGACAAATCCTCCCTTAATTTTAAGGGAATCCCTAGGTCGAAAGATCTCGATCTTCTCACCTTGATGTTTTCTCAGCGTCGAGTGACTCCTAAAGGCTCAAGCCTTGTCTGCTCCATATGGAAGAGTTGGAAAAGATGAAACCTTATATCAAGGTTAATGAAGATTGGAAATGGGTGGTCTAGATTAGACAAAATGATTCTATTTGGTTTTGTATTTGAGGGAATCAAAGAAATTGAATCAGAGAATATCCAAAGAGCAAAGAAGCTATGGAAGAAAGTATTTAGCAAGTGGAAACATATCTGGAACCATGAGAGAGGTCATTGGATTAGATTTGAGGACATAGACCTTGTCAAGAGGGTTGACTATGATGATTGGTGGCTTCTCAGACATAAAATCAACTCTTAGGAAAACTCAAAGACTCTTCCTATTTTTTGGGTAATGGCTCGCCCCAGATTGAAGGATTAAATTGGATCAACAGTAATAAATTGGATAAAACTATAAGGAATCACAAGCACCTTGATTTGCTTATCTTCCTTAACAGGAGGTGGTGTCAGAACTAGTCTAACATCACATGGAAACTTATTTGCAGGGATTTGTGGCATCCTCTCATTGAGAGCAAAACATCAGCTCTTATCTGGAAAATCATCCATCGTGGAACCTGGATCAATGCCAAAGCTAATAAAATATTTGGGGCCCCTCAATGATGCATGTGTTGTGTTTGGGGTAGAGCGGACCTTAGCCATCTCTTCTTCTCGTTCCCTAGAAGCTTCCTGAACTAGCAATCTCTCATTGAGTTTACAAAGGCAAATCAATTGGAAGCAAGCATTACTTGGAGAAACAATTGGTTGCTCTTTTGCTTTGTGGAATGCCATCAGAGGGGAAGCGCTCCATGTGTGATCAACTTTGATGCCCATCCGAAAGAGTGGTTCATTGAAAAATCCCTCTACATGTTAGGTAGAAGAATAGGTAATTGCAAAAAATCTCTGCCTTTAGGCACCATATGATGATTTTCTTAGAAAACAACAAGATTAAAAGCAAGTGTGTTGATCTATGGCGACGAAAAAATAATTAAACTTCTCAGTATCTATCTTTAAAATGTTTGTCACCCGTCGATTCTTAGGCATCCTAGTGGTGTTGGTGCCATCTTACCCTTGCTTTGTGGAATAGAGAGGATTCCAAAAGCACTATGCCCATTCATTAAACCTCTCAGTAAATATCTGTAAAACGTTTGTCACCTGTCGATTCTTAGGTATCCTAGTGGTGTTGGTGTTGTCTTACCCTTGCTTTGTGGAATAGAGGGATTATGCCCATTCACTATGTATTTGTTCTTTTACTAAGTCAAGCTCTAGAGAACAAGCTTAGGTCAAACTTAAAAAAAAAAAAAATCATTATACTAGTGTCTTCCTATGAGTACATGACACGTTGATTTTTTTTTTGAGAGTACAATGAATTGGAAATACACACTCACACACCCAACCAAGGTAGAGACACCCATCATGAGAATCTTATGGACATGTCTGGCCAAGACTTGAACTCAAGACTTCCTCCCACAACTTCAAGGTGTCTGCCATTAGGCTACATGGGCTAGGGCAGCAGATTTAAGCCTTAAGGTCCTACATTGCGGATCGATAAGATAAGAACTCCAAATTATAGATTCGAGATCGAGAGTTAGTGCTTTTTTTTTGCTTTTATATTTCAGGTCCTACATTGCGGATCGATAAGATAGGAACTCCAAATTATAGATTCGAGATCGAGAGTTAGTGCTTTTTTTTTTGCTTTTATATTTCATGTCCTACATTGCGGATCGATAAGATAGGAACTCCAAATTATAGATTCGAGATCGAGAGTTAGTGCTTTTCTTGTTGCTTTTATATTTCACTTTTTTGTTTAAAGTTTTTACATTTATGATCGTGTGTAGTTGGTCGTTGACTGAAGAACAGTCAACTGTTGCTCCGAAGCAGCCTGTCCATTATTCGAGTCGGCCATTTTCTCCTCTGCACAAGGTAAAATGCCATTTTCTCCATGAAGCCTAGATCTGACTGAGTAAACGTCTGGTTCTCGCTTTCGTTCGTCCTCCTCGCTGCTCGTCTTCCTGTCTGTCGTCGTCTTCTTCCTGCCTATAGAGAAAGAGAGAGAGAGGGAATCTACAGAAATGGAGAATGAGCGAGAGGGAAGTACGCATCTTCAGCTGGCGCTGCAGGAGAGCCAAATGGTAGCCGTGGCGGCCACGGCGACGCCCTTCCTACCACAGCCTCTCACCGTCTCTGACTTCGCCCGACCGCCTCTGCACGGATCCAATCTGCGTGTCGCCTACCAGGGCGTGCCCGGCGCTTACAGCGAGTCCGCCGCTAGCAAAGCCTATCCTGAGTGCGAGCCCATCCCTTGCGATCAGTTCGAGGTTGCGTTTCAATCTGTCGAGCTATGGCTTGCAGATCGCGCCGTCCTGCCAGTGGAGAATTCCCTGGGCGGGAGCATCCACAAAAACTACGACCTTTTGCTCTCCCACCGTCTGCACATCGTCGGAGAGGTCAAGCTCCCTGTACGCCACTGCCTTCTCGCGCTTCCAGGCGTCCGCAAAGAGGATTTGACGCGCGTCATCTCTCACCCGCAGGCGCTCTCGCAGTGCGAGCTCACCTTAACGAAGCTCGGTCTTAACGTCAGCCGTGAGGCCTTTGACGACACGGCGGGTGCGGCGCAATTTATTGCCGCTAACAATCTTCTGGATACGGCCGCCATCGCCAGCGAACGCGCAGCCGAGATATATGGCATGAATATTTTGGCCGCAGGGATTCAGGACGACCCGAGCAACGTTACCAGATTCGTCATGCTGGCAAGGGAGCCCATTATCCCTCGCAAAGATCGTCCTTTCAAGACAAGCATCGTCTTCGCGCACGATGAGTCGACGGGGGTCCTGTTCAAGGTTCTTTCTGCGTTCGCCTTCCGCAACATCAACCTCAACAAGATCGAGAGCAGACCGCGGCGCAAGAGCCCAGTACGGATCGTTGAAAATGGTACCCATTCAGGGACAACAAGGTATTTTGAATACCTCTTCTACCTTGATTTTGAGGCTTCTATGGCGGATCAGAAGGCGCAGAATGCGCTCTCAGAGCTGCAGGAATATGTTACCTTCTTGAGGGTGCTGGGTAGCTACCCTATGGATACATCTCCATTGGCCTGCGTAACCGATTTGCTCTACCCGGCTGCGACTGCCTCTCTTCCAAGTATCTAATCTCTATCCTTTCTGAAATCTCCATCTCCATCTCCATATCCATCTCTATCTCTTTTTCAGCCCACTCTACACCATTCGATCATCTGCACACTGTCAAGGATATATCTACCGCCTAATAAATTAAGAGTAGAGCCTGCTAATTCAGCAGGTTTCTGGTTTTAGCAAGGCCAGCATTTTCTGAAGCATATATCCTACAACTGTGCATTGCCTTGACATGTGCGCCTGTATTTTCTGTAGAGAAATGCCAGAGTGAACTTGAATTGCTTCTTCTTCTACTTGTAAGTGGTAAACCTGATGTCTTAAGGATTCTCTTTTCTGAATCTTTTGTTCATATGTTCTTTATCTTTTTACATCGTGTAAGTGTAAGATGATATTTGCATGTGGATCCATGGATGCAGCTTAAGCAAATGAATGGATTTCAGTTGAATATAATGCAAGGCGCATTTTTTAGGTGTTCTGGTGGTTTGAGATCGGTTCAATTGTTTGAAAGAATGTCATTTAATGACTTTTAATTCAAGGCACCTTTTTTTGGGGTGATTTGCTGGTTTTGGGTTCCTTCAATTGTTTGGAAGCATGTCCTTGTTTGGCGTGTAAGTGAAGAAAATGACATGAAGAAAAGGCAAAATAGTTAATCAATATGGGTTCATGGGTACTTTCTAAATTTATCCCAAGATGACACTCGGGATCATCCCCCTTCGATGGAGGAAGATGAGGGAACTCGCGTTGCTGAGACGGATTCAGAAGGATTCACTGAAGTAAGACGTAGGAGGAAAGTTAGCCCTCGAAGATCAACAACAAGGAATGCCATGACAATTGCTCCCTCGAATAACATATACTGTAACCTAGAAAAAGAGATTAATGAGGTCGACTTCCCAAGGGACAACCACTTTGAAGAAGACCCCACTGATTATTAATACCCTTGGGTGCTCTACCAGCAAAGAAGACAACCAAGAAGGTTACACCACGAGTAAAGAGGAAGGCTTCACTACTAGCAATGAAGACAACCCAGACAGCGAAAGCTCCTCTCTTGCTCCTACCCTTCCGGTATGCTTTCCAAGATTACCGCAACAAAAGTCAAAGCTTAAAGGAAAACAACCTTCCGGCATGCCTTGGAAGAGCCCCCTTAAGAGTAGGATCCTAAGTCAAGAAGTTGGGAGGAAAAAAGAAGACCACAAGAAGAAAAAAGATCAGGTCCCTCCCCTCAAAGAGGGCAACCATCATTAATGAAATTCACATCACTAAACGTCAGGGGTCTGTCTGACCCGTCAAGAGCTTCGATTCTTGGCCAGTGGTTCAAAGACAAGTGCTTCAGTCCTAACTTTATTTGCTTACAAGAGATTAAAATCGACGGAGAGGATCTCCAAAAACGGCTTAAATGCATTTCTCCGAACCACCTTTGGTTCTTCACTTCTCACCCTAGGGGGACGAGGGGTGCTTCTATCGGTATTAGTCACTCCTTGTCTGGCAATATGACCTCAACTTTTGAAGGTCGGAATCATCGTTGGATTGCTGCCTCTTTCAGGTTCCCTTTCCAGTTCACTGTGGTCTCAATTTATGCCCCTAATGGAGAAGCGGATAGAATGGATACTTGGGCTTCCCTGGACTCCCTTTCACATAATGTTCTGATTTGTGGGGACTTCAACATGGTTGAGTTTCCTGAGGACCGATGGAATAACAAAGGAAAAATTATTGACTGTCAGGAGAAAGAGATATGGGATAAAATCAAGCTCCATCTCGACCTAGTCGAGGTGAAAGACATGAAGGGGTTCTCTTGGTCAAATCTCCGATCGGGAGACTCTTTGAGGAAAGCAAGACTTGATAGATGTTACATCGATCAAAACACCATCCTTCAGTGGGGTATCCTTCGATTTCCCAACACATGGACCTGACTATCTCGGACCACTACCCGATTACTCTGTCTTTCAAACCAATTCCTATGTTCCAGAAAGCCCCTTGACTTCATGCTTGTCAGACATCGTTTTCCCTCCCCTCTATCCACCAAGAAATTTCTGAGGTGTGGGCCGAAGCCTTTGCCTACTGGAATGAACCGGCTAAGTGTTGGAGATGCGCGGTGGAAAGGACTCGAAAAATTCTAATCAGGACTCAAAAGGCTATAAGAGATATCCGAAAAAAAAGAAGAGAAACGGTGTACCGGAGGCTCTCACGGCTTGAAGAAGAGGTGAACAAAGGTAAGTTACATTGCCAACAAGGTCTTTTGAAAATCAGGGGAAGACTAAGATTAGAGGAGGAGGTTCAAAGGAAAAATCTTCAAATTTTCTTCAAAGACTGGTGGGCGGGGAAGGCCGACAAACCATCGAAAGAGATGTGTAACATCCTCAAAAGGAAACAATCTAGGGAATCCATCCCCCTATTGATCGATAACAATGGAACCGAATGCTGCACGGAAGTGGAGAATAGATCTATCATCATCGAGCACTTTACCAATCTTCTCAGGGTCTCGACTCCTCCTTCCCCCCATAGGCGCGACTCCATGGCAACCATCTCAAGGGTTGCTCAAACCAAAATCCCACAGAACTTGATTGCTCTACTGGATGCTAACATCTCCGAGAATGAAATTATTGAGGTTATTGATGCCCTTCCCAATGGGAAAGTCCGGGTCCGGATGACCTCACCAATGAGTTTTTCAAGTCCTTCAAACATGAGGTGGCCACCCCACTATGCCTCGTGTGGCAAGAGGCTCTCTCATTCGGTGCCCTCCTTGAGTGTCTTAATAATGGCATCATCAAGTTAATCCACAAAAGGGGAGATAAGAACAAAATTGAAAATTGGCATCCGATTATCATGCTCCAAACAGGATACAAGAAAATTGCAAAAGTTATCGCCAACATAATCTCTTGTCATTTAAATTCATAGTTGTGTGAGGACCAGAAAGGTTTTATCAAAGGTAGATCTATACTTGAAGCAATTGTCGATATTTGGGAAGGCCTTGCTTTTGTTGAGGAGTCTGCTCAAGATCTGGTATTCATTAAGATCGACTTCGACAAAGCGTATGACAGATTGGAATGGGACTTTATTCTTCAATCATTGAAAGACATTGGATGTAGCCAAAAGTTCACGAAGATGGTTTCCACTCTTCTTGGAAATGCTTCAACTAGAATAAATATCAACGGTAAGCTCTTCGAGCCCATTCGTTTAAAAAGATCAATTAGGCAAGGCTGCCCTCTGGCTCCATTAGTATTCGCTATCGCCTCGAATGGACTCAGTTGCCTATTAAAGCATCACATGGACGCTGGCAATCTCAAGGGTCTTTCCCTACCTCTAAATCATGGCCAAATGATTGCGAGACTTTTTGCCGATGACATTAATGCCTTTGTGCATAATGATATAAAGAGCATTGAGGGGTTTTGGTGGTGCCTCGACACCTTTTGTGTGGCATCAGGTTCAAAAATCAACCATGCTAAAATTGCTTTTAGAGCAATCAGCAGACCTACTCCCCAATTGTTGGTGGATCAGGGGTGTCAAGTTATCCCTAGCGGTCAAGTCTTCCGTCTCCTTGGCATTCCGATGGGATTCGACATCTCAATGGACCAACGCTGGAACTGGATGCTATCCAAGCTGGATAGCAAGCTGAATCATTGGAAAGGTATGCAAGTCAACTTGGCAGGGCATGCTATGGTTGTTAATACATTTATGTTGTCTATAATTATTTACTTTATCTCTTGTTGGAGACCTAAGGAGAAAGACTTGGCCAAAGTGGAAAGAATCTGCAGAAACTTCCTTTGGACTGGGGACCCTAACAGGAGGGGGATTCCCAAAATCAAATGGGAAACTTGCACTAGCCCTAAAGACTCAGGGGGCTTGGGAATTTTGGATATTGTTGGATTGGCTGACAAGCTGGCGGAAAAGTGGCTTATCAAGGCTTGGAGCAATATGGAGTCCTCTTGGGCTAAATTGATCTTCAGAAACACGAAAGACCTTACCTTAGTTGGCCATCCTGGTTGGAAGGACATAGGGATTCTCACGCTTTTGTTCTCCCCCCACCCGATGTCCCCTAAAGGCTCTAGCCTCGTGTGTTCCTTATGGAAGAACTGGAACAAGGCCAAACAGTTCATCAGAATCAGTGATGAGTGGAAGTGGGCGGTTGGGATAAGACAAAATGACTCTATTTGATTCCCGATTAGCGGCATTAGGGGGGTGGAATCTTGGAACCTCCAAACTGCAAAGCGATTATGGAACAAGGGGTTCAAACAGTGGAAACAACTTTGGAAACAAGAGACAAGCCAGTGGATTAGGTTCGAAGAATTGGATCCGAGACTTAGAGTTACCTTTGAGGAATGGACTCTTCTTCAAAGCAGGTGTTTAGCATGGGACCGCTCAACTACCCGCCTTCTCTACGGTCAGGATCTTCCTTGCCTGGAGGGCCTCAAATGGAGCAATGGCAAGAAGCTATCCAAAACCCCCAACTTCAAAGAGGATTTAGATGTTCACCACACTCTTAACAAGAGATGGTGCCTTTCTTGGATCAAACTTCGGTGGGAACTCAAATTCATGTCTATTTGGCACCCCCTAATTGAGGTCAAAAAGTCCGTTCTCATGTGGCAGATCTTGCAAAAAGGTATCTGGTCCAATGCAAGGGCTAACAAAATCTGTGGTATGCCACCATGGTGCAAGCGTTGCCATCGGTGCATCGAAGATTTAGCTCACCTGTTCCTCGACTGCCCCAAGTCGCGTGTTATTTGGCGTCACGTGACCCGAGTATTGAGACTCACAAAGCAAATCAACTGGCAACAGGTGATGTTGGGTGAGGCAGTCGGCTGCTCATCGAGGCTCTGGAATGCCATCAGAGGTGAGACTCTCTGGAAGATTTGGAGGGAGCGATGTGCTGTCGGCCAAACTCCTAAGGAATGGTCGATCGAGAAATCCTTGTTTCTCCTAGGTAAAAAAATCTCCCGAGATAAGAGATCTCCACCGTTTAGACATCACTGTATTTATCTCCTCGAAAACAAGTTGAAACCCAAATGGGTCCCACATGAGGGTGATGATAAATTTATCCGCCTCATTTGTAATGCCCTTTAGCTTGCCATACTCCTCCCTTGCATTGTGGGATTTGGGGGGTCCCATGGGCACTAGTCCCATTCACTTGTAACTTTTTTTCTTTATTTTAATTAAAGTCCGGGAGATTACGCTAAGGCCAAACTTCCTTTTATTAAAAAAAAAAATTATCCCTTGCTCTTGATTCTTATCCTTCGAGGGATAGACATTCTAAGAGACTCAAAACATGAATCAAATCATCCATCGATTGAGTCTTGATCTAACGGTGTCCACATTGGGAAATGTAGCGGTTCAAATGAGCTCCATATTTGGAAAGGATACCTAGCAACTTGAACCATTGACTTTCCACTCTATTAAAAGGGTAAAATTAGCTAGAATGATCACTAGTTTTTGGGTGTCCATGTTTTCCTTGAGGCCGTTGATCTTTGATAGCCTTTTGGTGTTGTTATTTATACCCTATGAACTCCAAGGGGTAGGTTGAAATACAAGGCAAGTGGGGGTTTTGGTTGTAAGATTCTCATTTGGCTTGGAGAGCTTGTGGAACTTCAAGAAAATGATATGGATTGGTTGTCTTTACCACTTCACATACGATTTTGGGCCCTAGTGCCTTAGATGTTCCTTTAAGATGCTTTTTTTTATTTGTATGGGTCGACTTTTTGTTAGTAAGTGACATTAGGCTTAAAGCAATTCTATTATAAGTGACATCAGGCTTAAAGCATTTCAAGAGTATGGTATGGAAGGCGTTAGGAATTTGGACATGTTCGAGGAGCTCAATTCGATATGTAACTCCCTCGGATTTGTTGGCGACTTGATATGATGTGTAGTGCCTGTGGTTGAATGTCAATGTGAGGTTGTATGGAAGGGTAGCTATCCTGAATTTGATGAGGATAGTATTGTCTTTTTTGAATCCTTCAATGTAGGAGTGTTGGTTGTTTAATGGCCATTGCTGCACATACCCGTGGCCCACATATTGGGATTGAAAGCACACATGAGTATGCACAAGGCACAAATAGAGCACAAATAATTACCGAAGAGCATGTTTTATTTTTCATTTTTGAAGAATGTAGAATAGAGAGAGAGAGAGAAGGGGCTTGAGTGTTGGGAGGAGATTGCATATAACTTGGTGTTTCAAAATGTCCCATGAGCACCAAAAAGGGCTAGATAGAAATACATGGCATGTGGGGTTTTCTATTCTGAAACTCTCCCTGAAGTTGCAGAGCTTAGCATCCTTGATAAGTGGAGAAGAGCACTAATCCACAATGTGGGTTGGTTGCCTAAATGGAGTTGATGAACCCTCTCACATATCTTGCCCTTAGATATCCATGATGTGTTGCATGAGGACAAACATGAAACTTTACATTCGAATTCACAAGAATTTGGTTAGGAAATCAAACTAGAATTCTGGTTGGCCAAAACATCTAACTTAGATGTTTGTACCATGGTCCATGTCCAACCAACATGTACTTGACTTATGACTTGACTAGAGGACTACTTTGTCCAACTAGGTTTAAAGTCCTATGTACAATGTAGGGGAAAGTATTGCTTATACATTTGTTCAAACTTTACTAACAACTAGAACAAAGAGAAATCCAAATGAATTTTGTTCCACTTAGGAAACTTTTCTCAAAGAGTTAACACAAAAGCTTAACTTCTTTGGATTTTTCAAATCTATGATAAATTTCTAATTCTTTTCTCTTCAGTATTCTAATCTCTTTGAGAAATTGAGTACTTTAACTTTATCCATTGCAGTTTTGCTACTATTTCTTTTCTTAAAGCAAATTGACATGGATTATTAAACTTAAACTTGACATGAAAAAAGGATCCTCTAAGATTGAATAGGTTCGGTACAAAACATCTATCCATGATGTGTATTCTAGTTACCTGTTCCAAGCAGCAAAAACTGACCTTTGCACAAATGAGTAAGATAGACTATCAGAGTTAATTCCAAAGGTTTTGAGAAGTTGGAAATGTGATAGATTCAAACTTTAACTCTTTATAGATCGGTTCTAAACAAGGTTTCAAAGAATTTTATCTATCTTTAAGAGAATTAAGCTAGATTCTCAAAAAGATAATTGGACTAAAGAGAAAGCATCTTCAAACACTAAACACTAGTGTACTATAAGTAATTGTTGTAGCTTCTATTGATGATGTTTTATTCAAAACACCAATGCTTCAATTAGGACTAATTTAATCTTTCCTTTTGATAATATCTTAAGACTCCTTACTTGAAATGCAATTCTAATGCATAAATGTGACTTAAGAGATTCATCTCATTGAATTGCACCATCGAGTGGGTGCTTTCACCTTGGACTAGCCTAGTCTATCTAATCTTGATTGAAAAGATCATTTCAATTGATTGCTTTAGAAATTTATGCAAGATTTTTTATACAAATACTTTAGTTTGAATTTGTACAATTGAAGTAAGACCATACTTGTCATACATGAATAGTACTAGAGGAACTCCTACAAGAGAGATGAATCTTCTTCCAATTGTATGCCTCTTTATATTGATCTCTCCAAGATCCACCCACCATGGCATGTTGATACTATCCATTTAAGTGTTGTCCATGTAACTACATATGTTCCAAGTGTCCCAATTAACTAGAGAACCTTCTAGAAGCTTGGGATTGGGTTGGGTAAAATGTACTCCACTCTCCCTACTCCTTGCAAAACTTGAACCCAAGACCTCCCTTTAGAGGCTTGAACAACTTAACCATTAGGCCACACCACTTTACTTCTTTTAAGAGCACCAAAACTTTTGCATAACATTTGACCAACCAAATGATGTCCAATTTCAAATCCATATGAAATAACCAGGTGCTCATACATAACCTCATTTTATGGCATGCATATTCTTGAGGAAGTAAAATTCACCTTTATTAGAGGATAAATAGTTGATGCTTCCTATTGTTGAGTCATTTTCTTTCTACCTCTTAAAGGAGAGTTCTTAAAGAGAGATAATACCCCCACTATTTGATACCATTGCGTACTTTCTTCAACCCATAGAAATACATCACATATCAGCCTTATGTACACCACCTCTATCCTCAGAGATCCCTCAATAAATTTATATCATCTCAATGAGCAGGTTAGAAGCTAAGTGTGGGTTTGTTGATCGAATCTAGTGTTAGTATCTCCCTTTTTGAAGATCAAAATCAAGAGTAGTGAACCTCATGGGCAAAGAATTCATTCTTAAATTCTTTGCATTTCTCCTTGTCTTCAATATTCTTCAATGACCTTTGGAAGGCATTCTAGATCTTGGAAAAGAACTTCAAGTTCTTCAAGGTTTTGAGCTCATCCTAATGTCCTAGTTGTAGAATCAGTCCTAGACTAAAACATGTCCACCATCTCAAAGTCCGATATCCCATATCATCAAACCTTCATCCATGTGGACCCAAGCTTGGATGTCCCATTCCACCATATCTACATCCATCATAGATATGTGGATGATGTTTATGTGATAGTCTAAGTATACTAATCCATTTGTATTTATGTGACCACCTCGTCAAGTCCTTGACAAGAAATCGATGTTTGATACCACTAGAATTCGGAGGATGGATGATGGCTTAACTTTACCCCAAGAATCTTTTTGAAAACTTAGTCTAATCTCATAAAGATAGAAATTGTGCTTCAAACCCTTGACTGGAATAAATCCTTAAAGTTTGAGTCTCATCTGGTTTGACTGAAATCACTTTAGTATCTTAGAAGTTGAACTCGTTACATAGAATTTTAGTTCTACCTTTCCACTTTTTTGAATCTTAGATTTGACTTTGAAAGAACATTTGAAATCATTTTCACTAGGATTAGTTGGATGGAATAGGTTACTGACATAAACATCATACATGGATGTTCTGTATAGAACCTATTCGACATCTTGAGTTTAAAAGAACTCATGCATCCATTGAGTATTGCTTCAAGATCGATGGATGAAGGAAGATTCTAAAGTTCTCTTAAAGAGTTTGAGTAAATGTCACTCTAGCACAATGGAAGTCCATCGTGGTGAAGATACACCTCATAAATGTCAACTTGTGGAGATGTGAGGATGATATGACAATCAAGAGTGATAGAAGTGTACAAGTGAGTGAGTGAGAAGCACTATGAGACACACACACATACACACACAAGCACACACAAGGTAGAACAAAAAGTAGAACAATGGAATCATTTATTCATAAGCTCAAGAGAATTTTACAATGCTCACACCTCAAACTAGCCAAACTCAAACTTGTAACCTCAAAAATGAGCTCTCTAGTTCTTTTTAAAGTGTCTTGACTAGTTTTGGCCGGTTTCACATCTAGTATATGGCCTAGTTTAAATTTAGGTGCCTAAGCTATTTTGAGGGATCAAATGAGCTCCAAAAATTATGAAATTTTAAATGGGAATCCTACTTGTAATCCTCAAGCTTCAGGAATCTTGGCGTGCACAAATGGAGTTTTAACTACACAAAATAATTTATTTTTTTAGATCACTGTTTTTTAATGCAAGGTTTTGGAAAAATTTAAAGGCTTTTCTATCCTCCTCTTCTTCTTTGGATACCATGTCTACTCAAACTTGCTCCTTGGTCTGTTTGGCCACCAATCCTCCCCCCTCTCAAGTCTATCGTCCCTGACAGATGGTTGTGGTATGGGGTGCTCTATGTAGTACAGAAGTATGTGTGTTTCTAGTTCATGTTCCTTGATTCAGAGAACCCTTGCTAGATCTACTTCTAATCTCTACCAATCAACGACACCTGGGATGTCTGGTTGAGGAAACCTATAATGCACTGACTAAATGGCTTGCTCAAAAGTGAATTGTTGCAAGAGATGTGTTGGTTTGGATATAAAAACCTCCGAGTGCTATTCCCAAAAGCTTGTGGTGAACATCTCTTCAAACATTTGCTTGTAACAAGGTGGGAGATACTTCAGTCTATGATGCCAAGCATGGATGAGTTTAATGGATGGCATTGTGCTCATGTCATAAACTAGATCCAAGTTGCCATGCTGGAAACCTGTAGTGGACATATGAGGTACCTTGACATTCCTAAATGTTTTAAGCATGACTTGCATAAGATTAAAGATCTTTAATAACATACATGCAGCAACATCGAGCATCATTTTCAGCCTTGGTGTCTAGTGGCAACACCCATCATGTATATGATCGTTGGTGGTCCCTGTGGAGGTGCAAGATATGGATAGTCAACCCAATCTACACATTGTGCATTGTTTTTTACTTTAATGGAAGATGCTGCATGATCGGCACCTTGCGATAGGTCCATAGCAGGTGTTGTATAGAATATGCAAGGGGCGTTCGACCATGTGCCTAGCATCTCAGGATAATCTTGTAGTAATTGGGCCCTTTAGTTAGGTTGAATGATTGTGCCAGTGTGTGTCGCTTTAGGATTTTCCTCCTGTTCAAACTAGGTGGCAAGAGTGAGTAGTTTTCTTGTAATTTGTCGAATCTCCACACTGCAGTATGCCAAAGGGATAGAGTATGGCATATATTGGAGTCTAGAAGTTGTAATAAGCCTGCAAGGAGCTAGATTCTAGAAGTATTGAGATTGTAATATGGTGTCCTCAATAGTCGCCATGGCCAACACTTGTAGTCAACTCGTTTAGCATGGGTCTTCTCAATCTCCTCTACTTTCAAGCCATGTAGGTCTAGGTATTTCATACATATCACAACCTTCATTAGTGACTTGGCTCCCTAGTGTTGGTTGTGGTTCATACTCTTCTTCAAATGACAATTCTACTAGAATCTCCACCATATCTTCCACGTCTAGTGCCTGTGGTAGGGATGCCGATCCCTCATATTATTGTAGCCTGGTTTACAACTCTATGATCTGACTCTTTAGGTTGGAAATATCTATTGACTCTATAGTAGGAAGGATATATTTTGGGACAACCTAAGCAACAAAAAGGTATAAGTAAATTTTCTTCTATTGATGAAAAATGTGATGGATAAACAAAGAAGAATGACAATGGTAATGGTATATCTTGGGGCCGTTGTGTCTGATCAATGAAGGTGTCTTCTTTCTTATATTTCCGAGTCATTGTATATTGTGTAGTATAGTGTGGTGTAAATGTTGGCATTCTGAACATTTGATTGTGTCTAACTATGTGGATATTACATATTGCTATAATTGAGGTATCATGATGATGATTATGTTGAAGTATTAATTAATTGGAATCGATAAATGTGATAAGTAATTATAAGGAGTTTCATAATTGTGTTGCAGATTACTGAATTACATTAAGAAACAACTGCAATTAAGGTATGTATCATTGGCAAAACAATATAAGAATAGCATGCTAAGATATATCCTTGTCATCCGAGAAGCCAAAGAATCCCATTAGTTTCCAATCAGATTGGAGATGGAGGTGAGGTCAAATAGCAGGCGCAATATTTTATATTAGTCATTTGTGGTTGAATACATTGTTGTTATCCTGTAGACCAAAGGACTAACATTGGCAATCTCATTGGGGACTAGTTTTGAAAAAAACTAGTTAAGAACTCGCATTTTCTTTGCTTGATTACGTATGTGCATCTTGCATTCTAGCAACAAATATTAAAGGTATCAAGAGGATAAACGACCGATACCTTTTCATAGTTATTTAGGTGCATCAAGATCCTCAAGTCATGTGAAAAAACCTATGAGTACCTTTGAAGTTACTGATGAAAAGTAGTGGTTCGAGTGTTCTGAGCGACCCAACAAAATTGCAAGTCCATCGAAAAGCACCTATGCTTACTAAAAGCCCATAAATGTACCAAAGTTCACTGTATATTTACAATCATTCACAAAAATTTCACTGGACAAGATCATAATTTGACTGGAATTCACCAACATTTAAAATCCACTTTAATTTCATGAGACAAGACTATATTAGAACTTTATCAAAACTTATTATAAAAATAGCAAAAATTATCAAAATTGTACTCGAATGCTTCTCCAAGGATCTAGAATCATGATGATTAAGAGTATTGGTGAGACAGTCATTCAAACTCTTGAGGATTTTACTTTAAGCTCTCCAAGGACATCCCCTTCAAAGCGGTTTAGTGAGTTGGATCAATTGTGGTCTCTAGGCCTCGATCCTTTGTTGATCAACTTTGAGGATCATCATTTATCTTCTCCTAAGTCTATTGCCTCAATTGATATCTTGGGTATGGTTTTAGATGTGGTTCATGCATGAGCTATTACCTAGATTACCACAAATGATGATTATTTGATGTTTTTGAGCGATGAGCCTAGATTATGTGATCAATATGGTTTTACATCTAGAGAATAAGGTGGGGGGATTAACAAAAGATCTATAATGGTTAGTCACAAAAAAAACCCAATGCCATCATTGAGTATCCTTTAAAACAATAGTTCTATACTAAATGCCATAATTCTAGAAATACTATGGCTAAGCATGCATTAACCAATTATATTGCACCATTTGTAATACTTGATCACTCTTTGGCTACTTGTAGTTATAATGCTAAATCCCAATAGAGTAAAACAATAGTAAACATTGTTATTTAGGATACGAATGAACCCATGCCAAGTTATATCCCTCCTCATCAATGATCGCCACTCTATAATAAAAAAATCCAATGGAAAATATAATCCAAACTACCACTATTGAAATTTTGGGCCTAGTCTTTGGACTAATAATAATAATAATAATAATAATAATAATAGTAGTAGTAGTTCCCTTGAGGTACATTGCCACTTTTGTGGAAAATATGGGCATAGCCGGCAAAATTGTAAAGATGCCAATGATTTTGACAGAAAAAAAGAGAAGCAAGGACCTTTGACCAATATGGTTGCCATAACGCAAGAGGATTTACAAGAAGCTATAGTACAAACTCAATCGGGATGGATATTACAGCTTATTGTGGCTATTTTTTAACCAAGATTTAGAGATAAACAATGAGTGGTTGTGAAAGAGGCTACTTGGGTTAAGGACACTCCACTAGCCTTCCTACTTTTGATCGAATGCTCATCCTAACAAAGAAGGTTGACTAGAGGATGGACGAACAATCAAGGACCAAACAAGTATTTGAGTGACGAAAAAAGTGAATTGAGGCTGCTCAAACTATTCCCCTTCAAGTTGTTGAGTCTTCACATTCATATTATTTGGTGGCTACATACCAAGCACTGATAACCTGTTCATTAGGCAAGCTCATATCCCTTGTGCCTAATTTTTATCGGACATTAGTATCATGGTTTGCACAAGAGTCCTTAGCTACTATTGCACAGCTGCAAGAGTAGTACAATCTGAGCTCGACACCACAGTTGATCATGATGTTCCCTCAATCATGGTTTGGTATAAAAATAAATGAATTCCCAAGGTATTGATCGATGAGGGTTCAAGAGTTAACATTGATACGGATGGTTGATCCAAGTTCAAGCAATTGGGTTAATCAGGGATGTACCTATTTCATTACAAGGAGCGATGTTTTTGGTTACAGTGGTTGTGTTGGACTTACTTGATTCCAATATGGATTATCACTTAATCTTTGAAAGACCTTGGTTGAAACAAGCTAAAGTGTTGCACAATTGGTCTTCACGTAATTCAAGACCTTTAAGTATAGTCACTTGAAATACATTGTTCCACTTGATGAGTTGGCACCATGCGATTGTTATATGGTCCTAAAAATAATGGAACTTGTCAACATGCTCAAAGAATTAGCAGATGATGAAGAATTATCATTTTTGTGGCTAATCAAGGTTTGTTGACAATAGGAATTATTGTTTTCAAGACCTTTTTGGGAAGACATCGTGCAATTCTATGGGTGCTTTTTGTGTCACTCATATTATGGAGGAAGATATGGTAGCTACTGATTTAGGAATTTTATTCCCTTTGATTGATAAGGATCATTGTACTTATGTCCTAGAAGACTAGACTATCTCTTGTAATATTGGATAAAATCTTTGCCCAATCAAACCATTCCAAGCCGAGCTTTTAGCTCTCTTAAATGAATTTATTGACATTCTTGATTGGGAGTATCGGGATATGATATGATCCTCATATCAACCAACACAAAATTCTCATAAGCCTGATGTGTATCCCACAAAGCAATCTAGTTATCGGATTGACCCGAATTATGCAAAGTAATTCAAGGAGGAGATAGGTAGGCTTCTAAGAGTTGGATTAATTATTCCAATTGATCATGGAGAGTGGATTTTTCCCATTGTGATTGAACCCAAGAAGAATAAGCAATTGAAAATATGTGTGGATTATAGGAAATTGAATGTGACAATGATATGGACCCATTTCCATTACCCTTCTTGGATAGCATGCTAGATGATGTGTTCGGTAGGGAAATTTATTTGTTTCTAGTGGTTACATTGGGTATAATGAGTTGAGCATGGTTGAACAAAATGTGTCCAAGACAATGTTTATTATTAACTAGGGAGTGCATGCCTATAGTACTATATGGTTTGGGCTCACAAATGCTCCTAGTACATTTCAATGGTGTATGTAGGAGATTTTTTTGCCATTCTTGATCTAATGAAGTAAGCCTATGGTCTTAAGTGTCTGGCCAGTCCAGACAGATCTAAAATCGACACTGTTTGGTCAATCATGTGTATAGCCAAAGATCTCAAGATTAGACTTAAGCATAAGTTCATGTGCTCTCAGTGATCTACTTAGCCTAGTGGTTAAGTCTCAAGGTTGTGAAGGAGGAGGTCTTGGGTTCAACCCCCATGGGGAGCATGGGGAGAGCGTTTTGCCCAAGGAGCTTTAGAGCCTTCTAACTCAAGTTAACATGAGTTAATTTGAGTCTAGAGAGACTTAACTGGAGTGGAGAGTACACCAACTGCTAGTGGACTCTAGTGGAAGGTACTTATGCAGTGGTGGAGATCACTCCAACCACTAGTAGACTCTAGTGGAAGATAGTAAAGGAGTGGATGAGATTGCACATGCATCTGTGGACTCTAGTTACATTTGTGGTTCTCATTGATTCAAGTAGCTACATATACAGGCATAAGGTTAGGAGGAGATTCATCTCTCTAGCATGTGGTGGTTGAAATTTGTCAGTCTTTTGCATTGGTATTAGAGCTCTAGGCTAACTCTCATGGAGACCTTAGAGGTTTCATCATCTTCTTCACGAATAATCAATGTGAGGAACTCTATCATATCTTATTCTCTTTTCTTGCGAGCATCTCAAAAAATTGTTTCCGTGAGTTTTTTTTCGGTTTGGCTCTTGTGAAGCTCATGCGAAGCATTCTATGAGGCACAAAAAAATTATTATCTTCACATAGTTGAGATTCGCAAGCATCGAAACTACAACCTCATCTTAGGGAACTAGTGTCTTAGCCACACTGTCATGCTCACTTGTTGAACGTTGCCTTCATCAGTTTTTTAATATTTCATTATAAACACAGATCGCGCCAAGCCAAAGCAAAGATGTCGAAAGCCTCTAGAGGTAGAGTATCAAATACGGGACCTCATGTAACTGAAGTCTTGCATCTGTGATATCCAACCCCCGATAATCTTGAGCCAAAACCGTGTCGTCTTGTGCTTTGAATTGACAAGTTCAACAAGCAAGGTTATTCTAATCCTTAGCAATCTTTGTTTTGTCTGCCACGGGAGAAAAAAAAACATCGACCTCACACTATATGGAAGTCGACATGCCTTGAACTCAGAACATTGGAAGAGGCAGGTGATCACATGAACCAAGAGCATGATATGGATGTTGGCTATCCATATATGCTATGGAAGTTATGGAAAAATGATAATGTTTCATGATCCAACACAGTGTTTCCCAACCAACGGGAAAGAAATCTTTGCTAGAAGAAACTTTTGCCCATTTCCATAGAGCATCTACCCATGTTATCGTAACTGTTCAGAGATTTGAATGGGAGGGAAAGAAGGAATTCTTTCTACTCTTCTTATAGATGTTGCATCTATGTTCTTCCAATCCAAAGAGAAGGATGAGTTAAAGCCATACATGTGGAGGTCTCAAAGTGGAGGATGGCTCTTCTCATGGACAATGGTAGGACGTAGCTTGATCTCGAGATAAGTATTTTCTAAGTTGTTGTTTTCATTTCAGTACTTGCTTTATTCATCGCTTTCATGTAGCTTGCATCTAAATATTATTGAAGCATGGTAGTAGTCTTCATTTTTTATAATGATTATGCAAACGCTATGAATTCAATGAAAGCTAAATGGACATAGAAGTATTGGGAAATACATCAAGCACTTGCATGCATCTAAAAGTTCATGCCCAAAAAAGAATGAATGTTGGTGCATTTTTCCTTTCAAAAGAGTGTTTTCATGCACAACACACATTTTCTTCTTGCTTGAAAAAGGTATAAGATGCACTCAAGTTTGTGCACATGTATGTTTATATCTTTTTGAGAGGCAACAAGTAGATTGTTTGTGCATGGATGCTTGGATGCATGCATAGCAAGCTCAAGGATTGCTTGATTTAAGTTTGGTGCATGAAAAGAAAAAAACATGCAAACACATGAATGCCCTCACATGCATTTGCATGCAAGGACATGCATTGGCATATGAAGAAGCATGATTTTTTGCATATTTTTTTTTAATTTTTTGCTAACTAGTTGAACAAATGTACTTTCTTAATCATTACCTAATTTTTCTAACTCGAGTTAGATAGTTAGGAAAAATGGCAAACCAGTTAGTTGCAACGCTCTTAGTTGTTATGCAACTCAAGTAGCTAGTTCACTTTTTCTCAAAAATTAATACTCAGTATCAATTATTAGGGTTCTTGCTTAGGAAAAGTAGGCTCGTTGAAAGTCAAACATTCAATTTTCTTGCTCATGTGAATGGCAATAAAATAGGGCTAGTTGCAAATTTCTATGATGACTTTAAGTCAAGGAAATCCTACTGACAAGTTTGGATGTAAAAATTCATGCATCCAAGTAGGATGATTTGGAATGTTTTTATTTGTTTCTATCCCTAGACATGATACCAATCAAATAAAATCAAATGGAATTTAAAGTAATTGAACTTTTAAAGTTCAAAAGATAGTTGACATGGTCCAAATTTCTAAAAACCATAGAGTTTTTGAAGTTCTCACTTTGATTTCATCCTAAGGAGTGATGAAAATCAGAGAAGTGAGTAAAACTTAACATCAATTAAAACTTTAACATTCAATAGATGGATGCTAGGTTCTATGATTGCATCTTTGGTACGGATTCAAAGTCTTAGAAAAGGAAAACTTTAAAAAGAACTCTTTCTTTTAGAATATTAGAGAGTCATTCTTGGTTTTGTTTAAGCTAATAGTAGATTAATAAGAAACCTTCGTCAAAGTGATCTTTAGGAATTGGGATACTTCCTAAAGATAAGCCAATAAATGAAATAGTCTGGTCAATTATTTCATTGGTTAAAAGAAATATTTTTTGGACAAGCTATTTTTAAAGCTTTGAGTCATGTCCAAAAGTCAAGAATTTCTTTTAAAGATCATTCTAGTAAAGCAAAAGATTCCAAGATGAATCATAGGCTTGGTATTACTTGATTCCTTGGAAGGAGTCTAAAGTTCTTGAAAGAACAAATTCTTCCTAATAGCGAGAATGAAATTCTTCAAACTATTTAGACAGCAAGTAGTTCCCAAGAAGTTCTGAATCACTGATAGTGATACTTAAAGTTCAAATATTGATATAATCTAGCAGTGTATCAATCTTGATGAGATTCTTAGTTTTAGAATTTGAGTTAAGGAAAAAGATCTCTAAAAATCCCGTGGGTAAGCGAAGATGCTTTTGATAGTACTAGAGATCTCAATGATAAAGGCTAAAGTCTTTATTATTGTTGCAACGTCAACCAGATTTGATCGGGCTTGGAAAATGTTTATCCAAGAACTTGTGATTGGAACTAATTTCATATTTACCCAAGTATTTGCAATAAAATTTCTTTTATGAACTTCTCACTCAAGTTCTAGTTATTCAATGGAAAGTGTGAATCGAGTAAGCTATTTCAAGTTTGAATAGAGTGAAAAAAAATCCATGTAGTCTGCAACCATGATGATGGTACTTAAGTTTGTGGAAAAAAATAATGCTTTCCTTTCAAAGGGATTTTGGTAAAATCCAAAAAGCATGAGTGGATGCTTAGACTCAAGAAGTAGAGAGATTCCTAAAAAATCCTCAAGGTAGCTACTTAAAGCTTTAATAAGATAGGAATATGAAAGACAAGAAGTAAAAAGCTCTTGTCGCTACAAATTGGTCAAGAATCAACCAATTGGACTTGAATATGTGAAAATTCAAGTACTTCGAATTCTAAGTGGTTTTCATTTGAAAACGCTAGCAAAGAAGAATAGATATTCTATCAAGAGGTTTTCAAGTTTCCATGGTAAAAGCAAGAGATCGTGAAACGATCGTGTGAAGGAATCAAAACCTAGAATATCAATTTCGAGGTAATGCCCGAAACTTCAAAAGTCTTTTAAAGGGTTGAAGTAAAAAGGTACTTAGAAAGATAGAGAAGTCTAAATTCAAGGAGGATAATATAATGATCTCAAGATTCTTCAAGAAAGGAAGTAGAAGATATGAAGTTGGTAACGTCGAAGATCTTATTTTTCAAATAAAGACTTGTTCTTATTTGAATTATGAAACACTTCAAGATTAAGTCTTGTGATAAAATATATTTGATACATTTCTAGAGAAGGACTTTGACATTGAAATGATCCTTTCAACTAAGGAATAGATTGACTAATTCAAGCACCAAGTTCCTAGTATAACTTGGCAAATTCAATCCTTTGACTCAACGTAATGCACAAGAATTGCATTCCTAGTAAGGAGTCATAAAGATTGAATATAGGCATGAAATTAGTTTCAAGTGAAGCATTACTCGAGTAAAAGTTCATCAATAGAATGCTAGTGGGTCAACACACTGATCTTGAATACCATACTAGTATCTTGTGGTTGGATGAAGTTTAGTTATACTCCAAGAATATTTTTGAGGATCTAGTTTATTTCTCTTAAAGATAGGAAAGATGCTTTAATACCTTGTTGAAATAGATCTTTAAGAAGTTAAAGTCATGAGTTAAAGTCTTGGGTCATCAAGTATTTGACTCATAGCAAATATATATCTTAGAAATTTGAATTATTTATATAGAGTTTTAGTTATTTCTTTTTGCTTTCCAAATCTTTCGGAATTGAATCAGATACAGTATCTGATTCCTTTCGCAAAAGTCGAGGGTTATCCGCTTGGAACTAGATAACTAAATTAAACATCGTAGATAGATGTTCTATATAAGAACTTATTCAATCTTCAAATGATGATAAGACCAAGATTGACTTATTCATTTGGGTTTTCTTCTAGTTACTAGCATAACTCTCATGACTTTCTAGAGTTCAGTACACTCTAGAACATGTTGAAGAATCACTCACGAATTTGACATACAGACAGACATAAAGATAAAGAAAGATAAAGAGAAACAGAATCAAAGTATTCAGAAAATCAAAGCCTTAGTGAAGGGACAAATTCACGATTGTAATGTATAGCGTAGAAACTTCCAGAATTAGAGTTTGTTACAACGGATCAAAAACTGTATATATATGAGATAGGAAGAAGAAAATTTATATAGAGAGCATAAGTGTGAACGAGTAGAGCGCGTCGTATGAATAGAGCGCATATAGAAATCAAGAATAGGTCTAGAAGACGCCAGAGATTGTGTATGTAAAGATGAATAACAGAAACCTGAAATGTCAGGTATTCATCTGAGAGAGATGGTAAGAAGAAACTACTCGGTATAGGAGAGTTTCTATAGCTTGAGCAAGAAGAGGCCAAGCTAGTTTTGTACACATCTTCTCTAATAGAAAACACATGTTCATGTGAAAGTTGCGCGCATTCTTCGTATGTGAAGAAATTTGAGTATTTTCATGTTACGATATAAAGTTAGTTAACAGTTACAGTTTTCTCAGTAAAACGTAATTTTCGGTCAGTTACAGTTTTCTCAGTAAACGTGTTTTCCGATAGAACAACGAAGTAGATCTCGTAGAATAATTAAAGTTTTGTATGAGAGATAGCTTAACTTGTAGCTAGACTTCTCTACTATCAGTTCATCAATGATTTTGGTGAAATGGATATGTACACACAGTACAAAGTCTGACCGGAAAGAGGCACTCAGAACTGGTGAAGTTTTTCCTTAAACTTCAAAAAGAGTTCATTCAATAAAGGAAGTTCATGCATCACTTCCTTACTTCGTGTATATTCACTTGAAGTAATTACAAATAGAATTGCAGTTGATTTCGGTAAGATTCTGGTATAATTACGGTGACTGTCCGGTGACAATTTGGTGAAGTTCCAATGGAATTTTCAGAAAATTCAAAACACAGTTTTATATGTTTGAGTGACAGTAACTTTGCTAGGCTACTGCTAATTATAGAGGTGTTCTAATATCACTCTAGCTTAGCCAACTTCAATGGCGCGGCGAATTGCGCAGGCTTGACAAGGTTCGAGTCTTTGCCGCGTCATCAACAAGTGGTATCAGAGCAGTGAGATCTAAGAAGTGGTATCAGAGCAAAAAGATTCTGAAGAGCAGAAAGATTCTCAAAGAGCAAACGGAAGTAAAGACACAAGAGAATTCGAAAAAAAAAACTTTCATAAAGAAAGGTGAAAGCTGAAGAGATCAATAGCAAACGGCATCAAGAAGTGTTCTGAAGTCATTCTCAAGGTAAACGTTTACAAAAGGTAAAATTCTTTAAAGATACACTCACCAGAAGAAACAGAAACAAGAAGATTATGGCATATCATATTTCAATTGACAAATTGGACAAAGATAATTATCCCGCATGGGTAATGCGCATGGAAGCCTTACTTATGAGTAAGGACTTAATGATGTATGTGACCGGAGAAGAAAAGAAGCCGACCTTTGAAGACAGTAGACAACCAAAGGAAGAAGAATTAGAAGCCTTGAAGTTGTGGCAGAAGAAAGATGCAACGGCAAGAGCTTATATTTATAATACCGTTACAGATCATCTACTACCGCACATTAGAGGTCTGGAGAAAACGGAGGACATATGGAGTGCGTTGGAAGATCATTTCCAAAATACTACGAAAGCTAGGAAGGCTAGCTTATGGTTCGAATTTACAATGTTCAAAAAAAGTCGAATCAAAGCATTAGTGACTATGTTACTAAGATGAAGGATCTAGCAGATAGTCTTGGATCCATAAATGAAGATATCAAAGATCACAGATTGATAGCGCAAGTGCTCATAGGTTTGAGAGGAGATGAAAGGTGGAAACCTTTCGTACTCTCAATTGAACTTTCTTTAAATCATTTTGTACCAAATTTAAATCAGTTGCTTGGTTTGATGCTCACATATGAGCAAGACCTGAAAGGAGATGGAGATAAAGGACAAAGTTCTGCAATGTACATGAAGAACAAGAAGAAAGGAGATAAAGGTAAGTCAAAAGATGAAGAAGAGACGAGTTCTCAGGCTTATTATGCAAGAGGTAAAGGCATCGGTAGAGGAAGAGCAAGAGGTTTTGGAAGAGGAAGAGGTAGTCAGAATATCAACAAGAAGGCTTGCTGGATTTGTGGATTAAGTAATCATCTGGCTCATGATTGTTGGCATAATTCCCAAGGATCAAGTCAGAATCAGAATAACAATAGCAGAGGCAAAAGTGGAAGATATCAAAGAGGTAGACAGAATCAAAGAGGAGGCTATGGTAGAGGTGGAGCAAGAAGTTGGGGACAGAATCAATCCTACAACACTACCTACAACAACTACGCAAATGACACACAGAATGAAAGTCATACATCATTGATGATGAACTCAATCGGCACATCAGATAACGAAGATCTAAAGGTATTTTACATTGATTCTAGATGTTCCAATCATTTGTCAGGAAATATAGAACTGATGTCAGAATTGGAAAAGGGTAGTTCCAGTCATACTGTTCAAACAGGTGACAATACAAGACATAGTGTACATTCAATTGGAAAAATGAAATTTAAGAGTGGAGCAGATTTGCTAACCAATGTTTTGTATGTTCCAACAATACCAAAAAATTTGATTAGTGTGGGACAGATAGTTGAGAAAGGTTTTTCAGGTCAGATTTACAAATGAAGGAGTATTTGTAGAAGATCCTGAGAATGGATATAATCAGATCGTCTCTGGTAATAAAGAAGGTAGACTCTTTACTTTAAGAGTACAAGGAAACATTGGTCAAGCGTTGCTCACACATGGTGAAAAGGTGATTACAGAACTTGATCTCTGGCATAAGAGATTAGGTCATTTTAATGAAAAAGGAATTAAAGCTATGATTTCAAATCAGTCAGTACTGGGATTACTGAATGTACAGAACCAACATATGATTCATAAGTGCGAAGCATGTCAGATGGGAATAGCAGGTTACCTTTTCAGAAGAAAGGATTCAAATATGATGGAGTACTTGAACTCATTCATACAGATGTATGGGGTCCAACAAAAGAAGGATCAATCAGTGGCTCAAGGTATTATGTTTTATTAATTGATGATGCTACAAGATGGATAACGTTATATGTTTTGAAGGAAAGATCAGAAGTATTTGAAACCTTCAAGCATTTTCATGCATATGTTGAAAGACTTACAGGACAAAAGCTTAAGAGACTGAGGTCTGATGGAGGGGGAGAATATTTTTCCCAAGAGTTCAGTGATTATCTTTGGAATGTAGGTATTAAGAGAGAAATAACCTGTAGGTATACACCACAACAAAATGGTGTAGCAGAAAGAAGAAACAGAACTCTAGTTGAGTTTGCACGAGCTATGCTCAAAGAAAAAGATTGTCCAAATTATCTTTGGGCTGAAGCTGTAAATACAGCTACATACTGGGTAAACAGATTACCGTGTACAGCTTTAGATGGAATGACCCCTTATGAAGCTTGGTGGGGAAAGAAACCAACACTTGATCATTGCAAAGTGTTTGGATCAGTAGCTTATGCTTATGTACCATCACAACTCAAACATAAGCTTGAACCAAAAGCAGAGAAATATTTGTTCGTCGGATATGATGAAAAGCAGATGGGTTACAGGTTATGGAGTCCTCTAACAAAATAGTTTACTGTTTCCAGAGATGTTACATTTGATGAACAGAAAAGTTGGTATACAGATCAAAGTCATACAACTGAAGAATTTGAAGAAGAGGTAAGAAGAAAAGAGAAATGGAAATCAATTGTGGAGGTGAATAGAGATGAAGACTATATGCAAGCAAGTACGTCCAGAAATGGATTAACAAGAAGGAATGAAGAAATTCCTATATTTGATGAAGAAGTGTATTCAGACACTTATGAAGAATGTGAACCAAGAAGGTCAAGCAAGACTAGAAGACAACCAGAAAGGTATTCCTATGATACTTCGTACATAACTCAGCAAAATTATGCATATATGGTCAAAGATGATGAAGAACCTCATAACTATGATGAAGCTAAAGGTAAGAAGCAATGGGAAGAAGCAATGGAAGAAGAGTTTAGCGCACTGGAGGAGAACAAGACATGGGAACTTGTTCCTAAACCAAATGGTAAGAAAGTAATTGGAAATAAATGGGTTTTCAAAGTTAAGAAACTTGCAGATGGAAGGATAGCCATATACAAAGCTAGACTGGTTGTCAAGGGCTATGCTCAGACGCATGGCATAGATTATGATGAGACGTTTAGTCCGGTGGCAAAGATGTCAACCATAAGGATAGCGATTGCTATAGCAGCATCAAAAGGATGGAAGCTAAGTCAGCTAGATATAAAGAATGCATTTCTGAATGGATATATATCAGATGAAGTCTACATGGAATAACCTGAAGGATTTGTAAGTTCCAGATACCCAAATTTTGTTTGCAGATTAAGAAAAGCACTTTATGGATTGAAGCAAGCTCCAAGAGCTTGGAATTACAGACTTGTTATATATCTCAATGAACTTGGATACCAAAGTTCGAAGGCAGATGCAAGTTTACTCATCAAGAAAATAGAAGAAGGTATGATCTACATGTGCATTTATGTAGATGACATTATAATCACAGGAACATCAGATGAAGGAATGAAGGAGGTAAAGAGATTACTTGAAAAGGAGTTTTAAGATCAGTGATCTAGGAAAGTTATCATACTTTCTTGGAATGGAAATCACATACACAGATCATGGTGTATATGTTTCGCAAGAAAGGTATCTCCTAAACTTACTGAAGAAGTTTAATATGGGGAATTGCAGAGAAGCTTCAACACCGCTTGAAGTAAACCATAAACTCAGTAAATATGGTGGTGCAGAGTTTAAAGATATGAGGAAGTATCAGTCGTTAGTAGGAAGCTTAATTTATGCTACACTAACAAGACCTGATCTTAGTTATGCAGTGGAGTTCTCTCACAGTTCATGCATTGTCTGAAGGATCAACATTGGGTTGCAGGACAAAGAGTTCTTAGATATATCAAAATAACTATAAAGGAAGGATTATATTATCCTTTTACGTCAGATATAAAGTTGAGAGCATTCAGTGACTCAGACTGGGCAGGAAGTCAAGATGACAGAAGATCAACACATGGGTATATGATATACCTAGGAGATAAGCTAGTGAGCTGGTGTTCGAAAAAACAACACACAGTGGCTTTATCGTCAACAGAAGCCAAATATAAAGGACTTGTAGAAGCAGCCAAAGAAGTGATATGGATGCAAACCTTGTTCAAAAGCATGGGTATTGATCAAGGTATACCTATCATACATGGAGATAATATGAGCTCGTTGTATCTTGCAGCAAATCCAGTATTTCATGCAAGAACAAAGCACATAGAGATTCAGTATCATTTCCTGAGGGAAAAGGTGATGGAGAAGGAGCTAGAAATTGTATACACTCCGACAAAAGATCAGATTGCAGATATTTTGACAAAGATTTTGGATGAAACAAAGACAAGCAGATTCAAAGAAATGGCAGGTATAAAAAAAAGAAAAATATATGAAAGACAGGAAGATGCAAATTAGTGATTGAGGGGGAGCTGTTGAAGAATCACTCACGAATTTGACATAAAGACAAACATAAAGATAAAGAACGATAAAGAGAAGCAGAATCAAAGTATTCAGAAAATCAAAGCCTTAGTGAAGGGACAAATTCACGACTGTAATGTACAGCGTAGAAACTTCCAGAATTAGAGTTTGTTACAACGGATCAAAAACTGTATATATATGAGATAGGAAGAAGAAAAATTATATAGAGAGCATAAGTGTGAGTGAGTAGAGCGTGTCTTATGAATAGAGTGCATATAGAAATCAAGAATAGGTCTAGAAGACACCAGAGATTGCGTATGTAAAGATGAATAATAGAAACCTGAAATGTCAGGTATTCATCTGAGAGAGATGGTAAGAAGAAACTACTCAGTATAGGAGAGTTTCTATAGCTTGAGCAAGAAGAGGCCAAGCTAGTTTTGTACACATCTTCTCTAATAGAAAACACATGTTCATGTGAAATTTGCGTGCATTCTTCGTATGTGAAGAAATCTGAGTATTTTCATGTTACTGTATAAAGTTAGTTAACAGTTACAGTTTTCTCAGTAAAACGTAATTTTCGGTCAGTTACAGTTTTCTCAGTAAATGTGTTTTCCGGTAGAACAACAAAGTAGATCTCGTAGAATAATGTAAAGTTTTGTATGAGAGATAGCTTAACTTGTAGCTAGACTTCTCTACTATCAGTTCATCAACGATTTCGGTGAAATGGATATGTACACACAATACAAAGCCTGATCGGAAAGAGGCACTCAGAACTGGTGAAGTTTTTCCTTAAACTTCAGAAAGAGTTCATTCAGTAAAGGAAGTTCATGCATCACTTCCTTACTTCGTGTATATTCACTTGAAGTAATTACAAATAGAATTGCAGTTGATTCCGGTAAGATTCCGATATAATTACGGTGACTGTCCGGTGACAATTCGATGAAGTTGTAGTGGAATTTTCAGAAAATTCAAAACACAGTCTTATATGTTTGAGTGACAGTAACTTTGCTAGGCTACTGCTAATTATAGAGGTGTTCTAATATCACTCTAGCTTAGACAACTTCAATGGCGCGGCGAATTCCGCAGGCTTGACAAGGTTCGAGTCTTTGCCGCGTCATCAACAGAACAGTGAAGTTAGGAATTGCTCATAAGATTGACAATTGGCAAGAACTTTTAGCTAAAGTCTTTGAGAAAAGTATCCTAAGTTGGATGATTTTCATTTTGGATTTGACTTGATCAAGGTATAGTACAGTTGACCCAAAGTAAATGGTAAACTTTATCTTGCAATTTACATAGGATTTTTAAGCCCATTAGGAAAAAGTAGTCCTTCAGTCAGATAAAAGAAATCAAGTAACAATTGGCTGGGAGTGAATCATTGTACAAACATCCAAGTTAGATATTTGGGCCAACCAAACTTCAAGTTTTCAAAATCAAATTCATATGAATCAAGAGTTCTAAAGGTCTTGTGAGGGATAAGAATCATTCCTTAATTACTAAGTACATGCATCAATTATGCCCAAAAATGGACTAATAACTGGAATTCATCCATTTCATATGTTTGTGCCTAGATCTCACGTCGAGAAATAGTGGTGGCTAGGGATGTTTTTGGATCCACCCTTATTATTCATTCACTACTTTGTACTTTGACTAGTTCGTCAAATTACAAAGCAAGATGGTGCTTTGATTCATTTGGACAAGAATCTCACCACGGAGATGAGACATGTTCTTCTAGTTTTAGAACATGACCATGTTCTTCTGGTTTAAGAACATGAGGCTCGAGGATTGCCTACAATTATTATATATGCTTTTATTTTTGAGGAACAAAATCTTTCCCAAGAGGGGAAGAATACAATAAAGTAAGTCTATGATTTAAGGGTCCGAGCGGTTCAAACAGATATGAAATCGGACACCATTTGGTCACTCATGTGCATGGTCAAAGATCTCGAGATTAGACTTAAGCATAAATTCATGTGGTCTCTTAAACAAGTGATCCACTTAGCCTACTGGTTAAGTCTCAAGGTTTTCAAGGAGAAGGTCTTGGGTGCAACCCCCATGGGGAGCATGGGGAGAGTGTTTTGCCCAAGGAGCTCTAAATCCTTATAACTCAAGTTAATGTGAGTTAACTTGAGTCCAGAGAAACTTGACTTGAGTGGCGAGCACACCAACCACTAGTGGACTCTAGTGGAAGGTATAAATGTAGTGGTGGAGATCACTCAACCACCACTAGACTCTAGTGGAAGATAGTAAAGGAGTGGAGGAGATTGCACATGCATTTGTGGACTCTAGTTACATTTGTGGTCCTCATTGATTCAAGCAGCTATATATACAGGCATAAGGTTGGGAGGAGAGTCATCTCTCTATCATGTGGTGGTCATAATTTGTCAGTCTCTTGCACTTGACTACATTCATGTGAGTGTTCCAATTTAAAGTTGTGCTTCAATAAGTGCAAAGAATCCTACCTTTGCTTAAACCCATCCAAGTCAGTCCTTACACTATCTTGTGGAAAAATTTTAGGCCATATTATATCTAAGGATTGTATTCATGTTAATACTTGATGCTCCACCTCTGAACAATCCAAAAGAGCTTCTATGTTTTCTTGGCCACTTTATGTGGTATGGTTGCCATTTATGGTTTCTTGCACATTTCATTGTCCCTATCAACAAACTCGTGATAGTTACCTCTCATGAATTCCACTATGTTGAGGAATGTCAATTGGCATTTATTAGGTTGAAATGCATTTTAACTTGAGCACCCATTTTCCAAGCTCCACAAATGCTATGAAAGATGGTCATTTTGCATGTGGAAGAAAATATCTCATCAAAATCAATGTATCTCGTTTAAGCATAACCTTTGGTAAAAAACCTAGCTTTATACATGTCAAATGTTCCATTATGCCTACATTTTAGCTTGTATACCCATTTAGTGCTAATGGCCTTTTTGCTTGGAGGAAAATCACATAAAAACCAAGTATTGTTTTTCATAATAGCATCATATTCAAAGGAAAAATCTACAAGTGTACTTTAAAGAATGGTGGGTGGGTAAGGCTCATAAACCTACTAAAGAAAAGTGTTGCCTCCTCAAGAAGAAGCAATCAAAGGAAAAGATCCCCTTCATGTTGGATATCAATGGAATTGAATGAAAGATGGATGAAGATAATCGCTCAATGATTGTCAATCACTTTACCCAACTGCTTGATGTTTCTACGCCTCTTTCTCCCCACATAAAAAATTGCATGGCAACCACCTCTAGAGTTAAATCCACAAGAATCCCACAGAATATGAAGCCTCTTCTTGAAGCTCAAATTTCAGATGTTGAGATTCTTGAACTTATCGACTCGCTTCCTAATCGGAAAAGCCCAGACCTCGACAACCTCCCCAATGAGTTCAAGTCCTTCAAACACGTGGTGACGTTGCCTCTTCATTTGGTGTGGCAAGAGGTGGTATCATTTGGTGTGCTATCGGATTGTCTCAATAATGGCATTATCAAGCTTATTCACAAAAAAGGAAACAAAAAAAAATTGAGAACCGGCGCCCTATTAGGATGTTAGAAACGGGGTACAAGATCCTTGCTAAAGTTATTGCTAATAGAATATCTTGTCACTACAAAAGTGGGTTAGGATAAAAAAGGTTTCATCAAGGGGAGATCCATCTTGGAAGCTATCATTGATATTCGGGAAGTTCTGAATTTTGCTAAAGAGTTGGCTCAAGATATTCTCTTTCTTAAGATTGACTTTGACAAAGCCTATGATAGGATCGAGTGGGACTTCATTCTCAAATCACTGAAAGACCTCGATTTTGGTCAAAAATTCACTAAGATGGTCTCTACTCTATTGGGAAATGCATTGGCTCAGATAAACATCAATGGTCAACTATCTCAAGCTATTAGATTAAAACTATCTATCAGACAAGGTTGCCCTTTGGCCCCTCTTCTCTTTGCAATTGTTTTCGATGGTCTTTATTGCCTTGTGAAGCATCATGCTAGGGTTGGCCAGATTCACGGCCTCTCTCTGCCTTTCAATCAAGCTCAGATGATCATGAGACTCTTTGCTGGTGAAACGAACGTCTTTGTGCATAATGATCTGACCAGCATTGATACCTTTTGTGTGGCTTTTGGTTCCAAAATTAACCACTCTAAAATCACTTTCAAGGCAATTTTGGGTCATCCACCCCGATTTTTTGTTGACCAAAGATGCCAACTAATTCCCGATGGTCAAATCTTCCAGCTACTTGGTATTCCGATGGGATTTGATGTTTCAATGGATCAATGTTGGAATTGGGTTCTCTCTAAACTCCACAATAAGCTGGCCTATTGGAAAGGTATGCATATCAACATGGAGAGGCGGGCAATGGTGATTAACACATTCCTGATTTCTTTAACTATTTACTTTCACTCTTGTTGGAGACCGAAGGACCAAGAGATTGACAAATTGGAAAGGATCTACAAAAACTTCATGGGGACGGGTGATCCCAATACAAGGGGAATCCCTGAAATTAAATGGGCTACTTGCATTAGCCAAAAAGATCATAGTGGCTTGGGCATTCTTGACATCAAAACCATGGCCAATAAGTTAGCTATAAACTGGTAAATTAAAGCATGGAGCAATAGTGATGCCTCTTGGGCCAAACTTATTTTTAGGAGAGTGCACTTAAGCTTATGGGCCCCTCGGGGTGGAAGGACCTAGATCTTCTCACCCTTCTATTCTCATCATTTCTATTGTCTCTTAAAGGTTCAAACCTGGTTTGCTCTCTATGGAAGAGTTGGAACAAAATTAAACAGTTTGTTAGGATCAGTGAAAATTGGAGGTGGGTGGCCAATTAGATACAAGGATTCAATCTAGTTCCCTATCAAGGGCATCAGAGGTGTGGAATCTTGGAACCTCCAAAAAGATAAGAAGCTTTGGAAAAAAGGTTTTCATTTGTGGAAGCACCTCTCAAACCAAGATACAGGCCAATGGATTAGATTTGAGGACATTAATCCAAATGTGAGAGTGAACTATGAAGAATGGATCCTACTGTAGAGCATGTTTATTGCTTGGGAACGCTCAAAAACTCACCTCCTCAATGGTCAGGACCCTCCTTTCCTTCAGGGTCTTAGATGGTGCAATGGCAATAGCCTTGAAAAAATCCTGAGATTCAAGAAGAATTTGGACTTACATGTCACACTTAATAGGCAGTGGGGTCTTGATTGGTTGAGCTTGCATTGGGACTTTTAGCTCCAATCCATTTGGAACCCCCTCATAGAGATAAAAAAGTCAGTGCTTCTATGGAAGATCCTTGACACGGGGGATTTGGATCAATGTAAAGGCTACCAAAATTTGTAGGGCCCCCCGTGGGGCAAACGGTCCCTACGTCGAAAGGAGGACTTAGGACGCCTATTCTTCTCATGGCCCAAGTCTATGCTGGTCTAGCAAACCCTAGAGAAAATCATGCATCTACAGAGACAAATCAAGTGGAAACAAGCTTTGTTGGGAGAAGTGATCGGGTGATCCTCATCATTGTGGAATGTGATAATAGGTGAGAACCTTTAGAAGATATGGAAAGAGAGATGTGCTACCAATTTTGGTAGCCTTCCTAAAGAATGGTCGATAGATAAGTCCCTTTTCCTATTAGGCAAAAAAATTTCCAATTATAAGAAGCCCCTACCTTTTAGACACTGTTTGGTGTTCTTCCTCGAGAATAACAAGATCAAGAGAAAATGGGCCCCTCATGATGAGGACAAGAGGGTGATCAACCTTCTATGTAAAGTCCTCTAAGAATGTATGACCAACCCCTGTTACTAAGCATGTTCAGTTGTATAGTTGTTTTTCTATCAATTAAAGTCTGGGAGAGTAGGATATTGATGAAATTAATTTTATAGAAAAAAAGATTGGCAAAGTTTGTTTTAGGTGTAGAAGCCTATGTAGCAACCATTCTAGCCTCTTATTTCTTTGCCTCCTTTGTATCAAGTTTAGGACAAATCTTTATGACATGATAATTTGCCTTATTATATTTTAAAAACTATTTGTGCCTTTCTATTTTCTTGCCATTTTGTGTCTTCCTTCTTGAACTGTGCAACATTAGAAGATTTTTGCTTACTAGTAGATGAGCTCCATTTACATTTTTAGGACAAATCTTTATGACATTATCATTTGCCTTAAAATACTTGCAAAACTATTTGTGCCTTTCTATTTTCTTGCCATCTTTGTCTTCCTTCTTGAGCTGTGCCACATCAGAAGATTTTTGATTGCTAGTAGATGAGATGCATTTACATTTTCCCTTCTAACTAGCCAAGAAATCTTGATCTGCAACATGTATAACTGATCCATTCTAGCTGGACTAATCTTCTTGCAAAAAAATGGAGACTAACTCCTCAAATGTTAAGGTGTTTGGATTGCCTTCCATTATCAACCAAAGGGTAGAAGAAAAACTTTGATATGAATTGGAAGACCCTTAAGAAGGTTCTGCATAAGTGAACTATCTAGAAATATCTCATTAGTAGAAATCAACTGCTCCTTCAAATCTTTGATCTTGTCAAAAAATTATCCATAGAATCTCCCCTATTCATATGCTTAGTCTCCAATTGTTTTCGGGTGTAAGCAACATAAGCCTCATTTCTTGTTTGATATAATTTTGTAGGAGTATCCCAAGCATCTCTTGTTATCTTGCATGAGTGGATATGAGGGATAATGGCACGTTTGATAGATAGGGCTATCAACACATGTGCCTATGCATTTATGTCATCCCAACAAAGCATGAAGTGAAGTGGAGGTTCAAAAAGAGATGATCTATATACACATGTATATTAGTTTTGTAAATATTTCAAAAATACTTTGAAGTAATGACGAATCCACACTTATATATATATATATATATATATATATATATATATATATATATATATATATATATATATATATATATATATATATATATATATATATATATATATATATATATATATATATATATATATATATATATATATATACATACTCATATATAGTCTTGATAGATGTGGGAGATGAGATATAGAAGAGTAGATCACAAGTTGAATGAGATTTATCCATCAGCTGTAAGATCAATAGAATAGAAGAAGTTTTCTAAGAATTGTGCATCGATTTTTCTCTGATTACTCCTGTGTATAGCGAATTGAGAAATCCTTTTGTACGTATCTAAGTCCATAGTTGGTGCACCTATGGTCAAGTTTTGAGAGTCTTGTTGTAATCAGGCTAAGGAAACTGTGAGTAGGAACATTTGTATGTGTAAATGTATTAAGCGACTTTTGAAACAGACACAATCTCGATGATCAAAGATTTGATCATATCTCAGTGCAGAGTGTAAATTTTTACACAAATGAGGACTTAAAATCTAGGTTGGAAGGTAATTCATCTATGTCTAAAAGCATTTGATTAAACATGTTGTAAATTGAGAGAACCAAGTAGTTAAAGTTGCATATGTAAAATTTGCCTATAGAGAAAACCTTTTTCAGACATAGGTTTACTTACTGAAGTAAATCTGAAGTTTTATATGTTCTTTCGAAGGACTTTCACTTGTATTAGCTGCGCAAACACTAGATGAGTGTTGTATCAAGTTTCATAGAAAACTTTAATCATTTCATCAATCAATGAATGAGTTTTGTGAAGTTGACTTTTTTGAGTGAAGCTATAACTCACAGAAGTGATAGAGATTCATAATTTGGTAAAGACTTCCAAAATTGATGAAGGTTTTTTAGCTATTCTTGATATAGAGGTGTTCTAAATTCAATTATAACTTATCTTTTGGTGATTAATCATCTCCTTTTGGAGATTAATCATCTCCTTTTGGAGATTAATCATCTCCTTTTCGAGATTAATCATCTCCATCAATGGTATTAGAGTAGGTTTTATCAAAAGTGAAGGAAAGGACAAAGTTTGAAGGGAAAGCTAAAGGAAGACACATGACCGTAATCAAAAGAATCAGAAGAGTAAATCTCAAAGTAAAGGTACATTCATTACTCATAAGGTTGAAGGGAAAGCTAAAGGAAGACACACGATCGTAATCAAAAGGTATTAGATTCAAAAGGACAAAGTTTGAAGGGAAAGCTAAAGGAAGACACATGACCGTAATCAAAAGGATCAGAAGAGTAAATCTCAAAGTAAAGGTACATTCATTACTCATAAGGTTGAAGATTTTATAGTACAGGTGAAGAAAGAATGGGAGACAGTCTTCAAATTGAGAAATTGGATAGAGAAAACTATCCAGCTTGGTCCATGAGAATGGAAGCTCATCTTATGAGCAAAGATCTGATGGGATACATTATAAGAGAAGAAGAGAAACTAGAATTCAAAGATCCTAGTGTTCCTACTAGAGAGGAACTTGTAGATTTGAAAGTTTGGATGAAGAAGGATGCTCAAACAAGGAGCATAATCTACATGGTAGTAAATGATTACTTGCTTCCTCATATTAGAGGACTTGAAAGTGCAAGTGATATATGGAGTGCTTTGGAGGAGCATTTCCAGAATACAACCAGTCAAGAAAAGCATCACTATGGGCAGAGTTTAGCACATTCAAGAAGAAGGCTTCACAATCAATTATATCTGATTATGTGACAAAGATGAAAGACATTGCTGATTCTTTAGGTGCATTTGATGAAGACATTGAAGAAGATAAATTGGTAAGACAAATTCTTACAGGTTTAAGAGGAGATGCGAAGCAGAAGCCATTCATATTATCAATAGAACTTTCTTTGGATCATTCCACTCCTGATTTGAATCAATTACTAGGTCATATGCTAACCTTTGAGAATGATATCAAAGGAGAGGTTGATAAGAGTGAAGGTCATGCAATTTATTCTAAGGATAAGAAGAAAGCAATCAAACGAAAGTACCAATCAGTTGAAGATGAAGGCACTTCAAGCCAAGTAAACTTCCTAAGAGGAAGAGGAAGTGGCAGAAGTAGAGGAAGAGGTGGAAACAACAAGGATAATGTCAAAGCTTGTTGGATATGTGGTACGACTAATCATCTTTCTCATGAATGCTGGCATAACAATGAAAGTGTTAATAGCTTTAATCAGTTATAATCAAAGAGGCAGAGGTGGAAGAAATCAGAGAGGAAGTTTCAGAGGTAGAAGTAGTAGAGGCTTCTTTGGAAGAAATGGTGGAAGAAACTTTCAAGGTCAGTCTTACAACAATACCTACAACAATTATGCTTCAGATCAGAAGGAGGACTCAACCCTAATCATTAATGCAACATGTGAAGTTCCAAGTGAAGATCAAAGAGTGTTTTACATTGATTCGGGATGCAGCAATCATCTGAGTGGTAACATTGCTTTAATGACTGATTTGGAGAATAAAGTGGTTAATCTTACAGTTCAAACAGGTGACAATACAAAGCACAAGGTGAAGTCTATTGGATCAATAAAGGCCAAACATGGAAGTACTCTTTTGAGTAAGGTTTTTTATGTTCCTACAATTCCAAAGAATTTGATTAGTGTAGGACAAACTGTGGAAAAACGATATGAGGTGAGGTTCACTAATGATGGAGTTTACGTTGAAAACCCTAGTCAAGGGTATAAGCACATTGTTACAGAAAAGAAAGAAGGAAGACTTTTCACATTGAAGGTGCAAGGTAATGTTGGACATGCCTTGTTGACATATGGAGAGCAAAAGATATATGAGTTGGATCTTTGGCACAAAAGGCTTGGACACTTCAATGAAAGAGGTATTAAAGAGATGATTAACAATGGTTCAGTACTTGGACTACCTAATGTTTCAGGTCAACATATGACATACAGATGTGAAGTATGTCAACTAGGTAAGGCTCATAAGCAATCATATGACAGACATGGTTTCATGTATTCAGAAAGACTTGAATTGGTGCATACAGATGTATGGGGTCCTTCAAAGGACTTTAGCATAAATGGTTCGAGATATTATGTCATTTATGTTGATGGTGCTACTAGGCGGATCACTATTTATGTGATCAAAGATAAGTCACAAGTATTTAGCACATCTAAACACTATCATGTATATGCCAAAAGGGTTACAAGACAAAAATTGAAGAGATTGAGGTCAGATGGAGGGGGAGAGTATTTCTCAAATGAATTCAGTGATTATTTGTGGAATGCAAGTATAAAGGGAGAAGTTACTTATAGGTACTCTCCTCAACAGAATGGTTTAGCAGAAAGGCGAAATAGAACTCTTGTTGAGTTTGCAAGATCAATGATGAAAGAGAAGAATTACCCTAATTATTTATGGGTTGAGGTTGTAAATACAACCACATAATTGGTTAATCGGCTACATGTAAATCTTTGCAAGGTATGACACCATATGAAGCTTGGTGGGGTAAGAGACCTACATTAGATCATTGCAAAAGTATTTGGATGTTTAGCCTATGCTTATGTTCCTTCTCAATTAAGGCATAAATTGGAACTAAAGGATGAGAAATATTTGTCATAGGTTATGATGATAAACAAATGGGATACAAGTTGTGGAGTCCATCTACAAAGCAATTCCTTGTATCAAAGGATGTCACATTTGATGAGCAAGGTACTTGGTACTTAGGTACAAATAGTGCTTATGCAGGTTTTGAAGAAACATTGAATGAGAAGAAAGGTAAATCAAAGGTTCAAATTTCTGAGGAAGAAGAGAATAGTGAAGTGCTAGTTGAAAATGAAGAATTTCCAGGGTTTGATCCAGAATATGATGAACCAAAAACTTCAAGAAGTGGAGAACTCAGAAGGTCATCAAGGGACAAAAGACAACCTATAAGGTATAGCTATGACACCTCTTTCTTGACAACTAAAGATTATGCTTATATAGTGAAAGCAGATGAAGACCCATCCACATATGATGAAGCCAAAGGAAAGGAGAATCGGGAAAAAGCTATGAAGGAAGAGTATGATGCACTCATTGAGAATGAGACTTGGGACTTGGTACATATTAACCAGTTTTTATGCAATTTTGAGACTATCATTGGAGGGTGATTGACAATGCCTTAAATGAAGCAGTGAGCTACTATGATACCAATTGTTGGAGTTTGAGGTCTATGGAAGCACACAAACAACACATGGAGGAAGAAAAATCGTGGAGCATAGCATAATACAGAATGTATTACCAAGTGAATGTAAGAGATAAGTGACATGTTAGGGTCATAGGCATATATACAAGTCGAGGGTAAAAAAACCTCCTAAAGAGGGGAAAAAGTGCATTGATGGTCCTAAGTTTATTCACACACACATTATCAAAATATATCGATGATTACTACCTGATCTTCTCAAATATTTTCTTCCTTCTTTGCATAAGAAGACACTCCCCTTTAGTGCAAAAATATAATTATATTCAAATTTTTGAAAAGAGGGATTCAATAGAGGAAACGTTTTTTATGCATCTTGTGATCTCTCCCTCTTTGAAGAAATTTTTTTTTTAGCAAATAGGAAATTTAGGATTCATGATGAAATGATAGTAAGTACAAGGGGCAGGATCCCCATCACTGCCAGCAGCCAAAAAAAAAGAAGGCTAACCTCAGAATCTGTACTGTTTCATTGAGGAGGATATCCCCCATCTCTTCTTTGGTTGCACTCATGCTCAGAGATACTGGAAATGTTTTCAACTCATCTGTAGCAAACTCCAGGTTTCTTTGAGTTATAAAAGAAACTCTGTTGGGTATGTGTAGCAACCTTGATTTTGCCTTATGGAATATATGGAGAGGCATCACTCTCTGGTTCATATGGAGGTCTAGAAACCATACCATCTTCAATGGCAGCAGTCAAGCTGGCTTGCAAGGTTTTCTCACTTCCATAAAAGCTGCAGGCCTTCAGTGTATGGAGTCCATGGTCTCTGCTGGTCCTCAAAAACTTCAAACTCTCTGAGCATCTGAAGTCCGCTACACCTGGCAAATGGAGAACATCCTTACTAAAGTTGTATTCTAGACCCAGACTTGAAATGATCATGGGATTCTTGTAATGTTCTTGACCATGTTTGTAACTCCCCTATATACCCAGTACTGATGTGTCCCCAATATTCTGTATTACTCTTTGAAGAACTTTCAATTTGGTGCTAAAGGGAAAGTTCTTCCCATGCAAAAATTAAAAATATATATATTTGATCCACTTAAGCCTCCTTTGCCTTTTGGGACAACATCAATCGCTTCAAATCTCTTGACAAGAAAAAGGAGATTCAAGAAATTGCACAATATCTTGTGGAATCTTATTGGGCCTAATCATCAAGATAAAAACCATGCAATTCTACCTTTTTGAGGTAAGAGGAGTAGAAATCCGAAGAATCTACTTGAAATATTTGACAATTAAATCATTATTTCCTCATTTGAGGCGCACTCTATACATTTCTTATCAATCATTCAATAAAATTATTCTTTATTTTGTTTCTTCTTTAGGAGCTTGCACATTTCTTTAGTAGGCTTGTTAGCCTTACCTCCCCGCTAGTCTTTTAAATAAATTTGAAGTTTCTTGCACTTAATCTCTTCTCCCTATCTAAGAATGCTTCTAATCTTAAGTAAAAGTTTTTGGAGGTGGATGTTGCCTTTATTATCTTCATTCTCTAGCCTCAAGAGTCATCTATAATGATTCTCCCTTCCAGCCCTCCTCATAGCTAGAATATACTTCCGAACATTACACAATATTGTTGATATATTTAGGTGGTGATGTGTGTGAACACACAAGGACCGTTGGGGCACTTTTCTCCCTCTTTAGGAGGTTTTTTTCCCTCGACTTGTATGTATGCCTATAACCCTAATGAGTCACTTATCTTTGTACATTCTCTAGGTAATACATTCAGTATTTTGTATTATGCTCCAAGCAATCTCAGGATCGCTTGAAATTTGGTGAGCATACTCAAGGTGATTAGGAGTTCAAAATAGCTTCGCTTCATGGTGTCGAAATTATGATTTGAGCTTTGTTTGACCATGGAATGCACTATCATAGCACCTATGCAAGCAATTTTGTCTTCTTGTGACAAACATATATAAAGATTTTAGCTTGCCAGTATAAGCATCTTGAATTCTTCTATGGGTTTAGTAGAGCTCGACAGGGTAGTTCTATTCAACTTTTTGAGGTTTAATCATTTTTGTGCATCATGGTATTTTAGTTTGTGGCCATGGTTGAAAGTAGTGATGTATTCCATATGTTGGTTGTTGAGGATAAGTTGGATGCTACCAATTAACCATTATGGGCTTATATGATGCGTCATGTATTGGTTGTAAAAGGACTATGGAATATTGTGCATGGTGTTGGAAAACGTCCTATTACACCTCCAAATATAGTTATTGAAGGTGATGCAGATGGCATTGAAGATGATGATATTCATCAAGTTCCTGTTCATGCTACGGTTCTTGCTAAACCTATTGCAAAAAAACTTCGTTGAGATGGCAAGGATGCTCAAACACATGCATTGATAGCCTTGTCTATCAAACATGCCAGTATTCCTCACATTCACTCTTCCAACATAGCAAAGGATGCTTGGGATACACTTACCACTTTATACCAGGCAAGGAATGAGGCTCGTGTTGCTTACCTCCAAAAAAAGTTGGAGAGTGAGAACATGAATGAAGGAGATTCCTCTTGGTGCAAATATACAAGCCTTCACATTTGGCTTAGCATGGAAGACTATATTGATAACTCATATGAACCATAGCTTGTAATCATTTGAGCATTTACCATTTGTAAAAGGTTAAAGTATTGAGAGAATCTTATAAAGCAAAATCTTGTTGAGTTAGGAAGAACAAATTGCTACGAGATTCAATGAGGAAATAAGTCCTCAATCATAGGGATCACTTTTAGTTAGATCCAAGTTTGAATTTCAAAACTCAAACTTAGGAGAAACTCCTTATATAAAGATTCTTGTAAAACTCACGATGGTGTGTGGCCTCATTGATAGTACTTTTCAGATCATTTGTAGTAGCTAAGTGACTTACACCAAAGCTCACTTAGACTACCATCATTGAGCGCTATCATAATGCCAATGATATTGTACAATCATGTTTTTTAATAGATATAAGTCATTGATCATCTCTATCTACTTCTTTGCTATGACTACTCAAGACAGTGAACTTTGTCTGGTCATATCTTAGTGATTTCTCAACCATTTTGCATGATCTATATCTTATTGGAACCAGCTTAAAGTCTACATTATGCTTTCAAAGTTCCAAAGTATTTGGTTCCACCATTTTGAAGAAATTGCCATCAAACTACTCACTAGTCATCTATTGTTCGGTCCCTAAAAAGTCGAGGGTAAGCTTTGGATTGCTATATTAATTTCTCAAGGTATAGTTCATCATTTTAGATGATTCCACTTGTAATCATTATCTATCTAAGCTAATTAAATTCCCCCAAAAGTAATTTAATCAATTGTTACTGTACTATGAGAACTGAGCAAAAGAACCATATGGTGTATAAACCAAAATAGCAAGTTTTGTGAGACGAGCTATTTGTGAAGTAGTCTATTTTGGTTCAATTGTTTCAAGCATCTACTCCAAAGTACATAGGTACTTTCTTGGTGTCATTTGCAAGCTAAAAAGGGCTACTATCAAAATCTGAAGTGATTTAGGGTAGGTACAAAGCAAGTTTTAGCAATACCACCTCACTTCCTTGAGGTATCCATTCATCTCTTCCCACAATGGTATCAGAGCAAGTTATGGTAAAATGGGAGATGGTTTCCCTTCTTTCATTGATAAATTGGACAGGAATAATTACCCAACATGGTCCTTGAGGATGAAGACCTATCTACAAGGAAGGAGTCTCTATGGATACATATCAGGAGATGAAGAGATGCCCATATTCAGAAGCAAAGGTCAACCTACAAGAGAGGAGCTAGAAAGACTCAACTCATGGTGTACCAAAGATGCTTTAGCAAGGTCATATCTACTTAACTCTATTCCTGACTTCCTTCTTCCTCACATTAGAAATTGTAAAACTTCCCAAGAGACTTGGGATACATTCTATTCATATTTTTCTTCCAATACAAGAGCTAGAAAAAATCAATTGTGGATTGAGTTTACTACTCAAAGGAAGCAACCTAAGCAGAATGTTTCAGAGTATGTGACCAAAGTAAAGGATGTGGTTGATCAATTGGCAAGCATAGGAGAGGAGATTGAAGAGGAGCAAATAGTGAGACAAATAATCAATGGCATCAAGGCAGATGATAAGTGGGAAGCTTTCACAACTACTATGGACCTTTATATGGACATGCAAATCCCAGATCTTACTACACTCATGGGACAACTCTTTACCCATGAAGCCAAGCTCAACAAAAATGGAGAACCATCAAGAGTTAACAATTCTTCTGCCTCTATACAGATAAAGGGAAGTCCAAAGATAAAGGAAAGAGCAAGAAATTTGAAGATGAAGGTACTACTTCTCAAGTCAACTATGCAAGAAGAGGTAGGAATCCAAGAGGAAGGGGCAGAGGAGGTAAACAAGGTAGGGGGAAACCTTTCAACTCTTCCCCATGCAATATATGTGGACTGCCTAATCACACAATAGATGAGTGTTATAGGAACTACAAGAACTAGAGAGGAAGAGGATTTCAAAGAGGTGGCTATTCACAATCAAGAGGAAGATTCAACCATAATCAAGGATACAACCATGGCTACAAAAACAATTACAACAACAATTACGAAGGAGGATACAAATCAAGAAAAGACTTCAACAATTATACAGAGGATCAAGAGGATTCTCTTCTCATTATGAACATGACTTCAAAACAAGGTATGAATGATGAGCACCTCTTCTATATTGACTCAGGTTGTTCAAACCATGTAGCAGGAAATGTAGCTCTCCTTTCTGATCTCGAGGAGCACAAGGGAAAGCACCAAGTAAAAACAGGTGATGATACCAAGCATTTAGTGATCAAGGTAGGAAATGTCAAAACCGTTGATGGGAATAGGAATCTCTTGAGTAGAGTTCTTTATGTACCTACTATCACAAGGAATTTGATGAGTGTTGGACAGATAGTGGAAAAGGGTTTGCAGGTTAGGTTCAATAAATTTGGAGCTTTTGTGGAGGACCCCCAACAAGGATTGAGAAGGATTGCAAAGGGAGAGAAAACAGATAGATTATTTACATTTGAGCTTGAGGACACTAGAAACATTGCACTTTATAATTATAAGGATCAAACCTTGTCTGAATTAGAGATTTGGCACAAAAGATTAGGGCACATTGGTGAGAGAACCTTGAAGCATATATGTAGAGATCAATGTGTGCTTGGGGTACCTAATGTATCCAAGAAACATATGATCTTTAAGTGTGGTGCTTATCAGTTTGGTAAATCACACAGGTTACCCTTTACAAAGAAAGGCTATATGCATAAGGATTATTTGGAACTTGTCCACATAGATGTGTGGGGACCAAGAAAGGATCCTTCAATTTCAGGCTCAAAGTACTATATATCATTTATTGATGATTTCAGCAGGTGGACTATCTTGTATTTCACCAAACATAAAGATGAAGTGTTCAGTTGTTTCAAGAAGTATCTTGCACTTGTGGAAAATCAAACAGGGAAAAATCTAAAGAGGATAAGGTCAGATGGAGGAGATGAGTACTTCTTCAATGAATTTGATGCATTTTTGCAGGACAGAGGTATCAAAAGGGAGATTACTACTAGATATACTCCTGAGCAAAATGGAGTAGCAGAGAGGAGGAATAGATTGATTGTGGAAGCAGCTAGATCAATGCTTAATGAAAAGAAATTGCCCAATTATTTGTGGGCAAAGAGTGTTTCTATTGCCACTTACCTTATTAATAGGTTACCTTCTAAATCCCTTGATGGGATGACCTCCTATGAGGCATGGCATTGTAGAAGGCCATCACTTGAACATTGCAGAATATTTGGTTGTGTTGCTTATGTGCATGTTCCATCTCAAATCAGAGGTAAGTTAGACCCTAAGGCAGAGAAATGCATCTTCATAGGATATAATATAAATAAAAAAGGATACAAGTTTTATAATCCATCCAACAAAGGATTTATGGTCAGTAGAGATGTTGTGTTTGATGAGAATGATTCTTCGTTTGAAAGTGAATGCAAGAAGGTCAAATTGCCATATGACTTGGAAGAAGAATTTCCAAGCCTCACCAAGGAGAAGCCAAGCACAATTGAAGATGTTAAATCAGATGATGAGGACACCATCAACTTGGAGGAGTTCAAAGCATGGAAACCAAAAGGGAAGGCCAAGATGAAGAGGCTCGATGACATACCTGAATCATCCAACCAAGCCTTGATAATGTCACAAAGAGAGAGTAAGAAGCCAATCAGATATGGGTATGATACTTCATTAGTTACTAAGCTTTCCATTTATCTTGCTAAGGGTTCATCACTTGAAGAACCTTCTTCATATGAAGAAGCAAGTACCAAATTAGAATGGAAGGAGGCTATGGATGAAGAAATAGAAGCACTCCAAGAAAATGACACTTGGGAGCTAGTACCCAAGAAAGCATCAATGAAGGTAATTGGTTCTAGATGGATTTACAAAATCAAAAGAAACTTAGATGGATCCATAAACAGGCATAAAGTTAGACTTGTGGCTAAGGGTTTTGCACAAACTCAAGGAGTAGATTATGAAGAGACATTTTCACCTGTAGCTAAGATGCCAACCATCAGGGTATTGGTAAGTGTAGCTGCCTCTAGAAATTGGAATATGTATCAACTAGATGTAAAAAATGCCTTTCTCAATGGCTGGATTTCAGAGGAGGTTTAGGAGGTTTACATGGCTCAACCTCTTGGCTATGAAGACCCAAACAAGGTAAATCATGTATGAAAATTGAGCAAAGCTCTTTATGGTTTGAACCAGGCACCTAGGGCATGGAACCATAGGTTAACAACCTACCTTCAGGATCAAGGATTCATGATGAACAAGGTAGATTCTTCTCTGTTTGTCAAGAAGAGTAATTCAAAAATGATATATTTATGTGTGTTTGTTGATGACATCATTCTTATAGGTATTGATGCAAATGGCATCAAACAAATTAAAAATCAGATGATGCAAGAGTTCAAAATCAATGACCTAGGATTTCTGAAGTATTTTCTTAGACTTGAGTTAGTCTACACTAACTCTAGAATCTACATCACTCAAAGGAAATATGTGCAAGACATATTGAAGAAGTTCCACTTGGAGAATGCAAAGGTAGCTAGCACCCCTATGGAGGTAAATCATAAATTGAGTGCTCATGAAGGTGATTTTCTTGAAGTTATTGCAGGTTATCAAAGCATAGTTGGGAGTCTAAACTATGCAACCTTGACAAGGATTGATATATGTTATGGAGTAAGTGTTCTAAGTCAATTCATGCATAAACCTAGAGCACCTCACTTGGAAGCTGCTAAAAGAATTTTGAAGTATCTCAAAGGTACTCAAAACCAAGGACTTCACTTCCCATACACATCAGATTTGGATATTAAGTTATACTTAGATGCAGATTGGGCAGGTTATAAGGATGACAGAAGAAGTACTTCTAGATATTTATCCTTTGCAGGTGATAAGCCCATTTCATGGTCTTCTAAGAAGCAACCAACTATTGCTCTATCTTCAACAGAGGCTGAATACAGGGGATTAGCAAATGCTACACAAGAAGCTATTTGGATTAGACTGCTCTACTCAGATTTAGGACTTCACACTCATTCACCTATGATCTTTGGTGACAACACAAGTTCTTTGCATCTTGCAGTCAATCCTATTTACCATGCAAGAACCAAGCATATAGAAGTACACTATCACTATGTTAGAGAGAAGCTATTAAGCAAAGAGATTCAACTTGCATATGTATGCAACCTTATAAAATTATGCGTGGCCAAATCATCCACCATAATCTGGATGGTGTGACCTTTGATTGATGCATGCAACTTGACCAAATCATGTGCACCAAATTCTTGAGGTTTCCACATGTTTTTGGAAAATTGTCACTTATGGGTACTATCACAATGCATTATCTGAACTTTCTTGGCACTTGAATTTTGCATCCAAGTTCAAGGTCTGTATCAGATGTATTTGTTGTTTCCCCTTACCTTTATCAGTCAAAGTGTCCCTATTGTCTTTTCCAACTAGATAGGGCCTACTACGATGTCATGGCTTAAGGTATTTAAAACAGAAATTCTCTTTTTGTGCTTTAGCAAGTTCTTCTTGAGAAAGCAAGTCTAAAAACATGTGGTTTTTTAATCGTGCATTCAAATGTCCTTGGCCCTTTGCCTTTACATTTAGTGCTATTTCTTTGTAAATGACCACTTTCCTGTGGGACATCTATATGATAATTATCCTTATAGATTTGTGCAACCTTAATAGCTTCACCAAGCGACTTAGTTGCATGTCTCTTTACTTCATTACGGATTTGTTGGTTAAGTCCTCGAATGAAATCAGGAAGTCAATGGAGGTCATCAAGGCTTTTTAATTTTAGAATAATATCTCGATATTTTGAAATATAAACGGATAATGATCTTCCCTTTTGCTTAATTCGATCCCAAGCCTCCCAATTGTATTCCTCCTCATTCTCGAGGAGAAACTCTTTTTTGAAGAGGTGGGTGAATTCAGCCCATGTTGAGGGTTTTTCATGAGTCTCAGAGAGACTCATCCACCACGTGTAGGCCTTAGGTCCTAATGACAAATTGACCTCTACCACTCGCACATGCTCGGGGGTGTTCCCAAGTTGGTGGACGTCATTCCACTTTTCTAAGAATGTTAAGAGTGCATCCTTATTTCGATCCTTATCTTCTCCTGAGAAGTAAGGAGGACATAGATCTTTCCCTAAAGAAAGATCCCATGGATGGCTTACACCTACTGACTGCCCCCAAGTATTGGCAAAAAGTAGAGTGGTAGGAATCATCAAACTGAGATGACTCAAACTACTAGTTAAGGGAAACAAGTGTGATTGGGAAATGGACATATCCTTTTACAACAAAACAGAAATAGGAAAAGTCATGATTGTACCTATCCCTTTGGGCTAATGGAGTAAGTCCAAAATAGCCCAAAGGTGATTCTGAACCCCGTCAGTGGATTGATGAAGCTCTACGACCTCAACCTAGACATTGGACGAATATCTAAGGCCCTACTCTACTTTCAACAACCTATCTCCAAATCCGTTCGTCTCTTTTGAAGTGGTGTTGGTTTCCCCTTGTTGTGTAGTACCCTCAATTTTTAAAGCTAATGCCGTTGACTCTACATTCAGTGCATCAGGTGCATGAGTTGAAATTGAAATCCATCTTGTAGATGCATGGGTTGAAATTGAACTCATTCTTGTAGATGCGTGCATTGCACGTGATGTTATAGGTGGGCTAAACATGAATGAAGAAACTGAGGAAAGTGGTACCGAAACAAACATTGATACGCTTGTACTACTCGTAAGCGCGGCATGGCTTGAAGTACCCTCCATCGCACAGAGTCCATTCTTAAACTATATTTAGAGTTCCTAACGCGAGTGGTGCGTGATAAAATCAACTAAACAATGTAGGATTTCACAAGAGTACTTCCTGATTAATGCTGGTTTGATGTAGACTTGATTCTAGCAAAGGTTACTAGAATTGCAACGTGGCTTCTCCTTCTATCTCGAACACTTGACGATACTTCATGGATGACTTCATTCAAAGTAGATAAAGTGCCTTCTCTATCTCCAAAGAATTTGGCTCGGATTTGAAGATAACTTGACTTTGATCACCAAGAAACTTCAAATTATGCACACGGGTTCAGTTGGGGATAGCAGCAAACTCAAGAAAATACACAAAACCAAGGGTTCTTGACTCAGGATTAGTAGAGAATAGGCCAAATCAAAAGAGATATTAAATTGCAGATCTATTAAAACAATGACATGTTGTTATTGTAATGGATCAAGTGCTTTCATTCGTCACCAGAGGTTTAGAGATCAATCCTGGTGACCACCGGCTATAGAAGAACTTGTTTTCGTTTTGTCTCTGGTAACCAGAGCTTCTATGCAATACCAAATGTATATTCTAGCAGTCGAGCAACATGACTGAATGTTGAATGTGTTTGGAGGAGTAGCTTAGAGGAACGCCTTTGTCCACAGAGGTCGGGAGCTTGAATCCTGCTATGTCCACTCGACTTGTGACTTTTTGCTTGTGTAGATGCTTCTGCAGCATTGCCTACTAAGCTATAAAAAAAGTCAAAAAGAGATTAACACGAACGTTGGTAGGTCTCATGCATAGCGGAGATATCCCTCCTATATGACATCACGGGTTCAAGATTTGGATGCCACCGTGTGAAGATGTCTTCCACCTTTTGCTTGTGATGTACAAGCTTCTACAGCACCATTAGCAAGTTGTTGGTTAGAATTGCAAGATATTGAATTACAAACATCGCTTGCTTTGTTGGGTAAGAGAGAGCATATGCATGACAAGGTCACGGATTCAATCCTCGGCTGCCACTCCTTCAAAAACAAAACGTACTTCTTGCAATCTCCACAATTGGAACGTTGTTCTACACCACCAAGGAGATTTGATGGATTTTTTGCACACCCCATGAGCAAAAGACGCCGCACACAATAGTTTGGAACAAGGAAGATGAAAGAAACAATAAATTGGCTTTGATACCAATACAACACATGTGGATTCTAACCATCCATGTGTCAGCCATGTAATTGTATGTACACCAAGTATCCCAATTAATCAGAGTTAACTTAAGTGGATGCTTTTAGAAGGTTCTAGAGCTCTTTGGGCAAAATACTCTCACCATGTACCCATGGGGATTAACCCAAGACCTCCTCCTTCACACCCTTGAGACTTAACCACTAGGCTAAGTGGACCACTTGGTTACAAGGGTAAATGACCTTTTGGTAATTCTAGTCTCGATATCTTTGGTCATATATACGGGAGACCAAACAATGTCTGATTTGAGATCCGTCTGAACTGGCCAGACCCTTAAATCATAGGTTTACTTTATTACATAGTGATGCCCAAAAATGTACTAGTATATTGTATCTCTTGATATGTTTTGGTAGTGATGTGTGTGAACACAATTAAGACTATCATGGCACATTTTTCCCTCTTTAAGAGATTTTTCCCCCCACTTGATATGCATATATTCCCTAATGGGTAACTTATCTTTGTACATTCACTTGGAAATACGTTATGTCCACAATTCTTCTTCTTCTTCTTCCTTGTTCTCTTTGTGTACTTCCGTAGACCTCAACTCCAACATTTGGTATCAGAGAAATTTGTCGCTTTATCTAAGGCCTCGTCGAAACTCCTCCAATCATAGTCTCAAATTCACACAAAAATTGGTGATCATACTTAGGGTGATTAGGAGTTCAAGAAATATATATAGGATCTAGCATGATAATCATTTGTTGCAACATCAACTTCATGAGCTCCAAACCAACCTCTGCACTAGCACTAAAGAGAATTATTATATGGCCGAGTTGTACTACAGAGAGTTGAAGCAAACTCAATATTTCAAGGGTTTTTACAAAGGGGCCCTGAAGGAACGTTACATTGTAGTTAACATGCTAGTAATTTGCAAGAGGCTAATGTGAGACTCCTCCAAATGATTGCCGACCTAGAGTGTGAGACTATCATCCAAAAGGCCTCCTTGCATGAAACTCAATTCCAACTGTTGCAATCCTAGCAAGAGAAGGATCTTCTTCACCAGACCGTTGAAGCCCTATAGGAAACCAACACATAACTCTCCACCAAAATTACCCGATTGATGATCCTCGGTACTACTCATTAGGCTAAATCCATGCACTTATGAACCAGCTTGGAGAAAGATGAAGCCGTAAATGCCACCATCATCTAGAAAGCACATTCTAAACGTGAAAGGCAAAAGAACATTCTAAAGCAAGACCTCTATCTATAGGAAGAGTTTGGCATTCAGTTGGTAGAAGCCCAAAACCATGCACTCCTCTCCACAACTGCCTCCCATAGCAAGCACTCCTCTGAAGCAATTCTTCTAGATCCTCACCAAGTCCAGAAGTTGTTAAAGATGATTGTTAAGAAAATTCAGAATACTTTCTAGGAAGCCAAAGAGTCATTGAAGACATATATGTATACACCATTCGACGAGAAGTTGAGGATGAAGATGGGCATCTTGCATCCTAAGCATTTTATTTTTTTGGGTTTAGGTCCTCCGTGCATGCCAGTGTTAGGTTGTTGGATGTACTCTTGTAACTATTTTTGGTATAATTTTTGGTTGATGTAATTTTCTGTGTATAGTCCTAACCAAAAAGGCAGGATTGTACATTGTAATCAAAATTCTCAACTATGCTACTCTCACTAGAGTAGATATAAGTTAGAGTGTAAGTGCCTTGAGCCAATGTATGCATACACCTAGGAAACCACACATGGAGGTAGCCAAAAGGGTTCTCATAAACCTGAAAGGGACAATTAACAACGTCCTATTCTATTCATATAATTTTGATGTATACATTAAGGTATTCTCTAATGCATATTGGCCAAGATCAAGAGATGATAGGAGAAGCATCTTTGGATATCTTTCATTTGTAGGTTCAAAGTTCATCTCTTGGTCTTCAAAGAAGAATCTATTGCTGCTCTCTCATCTACACAATTTGAATATAGAGGATTGGCCAATGCAACTCAGAAAGCAATCTAGATTAAGACACTCCACTCAGATTTGGGAGCAAAGTCATCTACTCCTCACATATTTGGTGATAACATGAGTTCCTTGCATCTTGCAGCTAATCTAATTTATCATGGTTCATTATCACTATGTTAGCAAGAAGAATTTGAGCTATCATATGTATCTACTCAAGAACAATGTGCAAACATGATGATTAAAGCTTTGGATGAAGTGAAACTTAGCAAGTTCAAATCTATGGTTGGACTTCAAGAAATCACAAAGGATTGAACACTTATGCATCTTAGGCTTCAGGGGGAGTTTTTACTGCATATAGCAAGTCTAAGTGCTTGTCCATAAGTATTGGAATTCATTGAACTCTGAGCTAAAAGCCATATGTATACATGTACATTATTTGATTGCTTCTAAGGTAAAAATAATATGTTAATTTATCCAAAAGTAAAAGGGTAACTTAAGAGAGAATCTTATGAATGTATTGAGAGTCAAATCCCATGAATTCATTTGAATTCAAAATTCGAATGAAACTCCTAAAAGCATGGAAGAATATTAGGTAGATCTATCAAATAGTTACATTTGAAAAATTGTATATATACATTATCTACTTGGTCGAGGGATATCATCCATCAAATCACACATATCAGAATTGGTGGTGCAAGAAAATTATCAATCAATGATTTGGACACATATTTGAAGTCAAAAAATGAAGCAAAGATCAACATATGAGGCTTGAAGTTCAGTGCATGATTAGATGATGAAGACTTGTATATACATGTATATTAATCTTGTAATTAGTTCATAAAGACTTTGTATCTTTGATGAGTCGGGATGTAAATATCTATATATACTTGATATAGATGTACTATGAGAAGTGGAGATGATTTATGACAAGAATTAGAAGGCATTAGGAGACTTAGAGAGTAAGAAGAAGAAAATCATCCATCAGATGTATACTTTCTCATAATAGAAGAAAATCTAAAAAATTGTGCCTCGATCTTTTGCTCAGTGCTCCTTCTGTGTTTATCCTATTGAGGAATGCTTTTTGTACAAGTCTTATTCTATATTTGAGTGACCTTTGTACAAGTTCTAAGAGTTCATTTATAATTAGACTAAGAGAATTTTGAGTAGCAACATTTACATGTCTAAATGTGACGAAGTGAAGGAATGAATAGGTGCAATCTCGATGGTCAATGTTTTGATCAGATCTCCCTATAGAAAAGAGCAGTTTCAGACATAGGTACATTGTTTGAATAAAATATCAAGATGTATTGAATCTTTTTGAAAGATTTAACTTGCAAAAGGTGCGCAAACTTTAGCAGATACATGATAAAAAGTTTCATTGAAAACTTTACACATTTGTTCAATCAATGAATTGATTAAGTGTAGTAGACTTTTCTAAATAATCAGTTTCTTCACAGCTAGTTCAAATTCGACAATTTGGCATTAGTCTTCCAAAATTGGTTGAGGTTTTGAGTTTTTCTTGATATAGAGTGCTCTAACATCAAGGATAACTTGTTCTTTTGGAGATTAATACTCTCCATCAGTGGTATCAGAGTAGGAGTCATCAGAATTGAAGAAAGGAGGACCCGACTATTGCAGATATACAGAAGTTAATCTTTGAAGCTTCAAAAGGTGAAAGTTTGAAGTGAAAGCTAGAGAAGGAGGCCTGAAGTTATCAAGAATATCAAAAGGAACTACATTTGAAGTAAGGGTACATTCATTATTCACAAACCTTGAAGAATTTATTGAAGAGGTGAAGAAAGGATGGGAGATTCTCTTCAGATAGAGAAATTGGATAGAGAAAACTATCCTGCTTGGTCAATGAGGATGGAAGCTCATCTCATGAACAAAGATCTGATAGGATACATCATAAATGAAGAAGAAAAACGAGAATTTAGAGATCCTAGTGTTCCAACTAGGGAAGAGCTATCAGATTTGAAGACATGGATGAAGAAGGATGCTCAAGCAAGGAGTATTATCTACATGGGAGTCAATGATTACTTGCTACCTCACATTAGAGGACTTGAAAGTGCAAGTGACATATGGAATGCTTTGGAGGAGCATTTCCAAAACACTACAAAGTCAAGGAAGGCATCTTTATGGGCACAGTTCACCACATTCAAGAAGACGGCTTCTCAATCTATTTTTTGATTATGTAGCAAGGATGAAGAACATTGCAGATGCATTAGGAGCACTTGATGAAGATATTGAAGAGGACAAATTGGTAAGACAAATTCTCACAAGATTGAGAGGAGATGATAAGTGGGAGCCATTCATTTTATCCACTGAATTGTCACTATATCATTTCACTCCTGATTTAAATCAATTGCTAGGACACATGCTAAATTTTGAGCAGGATGTCAAAGGTGATGTTGATGAAAGTATAGGTCAAGTAATGTATTCAAAGGACAAGAAGAAGATTAACAAAGGCAAGCAACAATTGAATGAAGAAGAAGGCACTACTAGTCAAGCTAACTTCCTAAGAGGAAGAGGAGGTGGCAAAGGAAGAGGAAGAGGCAGAAGTAATAAAGATGGTGTCAAGCCTTGCTAGATTTGTGGTAAGGCTAATCACTTCGCTCATGAATGTTGGCATAATAATCAGAATGGTGAAGGATATAATCAGAATTTTAATTCAAGAGGAAGAGGTAATAGAAATCAGAGAGGTAATTTTAGAGGTAGAGCTAGTAGAGGTTTCTTTGGAAGAAATGCAGGTAGAGGCTTTCAAAGTCGATCCTACACTAATACCTACTACAACTATGCTTCAGATCAGAAAGAGGACTCAACCTTAATTATGAATGCAACTTGTGAAATACAAAGTGAAGATCAAAGAGTTTTCTACATTGACTCAGGGTGTAGAAATCACTTGAGTGGCAACATAGCTTTGATGATTGATTTGGAGAATAAGGTGAGTAATCATGTGGTTCAAATAGGTGATAACAAAAAGCACAATGCGAAGTCCATTGGATCAGTAAGGGCCAAGAATGGAAGCACTCTTTTGAGTAAGGTTTTGTATGTTCCTACAATTCCAAAGAATCTGATAAGTGTGGGGCAAATTGTAGAGAAAGGATATGAAGTAAGTTTCACTAATGATGGAGTTTTTGTGGAAGACCCTAGCAATGGGTATAAACAAATTGTCTCAGGAAAGAAAGAAGGAAGGCTATTCACATTGAAGATTGAAGGCAATGTTGTTCAGGCTTTGTTCACTTATGGAGGACATAAGATCTCTGAGTTAGATCTTTGGCACAAAAGCCTTGGACATCTCAATGAAAGAGGTATCAAGGATATGATCAATAATGGTTCAGTACTTCGATTACCTAATGTTGCAGGTCAACACATGACATACATATGTGAAGCATGTCAATTACGTAAGGCTCATAAGAAATCATATAATAACCATGGTTACATGTATTCAGAGAAGCTTGAGTTGGTACATACAGATGTGTGAGGACCATCAAAGGACTTTAGCATTAATGGTTCAAGATATTATGTGATTTATGTTGATGATGCTACCAGGTGGATCACTATATATGGGACCAAAGATAAATCAGAGGTGTTCAATACATTTAAACATTACCATGTGTATGCAGAAAGAGTTTCAGGACAAAAATTGAAGAGACTAAAGTCAGATGGAAGGGGAAAATATTTCTCTAATGAGTTCAGTGATTACTTGTGGAATGCAGGCATAAAAAGGGAAGTTACTTGCAGGTACTCTCCTCAACAAAATGGCATAGCAAAAAGGAGAAATAGAACTCTTGTTGAGTTTGCAAGGTCAATGATGAAGGAGAAAAATTGTCCTAATTATTTGTGGGTTGAGGCTGTAAATACAACCACATACTTGGTTAATAGGCTACCTTGTAAAGCTTTGAAGGGTATGACACCTTATGAGGCATGGTGCGGTAAGAGACCTACCTTGGATCATTGCAAAGTGTTTTTGGATGTTTGGCCCATGCATATGTGCCATCTCAATTGAGGCATAAATTGGAACCTAAAGCTCAAAAGTATGTGTTCATTGGTTATGATAATAAGCAAATGGATTATAGGTTGTGGAGTCCATCCATAAAGCAATTCCTTGTGTCAAAGGATGTTACATTTGATGAGGAAGGTACTTGGTATGCAGGTACAATTAGTATTCATGCACGTAATGAAGAAGTCATGACCCAAAGGAAGGGGAAATCAAGGATTCAAATTCATGATGATGAAGAGATTGTTGATGCTCAGATTGATAATGAAGAGATGCCAAGATTTGATCCAGAATATGAAGGACCAGAGACTTCAAAAAGTGGAGAAGCTAGAAGGTCAACAAGAAACAGAAAGCAACCTATAAGGTACAGCTATGATACTTCATTTTTTACTACTAAAGATTTTTCTTACATGATGAAAGTAGAAGAAGATCCTTCTACATATGATGAGGCAAAAGGTAAAGAAAATTGGGAGAAAGCTATGCAGGAGGAGTATGATGCATTGATGGAGAATGAAACATGGGATTTGGTTTCTAAACCAAATTGTCAGAAGATCATTGGATGCAAATGGGTCTACAAGACAAAGAGGTATATAGATGGAAGTGTGTCTAGATATAAATATAAACTTGTTGTGAAAGGGTATGCTCAAACATATGGTGTAGATTATGATGAGACTTATAGTCATGTGGCAAAGATGACAACTATAAGGACTCTCATAGCTATTGCTGCATGTAAAGGTTGGAAGCTATGTCAATTACATGTGAAGAATGCTTTTCTAAATGGTTATATTTCAGATGATGTTTTCATGGAGCAACCAGAAGGTTTCAAGGATAAAAGATATCCAGAGTATGTATGTAAGCTCAAGAGAGCTTTGTATGGTTTGAAGCAGGCTCCAAGGGCATGGAACTACAGACTTGTGAAGTTCTTGAAAGAACTTGGTTTCCAAGTATCTAAGGAAGATAGTAGCTTGCTTGTTAAAGCAAGTGATGATGGGTTCATTTTTATTTGCATATATGTTGATGACATAATTCTTACAGGTACAGATGAGAAGGGCATACAAAGTCTTAAAAAGCAACTAGAAAAAGAGTTCAAGATTAGTGACTTGGAAAACGTATCATATTTCTTGGGCATGGAGATTTCATATACTCAACATGGAGTATATGTGACTCAAGAAAGGTATTTGAAGAACTTGCTAATCAAGTTTAAAATGGAAGATTGCAGGGTAACACCTACTCCAATGGAGGTGAACCATAAATTGAGCAGATATGGAGGAGAAGAATTCAAGGACATGAAGCTATATCAAAGTCTGATTGGTAGTTTAATCTATGCTACATTAACTAGGACTGATTTGTCATATGGAATTGGAGTATTATCTCAATTCATGCATTGTCCTAGGAAAGAACATTGGATTGCAAGACAAAGGGTATTAAGATACATTAAGGGTACACTCAAAGAAGGTTTGTATTATGGATTCACATCAAATACAAACATCAAGATATATAGTGATACGGATTGGGTAGGTAATCCTGATGATAGGAGATCAACCTATGGGTATCTATGTTATGTGGGAGATAAGCTAATCTCTTGGTGTTCCAAGAAGCAACATACAATTGTTTTGTCATCCACAGAAGCAGAGTACAAAGGAATGGTTGAAGCTGCAAAGGAGGTTACATGGTTGAAGAATCTCATGAAGATTTTTGACATCATTCAGAGTACACCCACTATTCATGGAGATAATATGAGTTCGTTGTATCTATCTGCTAACCCTGT
>CM035415.1:8896291-8963791 GCA_020310875.1 Ceratopteris richardii | reverse complement strand
ATGTTCCATCAGCTTTATACTTAGCTTTCCAAATCCATTTAGTACCTATTACCTTCTTCTTTGGCGGCAAGTCGACTAGATCCCATGTATCATTTTTGAGTATACTATCATACTCAGACTGCATTGCCGTTCTCCAATCTGGATCATCAATGGCTTCTTCAATGGTGGTAGGTTCCTTTATCGAACCCATGATATCTGCCATTAGAGCCATGTTAACAATGTGTTCTGAGGCTCTTCTTTGCTCCTCTATTCTCTTTGATCTTCGTAATCCATCCGATGATGATTCTGGTACATCTACATGTGGATTAAGATCATCAAAGAGCTGTTGTGCCCACTTCGGTAGTGGCTTACGCTGTGCAGCTACAACTGGTTGGCTTTTTATTGAGGAAATTTCTCCATCAGATGTTTCCTCCTCCTCAACTTTAACCTGTCTTTTGATAGGCACAAGGTGAGATATTTCTCCGCTTGATGAGATAGTAGATTTACCTTTATCTTCTACTAAGTGTGGTCGTTCATCAAACATCACATCTCGGTTGACAAAAATCTTCCTTGCCTCAGGATCCCATAACCTGTATGCTTTAGACTCTTCACTATATCCTAGGAAGACACACTTTTTGCTTTTTGAATCCAACTTTGATCTTGTTGAATCAGGAATATGTGCATAACAGAAACAACCAAAAATTCTGAAATGCAAAACTGAAGGCTTTTTACCAGAATATGCTTCTTGAGGAGTCATCCCCTGCAGTGCTTTTGTGTAGCTTCGATTGAGGATGTAGACTGCTGTATTGACTGCTTCTACCCAGAATGAATCAGGCATGTCTTGAGCCTTCAACATACAACGAGCCATTTCAACTACTGTCCTGTTCCTGCGCTCAACAACGCCATTTTGTTGGGGTGTATGAGCTGTGGTAAGTTGCCTTTTCACACCATGCTCCTTACAGTAATTGTTGAATTCTGTTGACAAGAATTCACCTCCTCTATCTGTTCTAAATTTTTTTAATTTCCTTCCTGATTCATTTTCTACATACTTATGCCATGTTTTAAATTTTTCAAAAGCATCAGCCTTCTCTCGAATGAAATAAACCCACATCTTTCTACTATAATCGTCGACTAACAGCAAGAAGTAGAAAGATCCTCCTAAAGCAGGTGTAGACATTTTACCGCAGAGATCAACATGTACCAACTCTAGAGGAGCTTGAGATCGATTGCTGGTCTCTCTTGGAAATGCCTTTCGTTGTTGCTTGCCCATCATACAAGCTTCACAAGGTTCCTGCAACTCTGAAAATGCAGGCATATGAGCAACCATCCCTGTTCGTTGCATCTCCTTCAAAACTGCAAATCCGAGATGCCCAAATCGTTGGTGCCATAACCTGCTTACATCTTTATCTTCTGTAGCAGTTAAAGCACTTAACTCATACAAGTTATCCCGTCGTGTGCCTTTACCTACAACATTACCTGATGAATCCATGATTTCCGCACCACTCTTATTGAAGTGAACTTCGAGTCCACGATCTGTTATTGCAGAAACTGACAACAAATTTCTTTTGAGTGTAGGTACATAGAGAACATCGGATAACTTTTTCTCAACACCTGGAGAAGTGATAAAAGAGATGGTTCCAGTTCCTTCAGCTGGACACTTGGAGTCGTTTCCCACCACTACATTGATGGATTCCCGCAGAGGCACTAGGGAACTATACCAATCCTTTTTACTAGTCATATGGCGAGAAGCTCCACTATCTAAAATCCATGGCTCATCAACACGAGCTTGAGCAGATGAACATACCTCTTCAATAGCTACCCAAAGTTCCAGCTCTGTGTTGTTTGCAGACTCTTTGTTCTTCCATGATGATTTTACAGTCCCATTCCGTTCATCAGCTTGCTTCTTTCTGCAATCCTTGATGGCATGGCCTTTCTTTTCACAATAGAAGCAACTTCCTGTGAACTTTTTCTTCTTTGGCTTCTTCTTTGATCCCTCTGAAGAGCCTTTACCTTTTGCATTTGCTGAGAATGCAGCATCAGTTGTACTTTGCCGATTCTTCAGCCGCATCTCTTCTTCTAAAAGCATGGCACAAAACTCTTCAAATGTAAGAGGAGTTGGCCTTACCTGAGTGTTAAGGGCTGTTACTAATCCATCATACTTTGCTGGAAGAACACGTACAGATCTTCGAGCCAGCTCTTCTGGTGTTATAACAACACCAAGTGCAGCCAATTGATCTTGAAGATGCTTTATCCGTTTGATAAAATCTTCAGCCTTTTCAGAATCAGAATGTTTTTCATTTGCCAACTGATTTTCTAAATTCTGTATCCTAGTGTGGTTCTTGGTCTCATATTGTCGAGCCAATATGCCCCAAGCCTCATGTGCTTTAGTAGTATGTTGAACTAAAGTAAGCACAGAATCACTTACACTAGTGACAATCGCACATAATGCATCAGCATTCCGCCTCTTCCAAGCTCGTAGAAGATCTGGATCTGGCTGAATCATCAATCTTGAATTTGCTGGATCTTCAACTGGTATAGGCTCTGGATCCAATCCCATCGGTCCCATGACAGTGTCAAGTAATTCATAGGAATCCAAAATTGCAGAAATTTTGAACTTCCAGAGTGTATAGTTGGTTCCATCCAGCTTCCCTTCAGTGAATGCAGGTGGACGAATTCGAATAGGTGCAGCATTAACATTAGGTGAAGCACCAAGACTAGTGTTCGACGATGAAGCCATCATGTAATCACTCGAATAATCTACTGATATTCTAGTCTGCTAGTAGGCTAAAATAATGATACTTCTCAAGCTATTCGAACCTTACAGCTCTGATACCATGTAAGACAATAGTTACGCAATATAACACAGGAGCAATAGCAGAGAAGATAACAGATATAGGAGAATCTCAACAATTTTCTACTAGCAGCAAGTACAAAGATGATGGCGTTGTCCACCCGTGCACTCTCAAGGTAGAGCTTAAATGGTGATCTAGACAACTCTAGATAGGGAGATACAAGGTAGAGGTATGCTGGCTCAACTCGGTGTCTTAGGTAGTGCAGAAGTCATGTATATATAGGATCATGGGTGGCCTGCCATGGACGGCTATACATGGGCGGTAGAGCGTGGGCGGCCACCGCCTGCGTAATTGCCATACACGGCTTAGACTGGTTGAACCGACCTAACAAATATAAATGATTTCTGACTCCGACAGGGAATATTCCATGGAATATTCCCTTTACCGTCGTGCCGGGGGCGCCGCCCCCGGACCCCCACCAGGGGGCGCCCCCTTGGACCCCCCAGCCGGGGCTGCTCACCGCTGCCCCGGACCCCACAATTGGGGACCCTGATAACTCCCTTTCCTTATAATATCTTACATGGTCCAATATGACCTTCATCCAACATTCAAGTTGGGATTCCCATCAATTGGGTAATGCATCCTTGGCTTCTCCTCATAAAGGGGGCCTTACAAAATGTGCATACAATCATGAGGGGTAGACATTGATCATATACTAACATGTATGTATGTATGTATGTATGTATGTATGTATGTATGTATGTATGTATGTATATGTATGTGTGAGTGTGTGTGTTTGTGTGTATGTATGTGTGTGTGTATGTATGTGTGTGTGTATGTATGTGTGTGTGTATGTATGATTGCATCTATGCATGTACATGTCTGTATATGTATGTATGTATGTATATGTATATATATATATATATATATATATATATATATATATATATATATATATATACATACATACATACATACATATATATATATATATATATATATATATATATATATATATATATATATATATATATATATATATATATATATATGTATATATATGTATGTATGTATGTCTGTATGTGTATGTATGTATATATATATATATATATATATATATATATATATATATATATATATATATATATATATATATATATATATATATATATATATATGTGTGTGTATATATATATATATATGTATATGTATATGTATATGTATATATATATATATATATATATGTATGTATGTATGTATATATATATATATATATATATATATATATATATATATATATATATATATATATATATATATATATATATATATATATATATATATATATATATATGTATGTATGTATGTATGTATGTATGTATGTATGTATGTATGTATGTATGTATGTATGTATGTATGTATGTATGTATGTATGTATGTATGTATGTATGTATGTATGTATATATATATATATATATATATATATATATATATATATATATATATATGTATGTATATATATATACATATACATACATACATACATATACAGACATGTACATGCATAGATGCAATCATACATACACACACATACATACACACACACTCACACATACATACATACATACATACACGAATAAACGAATTGTCGAATAACGAATAATGCAACCTAGTATATATATATATATATATATATATATATATATATATATATATATATATATATATATATATATATATATATATATATATATATATATATATATATATATATATATATATATACTAGGTTGCATTATTCGTTATTCAACAATTCATTTATTCGTGAATAATTACGAAATTTTACGGTAAGCCCTTATTATTCGATCAAATTATTCGGTGCCACATCAGCCTTATTCGGACACGCCTGAATAGTTTTTGCACGAGAATTCAACAGTTTTCGATCGAAAGCACTTTCAATCAAAATAGTTTAGATCGAAAACTTTTTCGATCGAAAAGCTTTGAGTCGAAAAATTTTTCGATCGAATAATATTTTATAAAAGAATAGAAATATACTCATTTTTCATAAAAACTATTTTGTTCTTTACGAACTTAAAGTGTCGTAGAGAGAGCAAGGTATAAATTTTTGCTATAAATATTAAATAATTTAAACTATTGTGATTGTTTGACTCAACATTGATTCTTACTTCACAATAATATATGTATGTGAATTTAAAATCTATTATGATTGATTCTCACTCATTTTTCATAAAAGATACTTTGTTCTTTACGAACTTAAAGTGTTATACAGAGAACAGGGTATAAATTTTTGCCATAAATATTAAATAATTTAAACTATTGGTATAAATTTTTGCCATAAATATTAAATAATTTAAATTATTGTGATTGTTTGACTCAACATTGATTCTTACTTCACAATAGTATGTGTAAATACACAAATCATTGTAGGCTTAGCAAAGCCACTAGGGGACGGGGACGGGGACGGGGACGAGGACGGGTCCCGGCAACGATGGCATCCCCGGGACGGGAACGGACCGTAAGGTGTCCCGGGGGACACATCCTTGGGATGGCACTAAAAAAATGCTATTTTTTTTTTTTAATATCAAATTTAGTATTGTACAATTAATGTGGTTACATATGGAAATGACCAATAACAACAAAACTGTAAATAAAAAAGTGTTTATAAGTAGAAACATATACTAAACATGTTGAAATTTGAACATCCATAGTTGCCATATATGTTTATCATTAAAAAAAAGATTCTACATCATCATCATCATATAAACATATCATACACACAAAAAAAACTAAGACTCAAGAGTCAATGATCATGTGACATATATAATATCACATTATCATGTGAACAAAAAATGTTACATCATCTATGGATCGACAAAAAGAACCAGTGTAGAATCACAGTGTAGATTCTAAAACGTAGAATTAGAAAATCTAGAGACAACAACATAAATGTAATAACTATGGAGAAAAGAGAAAGGTGAAGAAAAGGCTAAGAGGGTGAAGAGGGTTGCTTAATATGCAAGGTTGACGGTAGCTGAAGCCTCCATACACGTGAGATCCAAAGAGAGACTTAAAACTAGAGATAAGCTTGTGTTTTGAGGAATGGCCTCTATTTATGGTTATTTATGGCCCGCAAGATGGTTTTAGAGGCCCCAAAAGTGGGATCTAAAAATTCCAAGAGGGGCAAAAAAAAATTTGATATTTTTTGCCCAAAAAAATCGTTCCACAACCCCAACCATCCCAGATTGCCATCCCCAAACAGTCCCATCATGGAACCCCAGCCGTCCCAGATTGCCATCCCCAAACAGTCACATCACATGAATCCATCCCCGGTATGCGTCCCAAGGACGTTTTGTTGTATCACAGAGTTGTAAGGGGACACCAACCGTCCCGGCTAGGTATCCCCATATTTTAGCTTCAGGGGATGGCATCCTGGCATCCCTAGGACCCTAGGGGACGCGCGGGACGTGTCCCCTATGACCTTGCTTGGTAGACAAGAGGTCCCAAGCTGTAAAGAGTATGCCATAGTATGGAAACAGAAATCTGTGAGTGGGTGCTAGAGGCACTTGCCCCAAATGACCCCACTGGTCAACTTCCACACCTCTTCCTTTTATCTTACCTTTTGCACGACTAACCTCTGTCACCCAAAAATCATATTTGCTTTAATATCTTAGGTCCCAGGCTGTAAAGAGTATGCCATAGTATGGAAACAGAAATCTGTGAGTGGGTGCTAGAGGCACTTGCCCCAAATGACCCCACTGGTCAACTTCTCCACCTCTTCCTTTTATCTTACCTTTTGGAGGACTTACCTCTGTCACCCATCCTTTTATCTTACCTTTTGCACGACTAACCTCTGTCACCCAAAAATCATATTTGCTTTAGTATCTTAGGTCCCAGGCTGTAAAGAGTATGCCATAGTATGGAAACAGAAATCTGTGAGTGGGTGCTAGAGGCACTTGCCCCAAATGACCCCACTGGTCAACTTCTCCACCTCTTCCTTTTATCTTACCTTTTGGAGGACTTACCTCTGTCACCCAAAAATCATATTTGCTTTAGTATCTTACCGTGAACATATTCACCTCTCTTGATTTTCAAAGTTATTATCAAAATCAACAACCTTCTCCTCTTGTTTTACTGGTCTCAACTTGGACATATTCCTACAATCTTTGGATCCATTCTTGGCTGAGTAGATTTGACAAGCTGAAAAGATTTGATTTCCATAACACCTGGTTGGCATTCTCATCTTCCTCTCAATTTCTGTTGATCGGAGCAGATATACTAAGTAACAAAGATGCCTCACGACCATCTTTTGCTTAAAGAGGTGACAAAGCTCCAAACTGCTGCAACAGGGGAGATCAGAAGTCGACCCACTTGACTTGATACAAAAATCAAAGCCAACCAGGTCAACTTGTACAAAGTTGACCACAGTTCTACAGATGAAGACCTTTGATGACCCAATTAAGACTCTTGAATTAGTTATACTCAATACAGGGGGAAGTTTTTTTTCAGGAAAAAAGGCTGACTCCATTGTTTTCCTGTAAGAAGATATTACATGCATTTTTGCCTAGTGGATATGTCTGTAAATTAAGCTTTCATTAAGCTTGTGCATTATGATCTCCGAAGTATTCTCCACTAACAATTTCTTTTTCAATGTTCCAACGATCATCCCAGATCAAAGAACAGCTATGTGACGCATAATTGTGAGACGATTCACATGGAATAGAAAATGGAAGTTAGATAAATAGTGTACCATTAATTTCACATTCTTAACCTGGAATATGCTTCCCTTAGAAGAGGATAGCATAAAACTTGTGTTTATGCACGTGTGTGCGTGTGCTGCACGCGCACACATTCACTCAAGGAGAGGGGGATCTCATAACTCATTTTTATTCCATAAGGCAGCATCTTAGTCATGCCCACTTTAATAAACACTTCCACACGACTCCATAATATTTATACAAAAACCCTGAAATTAACAGGGTGAATATGTAAAGGCAAATTTGTTTTGACTAAGAAAGAGATTAAGTGGAATGATACATGTATCTAAAATGAAAGACACTTTCCTCATTGTAACTGACTGAACACTCAAAGAACACGCTGCTTACTGTAACATCCAAAGAACAACGAATGAACAAATTGCCACACGGCTAAAGAATTAACTATGATCGAGAATTATTGAAATAAATTCCTCTACGAGAGAGAATATACTACAAGGCTTCAATATTTGACTTGAAAAACCAAGTTTCCAAAACTCACCCTCACTGAAACTTACACACCAGAAACAATTCAACATATAGCCAAAGAACAAGCCACGGTCAGGAAAAAGATGAAGGTGACTGACACAGGCACAACATAGAATACTATGATCGAGAATTATTGAAATAAATTCCTCTACGAGAGAGAATATACTACAAGGCTTCAATATTTGACTTGAAAAACCAAGTTTCCAAAACTCACCCTCACTGAAACTTACACACCAGAAACAATTCAACATATAGCCAAAGAACAAGCCACGGTCAGGAAAAAGATGAAGGTGACTGACACAGGCACAACATAGAATACTGATCCACTATACATGAGAAAACCAAGATTTGAAACTTGGTAGAAGATTTCGAAATTCTAATGTGTATTGAAGGGCCCTAGAGTTCGATGCCAAGTCTAAATTTGCTGGTTATCTTGCCATGTCGATATGTTGGAGGTCAGGCACTTTGCCCTGGCTCACAAAAGTACGAATGACACACCTTCCCAAAGTTTCCTGAAAAAGGAGAAGAGGGAATCCTTGTATAACTCTTTAATCATTCACTTGTATAGTTCCCTGAATACTTAATGGTGTGTTCCCATCTTGGACACACCATTAAGAGAGAGAGAGAGAGAGAGAGAGTGAGAGAGAGAGAGAGAGAGAGTGTGTGTGTGTGTGTGTGTGTGTGTGTGTGTGTGTGTGTGTGCAGGCCAAAGGCCAACTGAAGGTGATTTAACCAAATTTCTGAGTCCAAACAGAAGACAAATAACATAGATGAGCTTATCAGAATATAAACATTCCTTAAGACTAGTGAGGGCATCAAAAGAGCGATTGAATCGTCCAAGCAGAATGGGCACAAGAGGCCCCCCAAGTAACACAAACAACTAAGCAAGATTACCAAAACAACCATTACTCCACTATAAGTGGCAGCAAGTAAGCAAGACACGCACGATTTCAGGAGGGATTCAGAAAAGGGAAGCCTCCAAGAAGTAATCAATACATTACAAGCTCTCTATTAAATATAGCAGAGTACATGAACAAAAATGCCAGAAGTAATGTTAAGGCATGCTATTAATACATCCAAAATTGACGTGCATTGAAGTGATTTGGGACAATCTTCAAGTACCCGAACTCTGGAGTTTGCAAATGAAGAACAGCATGCATTTACATCAACAAGTGTGATGTTGGTCTTGTTCACTCGTATCTGTCCTCAATCTTTTCTCTCTCTGGAATCTGAATAGTTTAAGAACAGACTGGCATGCAAATCAAATTAGACCGACCAACGATGGAGATTGCAGCTATCATTGAAACTTGTTCAAATCCAGTTATCGCATACTATTTGAATATGCAAGAAGATGATTTGTCCAAGACTGGAATGATTTCCATGAAAAAGCACCCTGACGTTTGACATCTGAAAATTAAAATGGCACACGTTTCTGACCCCAAATGTACTTTTGACCTCCACCACCAGCAGCTGTTCTCAAATTCTTCAGATCTCTTGCTTGTGAATGGTCTATGAAGAGATTGACCTGTGGTTTAAATCATAAAAGTATTATTTGAAGCTTTCAAACCAAACGTTCCTTTGTTTTTATCAAGACCAAAGAAACTTATAAAAATGTACCCCTGATCCATATCTGTTGACAAAATACTGGGCAGTCTCCAGTTCATCAGCTTCAAACATGATCTTGTCCAGGCCCAACCTGCCAATCATCCTGGCTATAAAGTCAGTCCGCCATTCATCTACACCTTTAGTTATTCCATCTGCATCAAACATAATCATGTCTGCCCCAGATGCCAAAAACCTTTCAGCTCTTCCAATCATGGTATCAATCTCTGAATGAAAACAAAATACATAAATAGAGATATCAGTATCCTAAAATGTTGACACAAATATGCTAAAAACCTGCAATTCACATGTCAAGATATGTAGCACCTTTCTGGAGCTCTCCAATAGATGACGCTTCTCCTAATTTAACATCAAACTGAGGTTTCACATTGAGTCCCTCTCTCTTTATCAGCCGAACAAGTCTTAACAAATCATCTTCTTGCATATTCAAATGATCTGCATGCAATTCCAAGGTGTCAAATCCAATGTCCCTGCATTCCTGCGAAAGCCAATAAGCCAATCATCTGTCGCATCAATTTTGGAATCGCCCACAGCGAACAAGTTAAAGAATAGAGAGGTAACTGACATCAACATAATGCTTGAAGGAACTTGGGCCCTTGGCGAGCAAGTGCTCTGCCCAACCTCCTGTGCTCATATAGGCCCCATGTTGATGCACAACGTCGGCAATCTCCCTCAAAATACTCTTAGGCATCAGGCTGGCTGACCCATCCTTAAACTTAAGGCCATCGATGAGGTGCCCATTTGATTCTAATAAACCCTGCTCGATTGAGGCCAAATAACATGGAAGTCAGGAATACAGAAAGCATGACGATAGCAAGTACTCTGCAGAAATCATTTCCTAGAAAAAGAACAGATAGCTTAATGTATAAGTTTATAAAATGGCAATCAACTTCACATGCGATACTGAATATTGAAGGGATTTGCGCTGTTTTCTTGTGCGCTGTATGGCCTTTTCTTTAACTTCCTATCAGCATGAGAGTATGAGCGCTGTATGGCCTTTAATGGTAACGCGACCTGAGACCCAGAAATTAGGACTTTCAAAGGACAATTAGCCATGAAAGGGTAACTAACGACCAGGTGATCGAGACGGAAAAGTAAATTGTCACCTCTACTCTGACAGAGATGCTAACTATTCCAATCAACCTCACATAAATGTAAGGATTCATACAATTGCTTGAAGAATCTCACGTAAATGGAAGCATTTATGCGATTGTTTGAAGAACCACAGAGCGCAGGATTCCGAAAACTACCTTAATACAGAAAGCTTCCATAAACGAGTGATTAGGACCTCGAATTTCCGTGAGCCCGCTAATTCGTGGCTGATTATGATGTGCATCCAAATCATCAATGCCCATAAAGAACCTCTCCATGGCTTCTGTAAATTAGTTGCTATATTTGGAGCTTTGACCCAAATATATGTTCATGGAATGAGTAAAAGCTGATAAAGCACCTACAGAACAAATACATATAACAGAAACGATCAGATGCGCAGGCAAAACGCCTTGTAATTGAAGAAGGAATGGACCAGAGCCGCAACGTTCGGCACAAAAGAGTTTAGAACAAAGCAGCCACCCACAACTGATGAAAAACATTAGAGACTTACCTCCGCAACCCTTCGGAAGAGACCAACTGCGAACGGGAGAACAACTAAAATGGAAAGCAGCATAGGGTATCAGTACATAGAAGACGACGCTACATGACACTTTATAGCTCAACTATGTGTATCTGTGTTAACAGCAACGGGCTTAAATTGTACTAAAGAAGGAGAATTATTAAGAGCTCGGCTGAACCTCCATTTTTTTTTTTTTTAGTTAAGAGCTCGTCATTTCTTTTTTAGTTTGATTTTTTTTAAGTAAGTTCGAACTGAGTTCGTTTTTTTTTTCTTTTTTTTCTTTTTTAATGGAGGTTCGGCCGAGGCTTACTCCTCCAAGCTTTAATTTTGAAATTGCAATTGTACAAGGAAGGGCATAGTACCCATGGGACCCCTTTTATCCCACAAGAAGAGGGATTTACATAGCTGGGTTAAATTACGATCACATCTATCACGGAGCATGACAAACGGTGGCACATCAGCCACAAGATAGAACTTTCCATGTTAAACATGTCCCCTACATGATGGTGGTGGGGGTTGAACCCTCGCCCTCGCCTCAAGAGGCGAGGGGCCCAACCACCCAGACAATTGGCTTAGGACTATTCGTAATCTTTTTCAAGGAAGTTCCGATTAGCTTATATTAAGTATAAGTGAAGTGAAGTTGGGTTTAGTACTCATGGGATTTCCGTGTTCCACAAAGCAGAGGTTAGATATTTCGCACATTCACGATCAAGATTATGGAACGTTAGGTCCAACATAGATATTGCTTTAGATGGGTTCAAAGGTCAAAAACTTAGTCCACCTAGTCCCACGGCTGCAACAAATAGTGCCTGAAGGTTGAAGTCCACAGGCCCTTATTTTCACCTTACCCATTATATAGGGAGATATCCACAACCACAACACACAGGGATTGAACCCCTTGTTGACTGCATGATTTCATCTATTTCGATTTTCTATTGTATTTGTATGAGTGCATCTCCATTTTGTATCTAGGAGACACTCTTTTTCATATTTATTTAGTTGTATTTGGATACCTTGCCATTTACTTCTACCTTGAATTCATTCTACTTCAAGGGGAATTATCCCACATGTTTGTACTTTGAGAGCAGAGAGACACCATTCACTTTTGTTTTGCTTGGCTTCCTCCCCCACTTCGTACTTGATCAGAAGCTTGAAGAGCCCACTTCATGCTCTTTGTAATTTCAATCTAATCCATATGAGTTTTCATATTTCAAGGTCTAGTAAGTTTTGAGTCTCACACTCATCTCCATATTGTGAGTACATTGTTCATTTCATTTTGCTTTTGTGTGTGTACCTTCTACATGGTATAAAAGCTCTCTATATAGAGGTCTTTTGTTGATGGTAGTGGTGCTTTAGTTTGGCGTTGTTGTTTCCTCCTCATTGGGAGCCTTTTGCCATCAATTTTATGCTCTTTTGGGTCTCATGTTGCACAATCTCCCACTCCTTTTCCATCTCTTTTCCCAATATCCCACCCTTGCCCTTGGAGGTTTTGGATGTGCATCACTGTCTTACAAGGTCACTTGTAAAATTTGTGATGCATTCCTTTCCATACCTTTTCCCATCCTCCCACCCTTACTCTTGGAGGTGGATGTGCTTCACTCTTATGATTCATCCATCAAGCTGAACAACATGGGGATGTAGTTCCAGAAGAAGCATCCACTCAAGCACATAACTGTCTAGCCCTTGTCCACATGAACCTTTGTGGACCAATGAATACACCATCCCTTAGTGGGTTGCTTTACTTCTTTATATTAGTAAACGAACACACAAGCTACATTTGGGTGTATTTCCTTAACTCAAATTTTGAAACCTTATGCAAGTTCATAGAGTGGGCCTATCTAAAGTATTTTGATGGCGATGCACCACAGTGCGCTCTCCTTCTCGAGAGCTCCACGACGATATCCTTGGAGTAGAAAACCAAGCTCCTAATGCCGCACACAGTACTCCACACAGAGGTTGCTGAATACACAGAAAAACATAGTACACAGGGAGCATGAAGACAGACTTCTTAGGTCTTACAAATGCGGTCGAACTTACAGTTTGTGACTGACCAGGCCACTATATGTTTTATTAAAGAACATATACAAAGAAGTGTCCGATGGCCATTTCGCCTTTCACATAGACACTAATGCTAAGAATCTCCCACTAAAGGTCAATATGGCCAAAGTAACTATGGGAGAAAAATAAAGAATGATAAAGAATACATGAGTGTAAATATACAAACTATACCTCCCACATGATGGGCATGTTACACAGTATATAAGTGACTGTGTAAGATCATGAATCAAGTAACCCCCATCAAGATGACAACAGTGTCGAAGGCTATCTTGTCGTAGAGCTTTAGTCAAAGCATCTACAGCATTATCTCGAGTGTGAACCTTCTCAAGAATAATGCGATCAGTGGCTAAGCAATCTCTAATGAAGTGATACCTCACTTCAATGTGCTTGGTCTTTGCATGATAGACTGGAGATAGCACCTCCAACAAAATGAAAAGTGTACCCTGATGTAGACTTACAATTGTCTACACAATTAGCATAGTCAAAATCTGTGTAACCAATAATGGATGGTTTCCCTCTACCTAAGCATAGACACTTGTCCTTAGTGCCACTCAAATATCTTAAAATCAGTTTGACCGCTTCCCAATGTTTCTTGTTAGGATTAGACATATATCTGCTCATAAATCCCACTGCAAATGCAATGTCTGGTCTCATAGCTACCATAGCGTACATGAGACTACCAACAGCAGACTGCTAGGGAATTTTGGTCATGAATTCCTTTTCCTCATCTGATTTGGGGCAATCATCCTTGCTCAATTTCACATATGTGGGTAATGGTGTACTCGATGCCTTTCGACCCTGCATATTGAACCGATGAAGTACTTTGGATATGTACTCACTTTGAGACAAGTATATGCATCTTTTACTCCTATCACGAGTAATGTGCATGCCAACAATATGTTTGGCATCCCCCAAATCCTTCATATCAAATGTCTGACTCAACTTCTTTTTGAGAATTGACAAATCATAAGAGGACTTCCCAGCAATCAACATATCATCAACATAAATTATCAAGCATATCAAACTGCCATCTGAACATCTCTTTGTGTCAAGACAGTGATCCTCATTGCTTCGAGAATAGCCTTGAGACTTCATAAAAGCATCAAACTTCTGGTACCATTGTCTAGGGGACTGTTTAAGTCCATACAAACTCTTCTTAAGCTTACAAACTAGACTTTCCTTGCTAGGAACTACATAACCCTATAGATATTATCTATAAGATCTCCATGCAAGAAAGCAATTTTCACATCCATTTGGACTAGCTCTAAGTCCTCCATTGCGACGAATCCAAGCAACATGCGAAGGGTAGTCATCTTGACCACTAGAGAGAAGATTTCGTTAAAATCAACACCATGTTGTTGCTTAAAACCCTTTGCAAAGAGTCGTGCTTTATACTTTGGAGAAGCACTATCTGATGTGAATTTCAGCTTATATACCCATTTACATGGTAAAGTTTTCCTACCCTTTGGCAAAGGTACTAGATCCCAAGTACCATTCTTGTGAATAGAGTCCAACTCACTCTTCATGGCATGCTGCCACTTGACATGATCCTCTGTCTGCATAGCCTCTTTGTAGCAACAAGGCTCATCGGCATCTGTTAGCATAACAAAATCTAAACCTGGAACATATCTCTCAGGTGGATGTGACACACCTGCAGAACGTCTCAACCGTTGCTAAACAGGAACATGCATAGACTAATCTGAATGGATATTTTCTTGAACATCCCTATGTGTAGCATTTTTATGCATTCTAATAGGAGGTCTAGTATCCTCAAGCACCACTCTTCTCACTTCAACCTCCTTAATGGGTTTTTTATGTATCTTAGGCTCATTGAAAATGACATCACTACTTCTGATCACTGACTGTGTTTCAGGATCCCATAAGCGATATCCAAATTGTCCTTCTCAAGCATATCCAAGAAAAATGCATTTCTTTGACTTATGGTCCAACTTTTGTCTAAGATTCTTGGGTATATGAACATATGCTTCACACCCAAAAACTCGAAGATGATCATAATATGATGGCGTCCCTGTCCACAACTCTTGTGCTACTTTCAGACCTTTGGTAGTACTAGGTGAAAGGTTAATCACATGAACTGCAATCAATATTGCTTCTGCCCAAAAACCTTGTGAGAGGTTTGCATGATGCAACATAGAGACTACTCTATCTTGAATAGTTCTATTCATCCTCTCAGTTACACCATTCTATACTGGGGTATAAGGAGCTTTAAACTCTCTATGAATCCCTCTAGACTGACAAAAAAGGTTGAATTCATGTGAGGTATACTCACCCCCGTTATTTGAACATAAAGCCTTAAGCTTAGTTCCTTTTTCAGTCTCAACTAAAGTAAGCCATTTTCTGAAAGTAGGGAATACCTCATCCTTCGATTTGATAGGATATACCCAGACTTTTCTAGCAGTATCATCTATGAAAGTGACAAAGTAAAGAGAACCACCTAAGGACCTAGTGGGCATAGGACCACACACATTTGTATGAACGAGATGTAAAGGCTGAATTGAAGAGTCAATGTGTATTTTATGCATATTTCTAGTTTGTTTTCCATATTGAAAATGCTCACAAATGCAAAATCAGAGAAAGATAACACAAGTAAGTAGCCAGAATGAGAAAGATTTTCCATTCCACTACGAGATATATGACCCAAATGACCATGCCAAATATAAGCCATAGGCTATTCAGTAATAGCTAACAAGTGTTCTTTCTGTGATACAAATAAAGGATAAAGTGAGACAACTTTTCTTCCTTTTGCAATAACCATATTGCCATTTGATATACGAAAGGACTGAGCATAGAGGACCACCTTGTAACCAAGTTCATCGAGTTGACCAACTGACATCACATTGCATGATAACCGAGGTACATGGTGTACATTATGCATAGTAAGTTTTGAACAATCAATGAACTGCACAACCACATCTCCAATCCCCACAATGTCACACTGGTAAGAGTCACCAAGCCTCATGGTACCAAGAGACTTTGCTACATAATTAGAGAACCATTCTCTGTGTGGTGTCACATGGAAAGAAGCACCAGAATCTAGCAACCACATGTGGGAAAGAGAATCAGCCATGAGAGCCTCAGTTGGCACAGTACTATCAAGTGTCAATACATCAACATCATCAGAAATAGCATTAATTTCTTCAATCTTCACAGTCGAAGTAGATGGTGCAGGTAAATGTTTAACATGCCCATCAACATTCTGTCCTTTACCTTTAGCATTCTTTAATGCATAATAGTCTTTCTTCATATGTCCTTTCTTATGGCAATAATGGAGAGCTCCTAAGGCTACACATAGTACTCCACACAGAGGTTGTAGCATACGCAGCAAAACACAGTACACAAGGAGCACGAAAACAGACTTCTTAGGTCTTACAAATGCGGTCGAACTTACAGTCTGTGACTGACCAGGCCAGTATATGTTTTTATTAAAGAACATATACAAAGAAGTGTCCGGTGGCCATTTGGCCTTTCACATGGACACTAACGATAACACTATCAAGAAGATAATGAATCATCCACCTCAATCAAGATTAATTGATCAGATGGTGATAGCAAATTTATGAATCATGACTTTTGAGAATTTTTGAAGCAAAAAGATATCAAGCAACAAGTCACACAACCTCATACTCAAGTTCAAAATGGGGTTGCAAAAAGGAAGATTTGAAGTGTCATGGAGATGGAAAAAACTATGCTACATAACAAGGACTTACCTTTTAAGTTTGGAATGAAGTTGTGCAAATTGCCATGCACATACTCAATCAAGGCTTTACAAGTGCACTCCACAATAGAACACCTTTGAGGCTTACTATGACAAGCGCACTCCACAATATAACACGTTATGAGGCTTACTATGATAGAAAGACTGATGTGAACTATTCCAGAATGTTTGGTAGTGATGCATTTGTTCATGTGCTCTTCCAAGTCCAAGAAACATATATTCATTAGATATAGGGAACAATCTAAGGCATATGGACTATATGATATGGACAATCATTCAATCACCATCTCAAAGGATATTGTTTTTATGAGTCTTCTAAGTACTCCGCCAAAGATCCGTGTTCAAGTTCTACTCTACCCATCTACACTTTATAAGGGGACACAATTATTTCAAAGAATAGTTCATAAGAAAGTACTCCATAAAAACCTAGAAGGTCCCAATGGCTTCATGAGAAGTAACAAAAAGAAGATAGTCACTATGTCAGCTATGCACTCATGCATCAGCTTCAACAAATCCCATAAACTTCTACATTTGAAGAAGCTCAAGGCCAATATGAATGGGAAGAAGCAATGCAAGTTGAAATGGGTGCAATTCACAACAATAAGACTTGGACACTTGTACCTAAGCCATCATATCTTCAATTCATAGGAGTCAAATGGCTTTACAAAATTAAGTATAAATCATATGGAACTTGGATAAGTACAAAGCATGATGCTATAAGCAAACACATGAGATAGACTATGAGGAAACATTCGCTCCAACAGTAAGTCTTACAACCATTCGTGTAATTCTACCATTAAGCACCATTTTTCGATGGCCCATCTATCAACTTGACGTAAAAAGTGATTTATTAAATATGGATCTTCAAGAAGGAGTATATGTGGAACAATCTGAAGATTTCCAAATCAAAGGTAAAGAAGATCATGTCTACAAGTCACACAAAGCACTCTATGGGCTCCAACAAGCTCCATGGGCATAGTACGAGAAGATAAACAAGTTCTTTGAAGACAAAAGATTTCATCAAAGTTTTGCTCACACAAATCTCTACATCTATTAAAAAGAGTATCTAGTTGTCATCATCATCCTCTATATTGATGACTTGATCTTAACAGGATCAGATGATGATCACATCCAATTTATCATTCAACAGCTCACATTGAGTATTCTATAAAAGACCTTGGTGCATGGAAACTTGACAGTTAAAAGAGGGCATCTTTTTCTAGACCTCAAAATATGTACTACTCTGATCTACTTTCCAAATATAACATGGATCAATGTCGCTCAGTCTCTACACCTCTTGATACAAACATCAAGCTTGCACTAGAGGAAATGTCATCGCTTATGGATGTGCATGATTATCAACAGCTAATTGGATCTCTACTATACTTAGCCAACACTAGACTTGACATCACATATGCAATTGATGTTCTTCGCTAGTTCACCCATCAACCTCGTCATACACATTGGCAAGCTTCTTAGAGATTACTTTGCTACCTTGCCCTCACACACCACCATGGTCTTTGGTATAGAGGGTTCATTGATATGGTAAGATATTCTGATTCAGATTAGGTTAGTGATATTGATTCTCGACATTCCACCTTTGGGCCTATATTCTTGCTCAGATGAGGACCCATTTCTTAGGTAAGTAAGAAGCAACCTACAATTGCTCTTTCATCCATAGAAGTCGAGTATTGAGCACCCTATTTCGTAGCATGTGAGGCCATATTGCTTTGATGATTGTTATCTAGCATTGGTATTTTGTAGGATACTCCTACATGCATATGCACGGATAGTCAATCAGCCTTGCCCATTGCCAATAATTCAATCTTTCATGCTGGGAAAAAGCACATAGATATCTAGTATCATTTCTTCTGCAAGAAGATCATATTTATAGAGGTTACTCTAGAGCAATGTATCTCTTCGGAGAACTTGGCGAACATGTTCACAAAGGCTCTCCCTCCAATTCCACTCTAGCACTTGGTGGAGCTCTATAGCATTTAGCCTCTCCAAAATGGACCTGCAGAGGGGCTGATGATGGCATGATTTCACATTTTTCCATTTCCTATTGTATCTCTATGAGTTCATCTCCATTTTGTATCTAGGAGACACTCCTTTTCATATTTATTTAGCTGTATTTGGGCACCTTGCGATTTGCTTCTGCCATGTATTCACTCCTTCAAGAGGAATTATCCCACATATGATGTTCTTTGAGAACCTCCTCCAAATCTATATAGGGAGGGCCTCTCCCCCACTTTGTACTTGATTAAAATCTTGAAGAGACCACTTCATGATTTAGCAAGCTCACTCTAATCCATGTGATTTTTCCCATTTCATGGTCTAATCACTTTTGAATCTCATATTCATCTCCATTTTGTGAGTACATGGTTCATTTCATTTTGCTTCTGCATGTGTACTCTCTACACCCCCACCATCACCTTGGAAGCAGCGAGCTAATCCATCGTGTCAAAGGCACTTGGAGTAATTTTGCTGTATTGCATTAAAAATGTCATAGCATACTTAAATCATGGTTTATTTTCATGATTTTCCTAATTATTCTTCTTAGATATTTTAAGGTCTTTTTCATAAATAGTTCCATACATTTGCCATCAAAGTGTTTTATGAAATTTATTTTTTATGTTTTTTGTAATGTCTCCTTTCTAATTGAGTTTTGAAGAGTCGAAGAAGAACCCATTGCAACTTGTTATTACGAATTTTTTTGATGTAATTTGAGAAGTTTTAGAACAACATTCATACTTTACAATTATTTTGATGTGAAAAAAAGAGATGTTGGGTGTTTTTTTTTCTTTGGTGCATCTATTATATCATGGATGAGTCGTGCGTAATTTACAAGAGAAAGAGTGCTTTCTTCCTCCCTATTAACGGGTGTCGTCCATCTCGTCCAAAACCACTAAGCGCATCATTTTATTATTTTATCATTTTATTTTTGTTGAGTCTAAGGATTTCCTCAATTTTTTTTTCATTATTCCATCGTAATTCTTTAGGGTGAGGATCACTTACAAACTAAAGGTTGCACATCCTCCCTTCCCAAAAAACTGATCATCATAACCCTTTTGATATATTTCAATAGTTACGTGTGTGAACATACATCAAGCACTGATCATCATAACCCTTTTGATATATTTCAATAGTTACGTGTGTGAACACACTTAGGACCATCAAGGGCACTTTTTTCCCTCTTTAGGAGTTTCGTTCCTTTATCTTGTATATATGCCTACAACCCTAATGGGTCACTTATCTTTGTACATTCACTTGGTAATAGATTCTATATTGTTGGGCTCCAAGTTTCTTCTCCTTCCTTATGATTGTTGTGTGCTTCATAGACCTCAAGATCCAAAAATTTGTATCGAAGTAGGTTGCCTCTTCATCTAGGGTGTCATCGGCAACCCTTTGGTCACAGTCTCAGAATCACACAAAAATTCGTGAGCATACTTGAGGCAATTAGTAGTTCAAAACAACTTTGTTTTCTGGCATCAAAATTTTCATTTGACCTTGTTTCAGCCTCCAGATGCATTGTTGCAGTGACTATGCGAGCAATTTCATCCTGTTGTTCCAAACATATATAGAGATTTCGGTTTGCCAATACAAGCACCTCAAAGTTTGCTACAAGTTTTGTAAAGCTTGACAAAAAGTTTTGTTTTCAACTTTTTGAGGTACAATCGATTTTCCACATCAAGGCATTTAGCCACTTGCCATGGCTGAAAACAATGATGTCTTACGTATGTTGGATGTTGAGGATAAGTTGGATGGTATTAATTACCCAATGTGGGCATATAGGATGCATCATGTATTGGTAGCAAAAGCCTTGTGGAATATTGCACATGGTATTGAAAAACGTCCTAGTACACCTGCAAATATAGTGATTGAAGGTGATGTAGATAGTGTTGAAAATATAGTGATTGAAGGTGATGTAGATAGTGTTGAAGATGATGCTCTTCAATTTCCTAGTCATGTTGTGGTTCCCATTGCATCTACTACAAAGAGACTTTGTTGGGATGGAAGAGATGCACTAGCACATGTGTTGATAGATTTATATATCAAATGTTCCATTATCCCTCACATTCACTTCTAAAAGAAAGAAAGATGTTTGGGATACTCTTATAACATTATACCAAGCAAGAAACGAGGCTCGTGTTGATTACCTTCAAAAGAAGTTGGAGAGTGAGCACATGAATGAAGGAGATTCGATGGACAATTTTTTTGGCAAAGATCAAATATTTGAAGAAGTAGTTGAGTCATGCTGATGAAATCTTGCAAGATAGCTCACTTGTGTAAACTGTTCTGAATGGTCTTCCAAATTCATCTCAAAGTTTTGTTTCAACTCTTCTTTTGATGATGAAAGGCAATCCAAATGTTTTAATATTTGTGGATTTAGTCTCTATTTTGTTGTAGGAAGATTAGTCTAGGTAGAACAGGTCAATTATTCATGTTGTAGATCAAGATTTCTTAGCTAATTAGAAGGGCAAATGTAAATGGAGCTCATATACTAGTTGTTGATATATTCAGGTAGTGATGTGTGTGAACACTCTAGGACTGCCGGGGCACTTTTTCCCCTCTTTAAGAGGTTTTTTTCCACAGCCTGTATATACGACTATTGCCCTAATGGGCTACTTATCTTTGTACATTCTCTAGTAATACATTCAGTATTGTGTGTTGTGCTCCAAGCTTCTTCTTCTTCCTTGTGTTGTTCGCATGCTTGCGCAGATGTCTAACTCCAACAATTGGTATCAAAGCAGGTGGCCGCTTCATTTAGGGTGTCGTCTACACCTCTCCGGTTGTAGTCTCAGATTCACATGAAATTTGCTGAGCATACTTAACGTGTTTCAGAGATCAAAACCGCTTCGCTATGTCGTGTCGAACGATCTGAGCTCATTTCGACCTCTGAACGCACTATCGTAGCACTTGTGCAAGCTATTTTGTCTTTTTGTGCCAAAGGTATATACCTGTTTCGGTTTGCCAGTATAAGCATCTCAAAGTCTGCTACAGGTTTAGCAGAACTCATATGGGCAGTTTCATTCAACTTTTTGAGATACAATCAATTTTCTGCATCAAGGTATTTTAGTCACCGGCCATGGCTGAAAGCAGTGATGTATTTTGTATGTTGGCTGTTGAGGATAAGATGGATAGTACCAACTACCCATTGTGGGCTTATATGATGCGACATGTATTGGTTGCAAAAGGACTGTGGAACATTGTGTAGGGTGTTGAAAAACGTCTTATCACACCTACAACTATTACAACTGCAGGTACTGAAGCTGATGTAGAAGGTGTCAAAGATGATGATATTTTGCATATTCTTGTTCATGCTGCGGTTTCTGTTGCACCTACTACATAGCAAATTCGTTGGGATGGCAGAGATGCCCAAGCACATCCATTGATAGCTTTGTCTATCAAACATGCCATTATTCCTCACATTTGCTCTTGCAGAACAACTAAGGATGCTTGGGATACACTTATCACATTGGGAATGAGGCTCGTGTTGCTTACCTCCGAAAACATTTGGAGAGTGAGCACGAGTGAAGGTGATTCTATGGATAGTTTTCTAACAAAGATCAAAGACTTAAAGGAACAGTTGATTTCTGCTGATGAGGTTATACTAGATAGCTCACTTGTGCAGACCATTCTGAATGGTCTTTTTGATTCATATCAGAGTTTTGCTTCTACTCTTCGGTTGATGATGAAAGGCAATCCAAATGCCTTGTCATTTGAGGAGTTAGTATCTGTTCTATTGCAGGAAGATCAGTCCAAGTAGAATAGGTCCATTATGCATGTTGCAGATCAAGCTTTCCTGGCTAGTCAGAAGGGCAAAGGAAAATGGAGCTCTTCAATTAGTAGGCAGAAATCAGCTACTTTTGCACAATCGAAGAGGGAAGACAAAGATGAAAAGAAATCAGAAAAGCAAAAATTGTTTTGCAAGTACTGTAAAGGAAATGATCATATCATAAAGAACTGTCCAAAACTGGCTGCTAAAGAGGCAAAGAAGAAAGAGGTTGGAATGGTTGTTGCAAAAGCCTCTACACCAAAAATAGATTCTGATAACCTTGTGCAGGAAGAAAAATGGGCATTTACTACAGTTTGCAGTTTTGACCCATCTTCTCATGAGCAATGCATGTCTGCAGTAGACTCAGATATTTGGTACTTTGAGAGTGGGGCGACCAAACATATTACCTCACAGTGCAGTTTCTTCTCTTCACTTGAGCCTGCCCCTACAGGGAATACTATTACATGCATCAACAACTCCTCTTATCCTGTTATGGGAGTTGGTAAGACTACTACTGATGGTAGTTCTTTCACTTTTTCAGATGCTTTGTTTGTGCAAGGGATCAAGAAATATATGTTATCAGTTTCTGCATTAGCCAAGATTGGCTTGGTTGTGAAATTTGTTGATGACAGATGTATAGTTCATGATCTGTCAAATGGCGACATGATTATTGCTTCTAGCATTTTATGTGGGGGGGGTTGTATAAGCTCATAGACTATGAAAGATCTGTAAATGATTCGGCATGTGCAGTACATGATTCTCAGGCTATCTCAGATGCAAAGCTTTAGCATGCACGCTTTGGTCATCTGAATTTTGCTAGTTTGCGACACCTGTAGAAATCTGAAATGGTATTGTATTTTGGTCAGATTGTATTTTGGTCAGACTGTATTTTGGGAAAAATGTAGCATTCCTCCTTTCCAAAAGATGGTTCAGTTCGGGCTACTTAGAAATTGTAGCTTGTACATAGTGATGTCTGTGGTCGTATGCAGACACCTTCTTTTGGAAATTATCTTTACTTCGTGACTTTCATCGATGATTTTTATAGGCATGCATGGTTATATCCATTGAAGGCAAAGTCCAAAATGTTCATGTGCTTCCAACAGTTTTTGGTTTTGGCTGAAAATCTATCAGCATGTAAAATGGGCACCCTCCATTTTGATCGAGGGGGGGAATATATGTCTTCTGATTTTAATGCATTTCTGGCTGAACGTGGTATAAAACACCAATGTACAGTGCCATATACACCTCAATAGAATGGAGTTGCTGAATGAAAGAACAGGTCACTCATGGAGATGGCGAGGTGTATGGTCAAGAGTCAAGCTTTACCACATAGTTTTTGGCTTGAGGCTGTCATGTGTGCAGCATATGTACTTAACAGATGTCCCACTAAAGCGCTACAATCTATCACTCCATATGAGTCTTGCCATCTGTTGCTCATCTGCGTGTTTTTGGTTGTTTGGCATATGCATTAGTGCATGAACAACATCGCAGAAAATTGGATGATAAAACAGTAAAATGTATTTTTGTTGGGTACAATTCTGAAAGTAAAGGCTATCCTCTGTATCATCCACAGACTAAATGCATTTTGGTTAGCCGTGATGTTGTTTTTGTGGAAGATGCTATTCAACCATTGCTTTCATGTACTAAGGAGACATCTATTAGCTCCAAAGACATGTATGATACTTTGCTGTGTCTTTTTACAGGTGGACAGTCTAGTGCTGGTCCTAATGAGGTAACTTCTCAGCCTTTGCAGGTTTCATGTGATGATGCAGATCATCCCATTTCTGATGCAGATTTACATGATGCACTTGTTGATGAGAGAGCTGATATTGAGGAGGCAAAAACTATGCCAAAATGGTTGGTGCAGACTTTGCATGACAGCAAATTAGATGCACCTCTATCATATCGTACTCGATCAGGCTCTCATAGTGCCTCTTTTGCGTCAGATTGCTATGCTATGGTTGCATCTAGTCTTTGTGATGAGAATGAGCATGTTTCTTTTGACGAAGCACAAAATTCAGAAAATTGGATGGCTGTTATGCAATCTGAATATGATGCTATAATGAAGAACGGTACTTGGTCTTTACGTGGCTTGCCTCTTAGCAAGAAGGCCATTAGCACTAAGTTGGTTTACAAGCTGAAGCGTAAGCCTGATGGAACAATTGACAGGTATAAGGCTAGGCTTGTTGCAAAGGGTTATGCACAGAAAAGAGGCATTGACTTTGATGAGACCTTTGCACCTACATGACGTATAACTACAGTTCGGAGCATCTGTGCACTGGCAGCCCATCATGGCTGGAATGTACATCAATTGGACATTTAAACTGCATTTCTGAATGGTGACTTGCATGAAGAAGTGTATGTTTTTTAGCCCTGTGGCTTTGTGTAGAAAGGGCATGAAAACTAGGTGTGCAGGTTAAAGAAGGCATTATATGGTTTAAATCAAGCACCACGTGCTTGGTATGAGAAGATACATGCTTATCTGATTGCACATGGTTTTGAGAACAGTCCAACTGAAAGCACCTTATATATTAAGCGTGCTAATGATGTGCTTTTGATCATTGTTGTCTATGTTGACGACATGCTGCTTACTGGTCCTATTGAGAAGCATATTGCTGATTTTAAGGCTGATTTGCATGCCTCATTTGAGATGTCTGATTTGGGGCATTTGCATCACTATTTGGGCATTCAGTTTATGCAAGTTGATGGTGGAATGGCTTTGTTTCAAACGAAATATATTGACACATTATTGCAGCATTAAGGGCTTGAATATTGTAAGCCTATTGCCACTTCTATGGAGACAGGTTTACGATTGAGTCTTCATGATGATGGAGATGCATTTGATGTTTTCGTCTATCAGCAGGCTATTGGATGCCTTATCTACTTATGCATTACTCGGCCAGATATTCAGTTTGTTGTCTCACAGATGAGCAGCTTTATGCATTGCCCAGTTGTCAAGCATTGGTAGGCGGTTAAGTGCATCTTTCGCTACTTGAGTGGTACTCAGCTACTTGGGTTGTTTTATCCCAAGAGGGGATCAGTACCACTAGATTTGCATGCTTTTTCTGACTCAGACTGGGCTAGTTGCTATGACACTCGTGCGTCCACTAGTGGCTTTTGCTTCATACTTGGTAGCTCATGTATATCTTGGTTGAGCACAAAGCAGCCTACTATGGCCACTTCCAATTGGGAGGCTGAGTATAGGGCAGCTTTCACAACGACTGTTGAGTGTGTGTGGCTCAGACGCCTTATGGCTGATTTGGGTGTTGGTTAGTCTTCTGCCTTTTCACGAAGGCTCTACCTAGGGAGAAGTTTGAAGCTTTCCGCAAAGCTTTGGGCTTACTTCCTTTTGTGGAGTGATTTCCACATAGCTTGGCACTTCCTTATACATGAGTGGCAGCTACTTGTTCACTGCATAACTCCTAGGGGGGATTTGTTGATATATTCAGGTAATGATGTGTGTGAACACTCTAGGACCGTCGGGGTACTTTTTTCCCTCTTTAGGAGGTTTTTTTTGTTGAAAGTTTTTCAAGCTCAAGAGTGTGGGAACATGCCCCAAATTGAACCTTCCACATCATCCACAATCAAAGGAGGCTGATTTCCACGAGTTGGAGGCATCAAATCATGCCCATAATGGAAAGAATTTGATTAGAGAAGATTTAGCTCACCTCTTGATGTGATTGGACCTCACTTTTGACATGTATATGCTTTTGATTGGTTAAAGAGGTTAGTATGAGGTCTTTAAAACCTCTAATGAGTTGTATTATGACTTAGAGTCGTGGAAATACGTGCCCAAGCTACCCCCTTGCTTAAGCACACCCCCTACTAGCTGGTCTCTGCATATTTTGCAGAAATTTCACTTTTACACACTCTATCTATCTAGATGTTTTTGGCAGACCCCCCGGTCTTGTAATTGTTGTTTCTCCTTCATCCGGAATCCATTTGCAATGATTTTTGTCTTGTTGGAAAGCTTATAAGTTCTACTTTGTGTGGTATGAGTTTCAGGTTCAGTGCCTGCACATGTGCAGAGAAATGTCCAGAACAGTGTCTGTATAATTAGCTCATACTCTGTGGAGAGATCAAGTTGTCTGTTTTGTTGCAGCTGGTTGAGGCATCATCCAGTATCCAAATGGAGTGATTTTACTCTCATTTGAAAGCTCTTAAAGTCTAGTTTATGCTTGCAAACTTTCATTTTCAGTCTCTGCATGTACTCAGAGAAACTCAGAAAATACAGAGCCTATGTCTGAAAAATTTCAGGATCCTAGGAGGGTTCATTTGCTTTTGTTGTGCACATAGGAGTGTTTATCCTCCAACAGTGGTATCAGAGCTATAAGTGGAGTATCAAAGAGAGAAGAAGGAGCTACTGAAGTGAAGTAAAGACTTCATCAAAGTTTGAAGGAAGGAAGCAAAGAACGGGCACGTCAACAACAAGGGGAAGCAAATACATCATCAAATAAAAGACGAAGCTTCATCAAGAGGAGTAGCTTTATTTTTTGAGGTAAAAGCCATCCTTTTCAACTTCATTGCATCAAGGGGGAGGTTCAAAAGAGTTAGGAGGCACCATGGCTGATCTCAATGCTCAGATTGAGAAGCTCGAAAAAGGAAACTACCAACCGTGGCGATTTAGAATAAGCAATTTTTTGATGGGGAAAGGTTTGTGGGGACTTGTGAGTGGTGGAGAGCCAAAACCCTACATAGATGAGGTAAATCCAACCAATGATCAGAGAAGAGCAGTAAGAGAGTGGGATGAAAGGGACAAAAGGGTCATTTTCATTTTATCTCAGCATATTAGCAACTCTATGGTAGGGCATATTCAAGATTTGGATACATCGAAGAAGGTGTGGGAGTGCTTGGAGAGATTGTATTCAACCTCCACAAAAGTTAGAAAAATTCAGCTCAAGAATGAGCTAAATAATCTTAGGAAAAGCCCCTCTCAAGGTGCTAATGATTACATATTAAAGGTTAAAGAGCTTGTAGATGCACTAGGGTCAATCGGTTGTGCCCTAGATGATGACGATCTTGTCGCCCACACCCTAAATGGACTTAGGGATGATGAAAAATGGAGGGCTTTCACAACTTCAGTGTATGTAAGGGACTCTCTTCCTGATTTTGATCAACTAATCACTCTCATGGTGACAGAGGAGATGAACCTTGGTGGTCATAACGCCAAGGATAGCCAAGGGCAATTGTTGTATGCAGGTAGAGGAAGAGGAAGACACAACCGAGGTGCTTCAAGAGGAAGAGGAAGATATCAAAGCAACCAAGGAGGTCAAGGACAACAAGAAAATGCAGGTCAAAGAGGTGGAAGAGCCACAAATAGAGGAAGAGGTGCAAGATTTGGTGGAAGAGGACAAGCCACTTCAAATGGATGCTTTGTATGCGGTAAGCCCGGTCATTTTGCAAATGAATGCTATCATAGAGCTCAAAGACAAGGGAATCAAAGCAACAACAACAACAATTATAGAGGGCAAGGTAATTATGCAAACACATCATCCAGCCAAGGGAATGATTATTTACTTGCCATGAGGTATGGTGAAGATACAACTCAAGCTAGTGAAGATGTATGGTATGTAGACAGTGGATGTAGCAATCATATGTCATGTCGAAAGGAGTTTTTTAGTAATTTGCAGGTCCCAAAGCATCAAGGGCATGTGGAAACAGGTGATAACTCAGAGCATATCATTCAACATGTGGGAGATATCAGTTTGGAAGGAAATCAAAGAGCAAAGTGCTTATCAGAGGTATTACATGTCCCTACTATTACCAAAAACTTGATTTCGGTAGGCCAAATGGTAGAAAAAGGCTATCAAGTTAGGTTCAATGAAAGAGGATGTTTTGTTGAGGATCCAAGGGCAGGTTTCAAGCTCATAGCAAAAGGAAAAAAGCAAGGGAGAATGTTCACAATGGACATAAATCAGCCACACCATTCAATGTATGTCACATATGGAGACAAGAGGATAGCAGATTTGGATCTATGGCATAAACGAATAGGTCACATCAACCTACAAAAGCTCAAGGACATGCAAAGGAGGAGCTTGGTAAGAGGCCTACCAAATTTTACATCTAAAATGTTGCATGAAATTTGTGTAGCTTGCCAACAAGGAAAACAATCAAGGCTGCCCTTCAAGAAGAGTACCTATGTAAGTGCAAATGTTTTAGACCTCATTCACACGGATGTTTGGGGTCCAACAAGAGAAGCATCCCTTGCTGGAAATAGGTATTTTGTAACCTTCATTGATGAATTTTGAAGGAAAGTGTGGTTGTATTGCATTAGAAACAAATCAGATGTGTTCCACTACTTCAAGAAATTCAAAGCACAGGTGGAGAAGGAATCTGGCAAGTTTATCAAAACTTTGAGATCCGATGGAGGGGGAGAGTACTTCTCCCATGAATTTTCTGAATTTTTGCAGGTCAATGGCATCAAAAGACAATTTACATGCAGGTATACCCCTCAACAAAATGGGGTAGCAGAGAGAAAGAACAGACACATAGCAGAGGTAGCAAGGTGTATGCTCAATGAAATGAATATGCCGCATTGTTATTGGGGAGAGGCTACATATACAGCCACATACATCATGAATAGATGTCCTACATCAGGTATACATCATCTAACCCCTGAGGAAGCATGGAGTGGAAGAAAACCTTGCATTTCACATCTTAGAATCTTTGGTTGTATATGCTATGTACATGTACCTCAAGAGTTGAGGTCAAAGTTAGATGCCAAATCTGAAAGGTGTATTTTTTTGGGGATATTCTATGGAACAAAAGGGGTATAAATGCTATAATCCCATCACCAAGGAGTTGAAGGTAAGTAGGGATGTTGTCTTTGATGAGTTGAAGCCTTGGTATGTGTTATATGGAGAACCCCTCAGAAGAGGTGTGAACCACCTCTTAGATTGGTTATTACATGGGCTCACACATGAGTGCCATGTGGCACCCATGTGAGAAGCCATGAGGGGGGGATGACTCATCATTATGTAGAGAGAGTAACTAATTATGACTACTACGCGGCTGGGCGGCAGAATCGAATCGAACTCCGTGCGCAATCATCTCTGAGAAGTCGACATCTATCGGCGTGCAGAAGCTAGCCCAAAATTGGGGAGCTCATCGGAGCATTTACAACACTGGTATCGGAGCAGGACAGCGACAACAGACGTAGGACAGCACCAGCAGACGCCGCACGCGCGAGAGACGGCCCACAGGCACACCAAACGAGGTGCCAACCACCGCCGTGCGCAGAGAGGAGCCCGCAGGCGTCCGCCAGCCCACGAGGGGGAGCCTTGCTCCTCCTTCCCCACTCTTGGATGAGAGAAGCTCTTTAGAGCTTTCTTTTTGTACCCCAAAAAGGCCTGCAACCCAAGCACATGTGGGATAAAGCTCCATCTTCATCGACTGTCATGCATGGACTGAGGTTTTCGAAAGCAAAGTGTAAGCCATTTCAAAATCGAAGTTTTTCTTGATTTTACAGGAATAAAAGAGACCTTTTGAATCAAGATATTGGCTAAAGTGAGGATGCACATATGTATTACGGGCTGTGGAGAAGGGTTTAGAGTTTTGGGTTTTCATTGAAAAGCTTCAATCCTTCAGTTTGGAGCTCTTCAAAGTCTCTACTTCAAGAGGGTTACCTTTTTACCTCCCACCGGTGACATACCTCACTTCTCCGGACCATATCTTCTTCATACCATATCGGATTTCAAATATCTTGGTCACATTTCGAAGCTACACCTTTCAAGCTTCGCTCAGAGACCATCGGTGTTGGATTTGGAAGAGATTTGCCCTATCAAAATCTCTCTGCAGCGTTTCAGCAGGAACTAGGCGGCCACTCCCGGGCCTAGTTTTTCTTCATCCGGACTCCAAATCCAATTTTTTCACTTGGGATTGTCTCAAATTTTTGAAGTGCAGGTGCTGGGCAACAATTTGTGGATTGGCGAGGATTGGAAAATCTCTGAAATTGTTCAGTTGCATTCAGTTTGCCCGTTTGAGGCTTTTCCTACGCACTTTTTGTGTTATTTTGGATGGTTTATGGTGTCTAGAACCTCCCCGGACCAAGCGGACATTTCCAATTTTTTTTTGGGACTGGCGAGGAATCAAAATCAGCCACTACATTAAACTTAATAAGGTAACTATTAAAAATAGATTTCCAATGCCTAGGTTGGAAGATCTATTTGATCAGTTACATCAAGCTAGGTATTTTACCAAGCTTGACCTTAGATCAGGATATCATCAGATCAGGATTAGGGAAGAAGATGTCCCTAAGACTGCATTTAGGACTAGATATGGGCACTATGAGTTTTTGGTGATGCCTTTTGGTCTCACCAATGCTCCTGCCACTTTCATGAAACTCATGAATAGTGTTTTACGGCCTTATCTAGGAAACTTTGTAGTAGACTTTTTAGATGACATTCTGATCTATAGTGCATCAGAACAGGAGCACTTGGAACACTTGAGAAAAGTATTTCAAGTGCTAAGGGAAAATTCGCTCTTTGCTAAGGAGTCAAAGTGTGAATTTTTCAAGACAGAAGTTAGGTATCTTGGGCATATAGTCTCCCAAGATGGAATCCAGATGGATCTTGAAAAAGTAAGGGCTATTATGGAATGGCCACATCCACGGAACCTGGAGGAGCTGCAGATCTTCCTAGGTTTATCAGGTTTCTATCGAAGATTCATTAAGAACTATGCCAAAATTGCTGTCCCAATGACGGAACAGCTTAAAGGGAAAGGGAAAGCCTTTCATTGGGGAGACGAACAGAAGCAAAGTATGGAAAAGTTGAAGGTAGCAATTGCTACAGCTCCACTTTTACATATAGCAGATCCCAATAAACCATTTGTGGTTGAGACTGATGCTAGTGATTTTGCTATAGGAGCGGTTTTAGTACAGGATGGTCGACCATTAGCTTTTGAGAGCAAGAAACTAGAACCGGCTCAAAAGAATTACTCCGTCTATGAGAAGGAGTTGTATGCAATAGTCCATGCTTTGAAGAAGTGGCGTCATTATTTATATGGTGCCAAAGTTACGATAGTGTTTGATCAAGAGAGCATTAAGTGGCTCTCTAATCAAACAGACCTTAAAGGTCGGAAGGCCCGATGGGCAGAGACCCTTCAAGAGTTTGATTATGAGCTTAGGTATAGGAAGGGAAAGTTTAATGTAGTGGCTGATTCACTTAGCCGCATGCCTATGCTCCATGGACTGAGTTTTACTCAGATCACTAGTGAGCTACTTGAGTCTATTAAAGGGAAATGTAGGCTTGATCCTGCATATTCCGAGATTTGGGAAGCCATAGAGAATGGGGATCGTGATATACGGGTTTCCAATGAGGATAGAGTATCGACGGGTACTCAAGAAGGATTCAAGTGGAAGAATTACAGTGTCCATGATGGATATCTGTTATATAAAGGTAAGGTGTGTGTCCCTAGAGATACTGAGATGAGACGGCATATTTTATATGAGTGTCATGACACACCTAGTGCGGGACACCCAGGAGTTAACAAGACTTATGATCTTGTTAAGAGGCAGTTTTATTGGCCTGGACTTCATAAGGACGTCCTAGAATATGTGCTTAAGTGCAATAAATGCTAGGTCAACAAAGCTGAGAGGTTGAGGATTGGAGGGCTACTCCACCCATTGGATATTCCCAATGGGAAGTGGGAGAGTATCTCCATGGACTTTATAGTCGGTTTACCTAAGACACAGAGAGGGCACGACTCGGTCTGGGTAATTGTGGATAGGTTAACCAAAATGGCTAGGTTTATTCCAACACATACTACAGTAAAGACACCTGAGTTGGCTAGACTCTTTGTAGAGAACCTATACCGGTTATATGGTCTTCCTTTAGACATAGTTTCTGATCGGGATAGGAAGTTTACTAGCCACTTTTGGAGAGCGGTCTTCAAAAGGTTGGATACAAAGCTTAGCATGAGTACGGCCGAGCATCCACAGTCGGATGGGCAAACAGAAAGGGTTAACCAAATCCTAGAGGATATGCTTCGAGCATATGTAAATGAAAGGCAAACTAATTGGGAAGAGTACTTACCTATAGTAGAGTTTGCATATAATAGTGCCAAGCACTCTTCCACTGGGCATAGTCCATTTATGCTTATGTATGGGTTTCAGCCAAGGGCTCCTTATGCAGTTGGCTTGCAGAATGAAAAAGTTCAAGCTGCAAAGGACTTCTTGGAAGAAATGAATGATATGCTTAGACTTGCTAAGGACAGCATTAGGAAAGCTCAGGATAGGGCTAGAGCCTATGCTGACCCTCAGAGAAGAGATATCAACTTTAAGGTAGGAGAACAAGTCTATCTTAGAGTTCCATCTAGGTCTGAAACCATGAAGACGGGACCTTGTCCAAAATTATCTCCTAGGTATTGTGGACCTTTCCAAATACTTAAGAGAATAGGAAAGATGGCTTACCAGCTCCAACTTCCAGAGAATAGTCAAATCCATCCAGTTTTTCATGTTAGCCGGCTTAAGAAAAGGCTGGGTGAATCTGACAACCTCATTCCAGATAGTGAGGTAGTAGAGCCTATTTCTGTTCAATCTATTCCACATAAGCCAGAGAGCATACTACGCACTCGAGAGAAACGGACGAGGAGTCACTTGTATAAAGAGTGTCTAGTAAAGTGGAAAGATAGTTCAGAAGATAGTGCCACATGGGAGCGGGTTAGCACCCTTCAGAGACGGTTTCCCAGTTTCAATTTACCTTCCCAAGAGTTTTCTTAAGGGGAAGGATATGGGGAAACAACACGGAGACAGGACCATGTATTTCTATACATGGGGATATAGTGGGAGTAGTGTTATTATTAGTTCTCTCTTTCTATTACACCTTCCAATACCATTTTTGAGGACAAAAATGGATTTAAGGGGAAGGAAATGTTATATGGAGAACCCCTCAGAAGAGGTGTGAACCACCTCTTAGATTGGTTATTACATGGGCTCACACATGAGTGCCATGTGGCACCCATGTGAGAAGCCATGAGGGGGGGATGACTCATCATTATGTAGAGAGAGTAACTAATTATGACTACTACGCGACTGGGCGGCAAAATCGAATCGAACTCCGTGCGCAATCATCTCTGAGAAGTCGACATCGATCGGCGTGCAGAAGCTAGCCCAAAATTGGGGAGCTCATCGGAGCATTTACAACAGTATGCATGCACAAGTCCATTGCAGGTTGAAGACATAGGTGAGAGAGATTTGAAGAATGATGATAGAGTTCAAGAAAGCATGGATTTGAGTGGTCCAAGCAACTCATGCAACACAAGGACACCCTCACCATGGAGTGGAAGGCTTAGGGAAAGAGAGACCAGCTCTGAAGAAAGCAAAGTCAAAGGCAAAGAGAAGATTTCAATTGAAGAAGGAAGCTATGTGGACGAGAGCATGTTGGAAGATGAAGAGATAGAAGAAGTTCAAACTCCAGGAGTGGCCAAACAAAGAAAGAAGATGGCAACCACACCAAAAGGAAGTGAAAGAAGGTCTTCAAGAGTAAGATATCCAGTACAAAGGTTAACATATGATAATTTCATTGCAAAGCATTATGCATACATGACTCAGGTAATCAAGGACAAAGAACCAACTAGTTATGAAGAAGCTAAGGATTGCAAGGAATGGCAAGAGGCAATGAAGGAAGAGCTCAAAGCACTTGATGAGAACCATACTTGGAGCTTGGTACCAGCTCAAGAAGGCATGAAGGTGATAGGTAATAAGTGGGTTTACAAAATTAAAAGAAATTCAGATGGTTCCATTGCTAGGTACAAAGCAAGGTTGGTGGCGAAAGGCTTCTCCCAAAGCTACGGGATAGATTATGATGAAACTTTCAGCCCCGTAGCCAAGATGCCAACAATTAGGACTTTGATTGCAGTGGCCACATCAAGGAAATGGAGCTTATATCAGTTGGATGTGAAGAATGCCTTCCTCAATGGAGAGCTTGAAGAAGTAGTCTACATGAGCCAACCTCAAGGATTTGCTAGTATGAGGTACCCAAATCATGTTTGCAAGCTAAGGAAAGCACTATATGGACTAAAGCAAGCCCCAAGGGCCTGGAATCAGAGGTTAGTGGATTATTTATCAAGTTGTGGATACAAAGAAAGTGTTGCAGATCCATCACTTTACATGAAGAAGCAAGGAGACAAGACGGTATATATATGCATCTATGTGGACGATTTGATCATCACAGGAAGTGATATTGCAGGTATTAAAGATATCAAATCAAAGCTAGGAAAGGAGTTCAAGATATCTGATCTTGGAACACTAAAATACTTCTTGGGAATAGAGGTAATCTATGCACACAATGGCATCTTCTTGATTCAAAGAAAATACTTGTTGGATGTGCTATACAGGTTTGGTATGAGTGGTTGTAAGCCACTTTCTCAGCCCATGGAGCCCAATACAAAGTTGGTTGCAGGTCAAGGAGAGGCTATACAAGATATTACACTATATAGAAGCATAATTGGTTCATTAATTTATGCTACATTCACTAGACCTGATCTTGCATATGTAGTAGGTGTTCTCTCTCAATTTTTGCATACACCTACTCATGATCATCTTATGGCGGCAAGAAAGGTGCTTCGTTACATCAAGCACACCATCAACCAAGGTCTATTTTACTCATATGATGCTGATCTAAGTGTCAAAGGATATAGTGATGCTGATTGGGCAGGTAGCAAGGATGATCGAAGGAGTACATCGGGTTATGTTTTCATGATAGGTACAAAAGTGATCTCTTGGAGCTCTAAGAAGCAACCCACTATTGCTCTTTCATCCACAGAGGCTGAGTACAGAGGTTTAGCATTGGCTACATGTGAGCTATTATGGCTTAAGAAGCTACTTAAGGACTTGGAAGTGGAAGTGCAGGAGTTTCCTCTTTATGGAGACAACATTTCAAGCATCTATCTAGCTAACAATCCCATGTTTCATGCAAGGAGCAAGCACATAGAGGTTCATTACCACTTCGTTAGAGAAAAGGTGATGGCAAAAGAGCTAGATATAAGGTATGTGAACACTAAAATGCAAGTTGCAGACATGATGACAAAGTTTCTTGAAGGTACAAAGCTTGGAGGATTCAAGGAAGCTATCAACATAAGAGACATAGGCTGAAGCAACAAAGGAAAAGACTTGAGCTTGAGGGGGAGTGTTGAAAGTTTTTCAAGCTCAAGAGTGTGGGAACATGCCCCAAATTGAACCTTCCACATCATCCACAATCAAAGGAGGCTGATTTCCACGAGTTGAAGGCATCAAATCATGCCCATAATGGAAAGAATTTGATTAGAGAAGATTTAGCTCACCTCTTGATGTGATTGGACCTCACTTTTGACATGTATATGCTTTTGATTGGTTAAAGAGGTTAGTATGAGGTCTTTAAAACCTCTAATGAGTTGTATTATGACTTAGAGTCGTGGAAATACGTGCCCAAGCTGCCCCCTTGCTTAAGCACACCCCCTACTAGCTGGTCTCTGCATATTTTGCAGAAATTTCACTTTTACACACTCTATCTATCTAGATGTTTTTGGCAGACCCCCCGGTCTTGTAATTGTTGTTTCTCCTTCATCCGGAATCCATTTGCAATGATTTTTGTCTTGTTGGAAAGCTTATAAGTTCTACTTTGTGTGGTATAAGTCTCAGGTTCAGTGCCTGCACATGTGCAGAGAAATGTCCAGAACAGTGTCTGTATAGTTAGCTCATACTCTGTGGAGAGATCAAGTTGTCTATTTTGTTGCAGCTGGTTGAGGCATCATCCAGTATCCAAATGGAGTGATTTTACTCTCATTTGAAAGCTCTTAAAGTCTAGTTTATGCCTGCAAACTTTCAGTTTCAGTCTCTGCATATACTGAGAGAAACTCAGAAAATACAGAGCCTATGTCTGAAAAATTTCAGGATCCTAGGAGGGTTCATTTGCTTTTGTTGTGCACATAGGAGTGTTTATCCTCCAACATTTTTCCCCCGGCTTGTATATATGCCTATTGCCCTAATGGGCTACTTATCTTTGTACATTCTCTAGTAATACATTCAGTATTGTGTGTTGTGCTCCAAGCTTCTTCTTCTTCCTTGTGCTGTTTGCGTGCTTCCGCAGACATCTAACTCCAACACTAGTAAGCAGAAATCTGCTAATGTTGCACAATCAAAGAAGGAAGACAAAGAAAACAAGAAAATAGAAAAGTAGAAACAATTATGCAAGTATTGTAAGGCAAATGATCATGTCATAAAGAGCTTTCCTAAACTATCTGCAAAGGAGGCAAAGAAGAAAGAGGTTGGAATGATAAAAAAGAGGTTGGAATGATAAAAAAGAGGTTGGAATGGTTGGAACGGTTGTTGGAAAGAGGTTTCATTGAAGATGCTAAGAGTGCATATGAGATAGGGGAGGGAGGGAATGAAAAGAACGATATGAAGGTCTATGAAAATTAACTAGAAGATTACAATAACCAGGATCTAAGAATGGAAACACAAACAACCTATGCTCTGATACCATGTTGAAATGGCAAATGACTACTCCTACTCTACTCAAATATACACTTCTAACAAGCTAAGGAGGAAGGAACAAAAGATAACAAAACATGATGAATGAATTAAAATGGAAATGAATTACATACAATGTTGCAGCCTTTCAAGAAATTTATGCTTATTCAATTTCCAAATTATGAACCCTAATCAAAGTTAAGTCTTCTTTTCTTTTAAGCTGATTAAGCAAGTCATTGAATACTCTTGAGTTCAAGCTTCCATTTTCTTTAAATCCGGTGTCCCATACCACCAATCCACTTTAGTGATAGTGCAAACCTAGATGTCTTTAGCTTTTACAAAGGGATTACTTACTAAGAAGACTTTTTCTATCTTAGTGTTATCAAGTATAATCAAAATCTTTGTAAGTTACATCCTTACAGAGTCTTGATTTGTTCTTGAAAAGACTTTGAATATTGAGCTCTCATTGAACTATTTCTTTGATGAGATGCAATCAAAGGTATCTATGTTTATGTAGTTTGATTATAGAGCTAGTATTCTCATACTACATATTATATATTGAAATAACTAGGCATTTGTCTCAAAGGATATAGTTAGGTGTCAATTTTGTAGTATGATTATACCCATAACCATATTGGAAAGTTGTTGCTTGCTTCCAAGACACATTCTAGAGAATGGGTATTTAAGGTATCTTACAAGCCCTTTTCTCCAAATATGCCTTAAAGAGTTACAATCCTTTATTCTTGAAGCAACTATCTTTTGTAGCTGTGAATGGATCATACTTCTTGTTAAAAGGGAGAAACTTATTTAAGAATAGATAAATGTTAAATAGATGACATGGTTCAACCATGCTATTCTTGTTGATCATTTATAGCATTCTCTTCCCCCTTTTGTTGATCATTTTTTTCAATGATCAAATCTTTGAAGTTCTTAAGGCCTTTGAACTTCATAAAATTTTTCATGATTATGAAAGTTAACCCATGACTATGTATAGGGCCTTATACAGGCTTCTAGTTTTTCTTTGGATTTTTTTCAATAAAAATCCTTATTATCACTAACTTATGGTTAATAAGAGGAGAAATGGCTTATAACCTAAATCCTTGGCCTTGCTGATCAAGCATGCGATGAGTTTTATGGAACTTGAGTATCCATAAATAAGGCTCAAAGCTTAAGGTTTCTCTATCTGTATTAATATTTGTTGGCTTTTAGATTAAGCCAACACATAGAAAGCACAAAAGTATAATTGTTATTGAGCTACATATCAAAATGGATCATTATACTTTTATGCTTTTTTACTTTATATCATGAATTCATTTCCTATCTTAAACCTTAAACTTAGTAAACTTCATTTATCTCTCATGTCCCATCAACCCATGCATATATGATTTAATTCATTGATGTGCATACTTAATGTATTCCAAGGAATTGTACATCTTTTACTTGAAGAGGCTTAGCATGCATAAGGTTCAAAAATTGAACCCGTCTTTAAAGCGTGCATGGAATTATCATATTAAATTCCATTATATTCGATAACGTGCCCTTACTTTGCATTCATGTTCATGCCATGATAGATGAACCTTCAATGTTCAATTCCATCTTTCAAAGATGAGCCCATTTCATATTAATGAGAAATCCTTTCCTCAACAATTATGCCTTTAGTGCATCATTTATATGAATTATTCTGTCCAACATTCATGTGTATTAGGAATTCACTTTGCTTCATTAGAAATGTATTCTTAAATGCATTGTTTTGCATTGCAAAACAAATAAATATGAAAGGAAAATTTGACAGCAACACTTACCTTCATCATAGCTTCGTCCTTCACCTTCCTTATAGCTTCATCCTTCCTTTGATCCATTGTATGAAGAGGCTTCTTTGTTTGGCTATAAACTTAAGGTTGAAGGGTTGGCCCATTCCTTCTCTTCAACTTATAAGGTCCTTCCTTGGGTACTAGCATACTTAATTGTTCACCCACATAGACATCTTAATTTTACAAGAACTTCAAAGGATGTTGTGTACCTAAGTACCAACCTAGGGACTTATGGAGAAAGAGACTATACCTCAATCCCCTCAAGTGCATATAGTGGGGATTCACACTTTATTTATCAATCCGAGGAGTATCAAAACCTAGCCGAATGTATGAAGACATGCATTCAAATGATGATAAATGCAAATGAGCTTCCCAAAGAGTGCAAATAAGCCCAAGTCTATTCCAAACAAGTGTCAAGAATCTGTGGAGATGCCACGATACTTAGAGCAGTAGCCAATAGTAAATCGAGCATTTCTCTCAGCTCCAAACTCCAAATATAGTGAACAGTGCGTTCAAAAAGAAGACGCATCCAATGGTGGTCTTTTCACTCAATTTTGACACTCCTACTTCAAGTTATGAGCAAAATACTGAGTCGCAAGAATGACCTTCCTACACTTCAGCACTTCCTACACTTCACACACACCGTAACAACAGCAAACAAGCACTTTCATGGATAGACAACACTTCTTAACACTCTTTTCAAGCAACACACATGCATACAAACTCATAAAGAAGAATATACAGAGAGGAGAAGACACCAATTCGAAATTCTGTGCTCTTCATTCTCACAATGGCAAAAATTCTTTACAAAGAGTCACAAATTGACTTATATACATGTGCCCTAAAAATGATCCTTTCACACAAGAGACCGGCACTTTATTCACTAAAAGGTTAATTTCCTATTAATTTACATGGGTAAGCTACTAATCTCCATGGGTATGCATCTAGAGGACTCCTCTAGTGCATTTACATCGGAAAATATGTTACAAAATGGCTATGATACAAAAATAAAGTGTCCGAATCGGAAAAATTTTGGGGCCCATCTTTTTCTCTGCCTTTTTGCTCTTCTTAGCTCTGCAACACTCTCCCCCTCTTTGTCTCTGTCGTCCCTCGATAGGCTTTGCTTCTTGTCTAAGTCTTCAGAATACATGCACCCAGTGGTCAAAGAAGCGACAAGGACAGTCAGAGAATTTGTTATTTTATCCGATGTATGTCCTTTGCTTCTGTTTGCCCCTTTGTATTCCTTATATCACATATCTAGGTTGCTGCATTAACTCGGGCTACCATGCACGCCATCAGTGGCTAAGAATGTGGTATTCTTAGTCACCCTCTTCAACTTTTCAGCCTCTACCTCTTTCTAACTTTTGGTCTTCTGATTTGTCTTTGTCTTCACACATCTGACCCTGTTGAATTGGTTTGAGCCTGTTTACTTTTTTTCCACCGCACGCTATCAACGGGAGGAGTATTACCTGCCAAGTATTGTCTTGCACTTCTTCATGGATACTTCCTGGCCCTGGTCCGTCCTTCCCTCCTACGTGCTTTTTCCTTGATGTGTGCCCCTATGGGGCTCTATGCAGAGACGGGTGTTGCGTGCCCCTGCGGGGCTTCTTGCAGAGATATATCTTCAGATATCATCTTTTCAGTGAAGCTTCTTTCTTGGGCTTCTTCTTTTCCTCTTTTTGTTGGACTCTCCCTCAACACTACCCCTCTCCTGAACTCTGTTGTCCCTGACAGGCTTTGGAAGTCGGCGGGAGTATGTTCTGTAAACTTTTTGCTCTGTCTCATTTAGCATATTAGCTTCACGTATCATAAGTTGCTTCCACTGTTCTGCTTTCACACCGTCAAGTGGTGGCTGTCTATGATCAACGAAGAAGCTTAATTCATATGCCACTAATCTGGCATTCAAGTTGGATGACATCTTTAAGAAAATTTCTGAATCAATTTCAAAAAATCCTGTGAAGAAAGCTTCTTCAAAGGTTTGCATATATGTACTTGGTAAAAACATGAGCCTAGAATAATATGCCATTATTGTGGGTCGGCTAGGCATAAAAGACAAATAAAAAATGAGGATATCTGTTCCTTGATTAATACCAATGAAATTTAAAAATGTATAAGCCACGTGCTTGAACACCTTCAACACTGTAAGTATCATGCTGAGGATTTTATTCGTCATCTTCATAGTTAAATCGGGGACTGTTGCATAACAGTGTAGCCAAAATTCAATGGTTTTTAACATGTAATCCTCCGTTGCTAGATAATTATGAGGTAGACTTGGAAGTAGCGGATAGTTGAGCCACTATTTATTGATCACACCATTCTTTTGCATGTCCAAAAATTCTCTTGTATCTTTGCGTCGGGGTGTTGGGCAAAAAGAAGGATTTACCTGTAATAAACACTGTGCTGCTTGCCAGTGCACCCGCAAAGTAGGATTTTTCTCCAAAAATTTTCTTCTCCATACAGGCTGTGCAGCTTCAAATTCCTAGACTTGAGTATAATTAAATGTATTATCTTTGAAGTGTAGCTGCTCGTCTGGATCTTTCTGTGTGATCTTCTTTATGTATTGCCTTGTTTTCTCTTTCAATAGCCCATATGGAATGTTGAAAGGCTTCATTATTGTATTCAAGTCTTTGCTCTTTATTTTTGATTCTTTCATTACTTTGATCACTTATTTTCAAAATTTTCTATCAATCAGGACACCAATAGTGCCCGTTCCTTCTGACCTATTTCTGCAGTATATGGCATGGGATGATCATCACATGGTTTCGCCATCTTCTCTTTTAATGGAGAATTATAAATCGGGGGAGATAGAGGATGTACCTCTACCTCGTCAGTAGGATTCTCTTGACTTGGCTCTACTGGTGTCCCGATGGATACTTTTTGTTCTGCTTTAGTTTCTAATTAGGCAAGGCGTTCAGTCTTCTCCTTAACTTCTTGAAGAGCTGCCCAGAGTGCCTCTTTTGTAGCAAGTAACTCATTACCAATCTCTGCTACCTTATCCATATTTTCACTGTAACTCATTGCAAGTTTTCCATTGGCAGTGTTCAACTGAGCTCATTGGTTTCGTTAATGTACTTGCATTCCCATTCTTCTGTTCGGCTTTGCTCTTGTTTCAGCAGATCTGCGTATTTCTCAATCTTATCTCTTAGTTCCTTCTGGTCAGTAGCTTAAGTCTCTTGTTTTTCTATAGGTTGGTCATACAATAATGCCTTCATCAGTTCTTTATTTCTGCTGCGTAAGTTATCATTTTCCTCCATATATACTTTTAGTTGTGTTTCGAGCAGATTGCTGCGAGCTTTCATCAATGTATTGCATTGTTCTTTGACTGCGATTATCTCCGTTTCCTTGGCTAAAACCTCTTGTTGGGCCTGGATGAGCTGTGCGGACAATTGCTCACTCATTACTTGAAATTGATTCTTTTCCCGCATGGCCTTGTCATAATCTGCATCCGTTTCCATCATTTGTTGTTGCGTATCCATGGCCGTTTGTATCATCTGCTTAACAACGGGTTTCAATTGAGTAACGTCAACATTCAGCCATGTGGTAGGGATGCTAGGTTCTTCACCCGTGGTAACATCTTTCCCCTGCACCACATGTAGCGTAGTATCATGGGGCTGCCGAATATGGAGTTGTATCCGTGGCTCAGCCTCCCTGTGGTCAATCTTGCCTTGTGGCGTATCATCAGGTACTTCAATCACAATTTGTTCCTTATTTTGTGGGAAACTTTCTTCTTTGTCCATGCGTGTTTGTATTTCTTCTTTGACAGGTGGCACTGGATCTTTATGTGTGATTGGAGCTTCCTTTATGCTAATCTTTGACTTGTCATTTAATTGAATGAGGTGGTCTCGTTCAGTGGGTTCTACTCGGTTCTGTACTTGTGATAGTTGATTGTCAGGTGTAACCTCTATCTGGTTTATCTCGGTCCATTCCTCATTGTTTGTTTCTGTTCTTATGTCAGTGTCCAATGTGTCTTTCTCAGGGTTGGATTCCTCATTAGAGCTCAAATTTTATAATCCCAGTTCTTTATATCTGGCAGTTTGTTCTGGGGTATGTTATTTATCCTTTTGTTTCTTTCCCTGGCTTGTCTGTCTTTATTGATGGCCTTGAACATTTAAGTTCACTTGCCCCTGCATATACATGTGCGTCTACTCTAGCGCTACTGAGAGGTCTCTTTTCGTGATTGGCTACTGTGTCAAAGGAATCTTTGGCAATGTATGGGTCCTCTTTGATTGTGGTGTCTCTTGATCTTCTTCTAATGCGTTTAGTTCCTCTCATGGGTTTCTTTGAACTGGTCCCCACTTCTTGGATGGAGATGACTGTTTTCTTTCTCTTCGGAACCGTTGCTGACTTTGCATATTTTGCGATCTCTGTTGAAGTTGGCATCAAGCGTAAGCAATCCTTCATTTCAAGTGCCTCATAAATGAGCAAGGTCAATGCCGAACTTCCATTCAAAAACTTTTTCTGACCCCACTTTTTCTTTGGTTCGAATAGGCGGTCTTGAATATATGGAGTCATATTTACTTTATTTCCGACTTGCCTCATAGCATGTGAAAGCAATTGCACTACGATTTTCTGAGGTGCTAGGAAAAAAAAAATGTTGGTGTACCAATCGAACAGAGTCTTCAATATCGGTTCTGTTGATTTCCAAAAAGATTCTCTTTTTGGGATCGTGACATTCATCTTTGATTCCATCCAAAAGCTCTGTTGATTAGCTCATGAGTGAATCTAATTGTTTTCCATGTACCAACTTTGTCGAGCACTCTTGCTTCCGGGACTGATGGCTTATCTGATGCAGACTGTAGTGTATTCATCACTTGTGTACATCTCTGAAAATCAGGCAGGCATATTGGAAGTCGTAGGAATGCATCAATTCTTGCTCGTGTCCAGACATCTGTCATGCGTGGTAATCCTTGTATGATAGTCTGGAAATCTTGTGACATGATAGGAAAGTAGTGATCCCTATCCATGATTTTAATGGTAGCCATAAAAAGAAGCTCGGACACTGGTTGATCATCAAGAAACTAATGACCTCTTGCCTTCGTGATTGATTCCAAGGGAAGGAAGGGTCTCTTCCTCTTGCGTAGCCTCAGAATTAGAGGATGCCATCTGCACTCAATATATACCAGTAATTAGTGGCAAACTTGGATCAAGAATCATCTTTCACTTATCCTTCATAAATTTTGGCAACTCTCCGAGTGGATTGTATTGTCCCTTCCCAGTGGGTGTGAGAAAGGTGATACCTGGGATTTTTTATACTTATTTATATTTTTATGTATGTGTCTGAAAGAAAACAGAAATGTTAGTTCATAGCCGAAGCGGTTATTGAATCCTTAGTTTTTTTTTCTTTTGGATTATTTTACAAGTGCTCTCCTATTTCCCAAGAGGGAAATGTGCTTCACTATCCTGAAGTAGAAGAAGAATGTGTCGAATGCTTGGCCTTGTAATGTGGCCCTATTATGCATACTTTGGATTCTTGTGACTCCAAATGTGTGCAACTCGAATTACTTGGTTGATGCATATAGATTGTCTTGCCTTTCGGCATCCAAATCTGCTTTACTCCATTGGGACAGCCTGTCTTCCCAACATTCCTGGTGAATGTAGTGCTTCTCATGTTGTACTTTTGCTTCGTCTACCCTTTGAATCTTTGAATGATTTTTGTTGTGTATCTAGGCTCTTGCTCTGTCTTGTAGTTGTTTGTCTTCTGTTGTTTCGCCTTTAGATCGTACTGATTCTCCTCGTGTCTTGACTTGTCCTTTTTGATGATTGTCACTTGGGCACATGACTTGTGAATCCATATTTGCGTTTGGGTCGGCTGTGCGGTTATCACCTTCTTTGGAATCCATACTCTAGCAATCCTTTGTGGACCTTAGTGTCCAATGTGACTTGTATTCTTATTCCGTTGTTGTTTCCGACGTCCATAGTGGTTCTATTGTTGAAGATATGCCGTCACTTGATCTTTTCTGATCCAAGCCTATCTAGTGTAAGGAATGGGGTATATTCTAATGAGTGCAGGTTTAAGATAGTCTTTCTCACTAATCCCTCTTGTGCTTGGTTCCTCACTGAGGCTTTTATTGGCTAAGACACTAATCAGGTGATTTACTGGGCTAGGAGATTGTGTGAAAGTGAGATTTGGTGCATTCTCACATGAAGTACTCGATGGTGGGTTTTCCTTAGTGTGAGTGAATATACATTCATCATCGTGCTCGTTTGACTGATCTCTCGGGTCTATACATTTGGCTTTGATCGATCATTCGTCTAACACGCTGAACACCTCACGATGTCCTATCTTGGCCGAGATGTATCCTAGGGCCAATTGAATAGTCCCTTCATATTCATATATCCAATCTTGACCTAACACGAGCTCTTCTAATAAGTCATGATCATGACATACTAAGAGTTTTTCTTCCATCGTGTTGTTTCCGAGATGTAGAGGTAAGGTAATCTCGCCTATACATTGAGTAACTTTTCCTCCTATTCCTATCAGCTGTGCCTTAGAGGGTCGTAGTTCTTCCTTGAGTTTCTGGGTCAATGAAAATTTGATACAGCTTATGGCTGCTCCTGTGTCAATGAGAGCATCCACTAAGTGGTACTCTTCTGTTCCGGCACCGAAGTTCAAATAAGGTTGTTTTCTTTGTTGTCCTAGGTTTTCAGTGGCTCTAAAGTTAGCCATTGGGATGAGTTCCTCTCCTTGTCGATATCTCTCGTCTCTCTCTCTCATCCACTCTTTTCGTTTCTTGATTCGTTCTAGTGCTTCTTGTCTAGCTTCTTCTCGTATTCTTTCTTCCTCTTTGTGCCTATTTTTACCCATTATTAGTCGTGACATTATCTCTTCTGTCAATGGCTCTAAATATTTTTTTACCTGGCAACCACTAATATAGTTTGGTAATACTTCTCCATCTAGTGTTGCTAAGTTGATGGCTCCGCTGGTAGATATATGATTGATGATCAATGGGCCATATCCTCTTTTTTGCAGTTTCTTTCTATGCTGCTTCAAAGTATAAACCAAAACTAAATCCCATTCCTTCAGGTTTTTGTCTTTAATATGAGCATCAAAATATGCCTTCTGTCGCCTTATAAATCCCTGCTACAGCTTGTAACCTAGTTTCGTGTAACTTTTCTATTTGATCCAATTGAGCCGATAGTTCATGTCTAGTCCACACGTAAGTTGTTGCTACTCTGAGAGTGGGTACCAAGAAATCAATTGGCAAGATGGCATTCTGTCCATAAACTAAGTTAAAAGGAGTAGTTCCTATGGCTGTTTTGTAGGCCACTCGGAATGCCCATAAAGCATGATGTAATTGCTTATCCCAATCAGATCTACCATCGTTAACAATTTTAGTGAGGAATGTACACAAGATTTTGTTTGAGCTTTCGGCCTCTCCATTGGCTTGTGGGTGATATGGGGCTGATTTCTTATGGCCACCACATCCCTGCAATTTTTGCAGTTTTATCTGCAGAAAAATGTCCTCCTGCAGCTCCTGTATGTGACATTTCTAAAACAGCAAGATACTCATCTTCATGAATGCACATTCGTAAATGATTGTCTCTTCCTCGTTTAAAGAGCTATTTTCCTATAAGAACATAGTCCTTGCTTTGTTTTGTGAGTGCACGTTTCCTTGCTAGCGTAGCTCCTTCTGGGTACTCTTGGGTCTTCAAGAATTTTACCAGAGGCATGCTCCATCTTGGTGCCACTGTGGAGTAGCATAGAGTAGAGTTCTCTTCTGAATTTCATTCTTGACAAGTTGGGCAGGCTGATACATAGTTATGTGTATCCCTCTGCATGGTTGGCCAATATATGCCTAATCTCTTCAGTGTTTGCCATGTTTCGTTCGCATTTAAATGAGTTTTCCATTGATTTACATGTGCTTTTTGAAGCCACATTTCTTGTTCCTCTTCTTCCATGCCTGTCATGAGTAATCCACTTGAGTCTTGGTGATATAAACTTCCAGCAATGATATGAAGGTTTTTAGTCTTCCATAGGTCTTGGTTTCGGTTTGGTGTGATCCCATGTCTAGGTCCATATGTGAGGATAGGGATCAACTTTTCCGCCCATTGGGGACATACTTCGAGATTAAAAAGGTAAGTGTCTGGCAGATCATCCGGGACTCCTGTGGGGGGTTCTCCATGTGTCATTCTTGATAAGTGATCTGCTCTAATGTGCATATTCCCTTTCTTGACTACTACTTTAAAATCAAATTCCATCAACAATAGAAACCATCGTACTAGTCGTCCCGTATGACAAGGCTTATTGACTAAGTATAGTAGAGCTTGATGATCGATGAAGAATTTGAATTTGTTTGCCAAAAAGTAGTGTCGAAACTTCTTCACTGCGTACACCATCCCTAAACCCTCTCTCTCAGTCGTGGTATAAGTGCGCTCCACTTGATTCAGTTGTCTACTAGCATAGGCTATAGGATGATCTAACTTCCCTGTATCCGTGGGTTGAGCTAAGATGCAACCAATGGCAACTTGGAAGCATCCACGTGAATGTGAAATGGTTTGTTCCAATTAGGTACTCGAAGGATTGGTGCTGAACTTAATCGACTCTTTAATTCGTTAAAGGCCTTTTCACATTCTTCTGTCCAATTGAACTGAGACAATAATGCATAAAGAGGTCTAGCAATTATGGCATACATGTGTATAAATCTATGGTAGTATCCGCAGTGTCCCATAAATGCTTGCACTTCTTTAGCAGTCTTTGGTCTCGGCAAATCCAGAATTACCTTGATTTTGTCTTCATCTGTGGAAATTCCATTTTTAAAGACAATGTGTCCTAATATCTTTCCTTGTCGAACCATGAAGACACACTTTTCTGGATTGAGGCATACTCTATATTGTCAACATTTGGCAAAAATCTTTCCTAGTTCAAGGATATGTTCTGATTGTATAGCTGAATAAGTGCATAAATCATCTACATAAACTTCCATGCTTTTTCTCAATAACTCCTTGAATACATGGCACATCAATCTTTGGAAAGTGGCTAGGGCATTGGTTAGACCAAAAGGCATAACCCTAAAGGCATATACTCCCCATTCAGTAGCAAAGGCTATTTTATGTTGGTCCTCAGGAGCAATCACTACCTGATTATACCCTAAAAAGCCGTCTAAAAAACTATAAACTTCCTTTCCTACCACTCTTTCCAAAAGATGATCGGTGATGGGTAATGGGTAACTATCTCTTATGGTGGCAGCATTTACCTTCTTCAAATTAATGCATACCCTTAACTTGCCATTCTTTTTTGGTACGACCACCAAAGGTGACACCCATTCCGTGTGTTCGATCTCATAAATGAACCCAGCATCTAGCAACTTGTCTATTTCCTCCTTAATTTTTGCTAAATAAACGTCATTATAAGTGTATGGTCTTTGTTTGGAAGGTTTGGCTTCTGATGTCATAGGGGTTCTATGGGCACAAATAGAAGTATCTACTCCTTTCAAATCCTTATATGTCCAAGCAAAGACATCCTTGTATTCTCGTATGAGTCGTATTAACTCTTGTTCTTCCTCCATTGAGACATCTTGTCCTATAAAAGTACATTGTTCTTCTCCTTCCTCTAAGGTTACTACTATTTTCTTGGTCTGTTCTTTGTTGTCATATGCTATTCCTAGTTGTGCTTCTCGTTTCGGCATTTGGATAGCAATTTTCCTCTCTTCTACTTCATATTTTTTGAAATGGGCAGGCACTTCAAATTGATCCTGAGGTTTATTTTCTCCATCTTCTTTTTCTTTATCTAATCCAAGTTCTCCTTCCCGTGTCATTTCTTGATTTAATTCATTAGTTATGACACTTACTCTTTGATTTCCCCTTTCTGTTTCCATTTGTTCCTGCTCCATTTCAATGCTCTCATAATCCTCCTTCCATTCTTTTTCAATTACTTCTCCTTCTTCAGCCTCTTGAAAAAACTACCACGTATAGACTTACGTCATATCCTTCCTCGTCAATGCATTCATTCATGGTTATTACTTCTTCATTTACACAAACATCGAGAGTGGCTAAAATCTCCATCCAACCATGAGGTTCGAATTCTTCATCTAGGAATATTTGAGGCATGTAAGCTGGATCTTGTATAGACCTAGCAATTCCTTGCCTTTGCTGCCATCCTTTCTTTCTTTCCTCTTCCTTTTTCGCGGTCTGGCATATCCATAGATGAGTGTCTTCGTTCATCCATGATTGGTCACTTGAACCTATACTGTGAATAGACTGCTCGTCCTCCTCCTTATGAATCGGATTCCATTGCAAGGGGGGAACATCTTGATATGTGTATGTGTGGAGATTTATTCTGGTCGTGGTTCCTTCATGTTGTAAGTATACCGTGTCTTTTACCCAATCTTGCACTACCCTCAGCTGTCTCATGAAGGGTCTTCCAAGTATCATCTCATAATTACTAGCCCTTTCGAATTGACAGATCGCTAAGGTGTGCTCGAATTGAACTCCACAGCTGGTAAAAGTTATCTTTCCAATAATCCCAAGGGTCGTTCAGTATGTCCATCTGCCATTTGTATGTTCATGCGTGTTGGTCTTAAAGCTGGTTTTCCCCATTTCTCCCATATTTCTTTAGTAGCGATTCCTACTCCAGCTCCAGAATCTAAGATAGCTTTAGTGGTGTAACCCCTATAAGTAATTGGAAGGCATGTGTTTCCTTCATCTCCTTCACTGAAATCTCCAACCTTATCGACTGGGATTTTGACTGTGGTCACTTCATCAGGCATCTCCTTCTCTTCTGACTTGGTCTCCAATTGACTGGTTAGCTTCTCCTTCAAATATGGTTTTATCTTCAAAATTTCTTCCAATGTCAGAGTACAAGGGATTTTTACCTTTCTAAGATGTTGTATGATGTCCGATGTTTGGATTGATGGGTTCTACTCTTTTTTTCTTATTGAGGGAATGCAGTATAATTCAGAATTATGTTCGTACTCCCCTGTGTAATTTGGCAAAGCCTTCACACTGTCATTCTCCTTGTCGCTCTTGTCAAATTGTAAAATCCTTCTGAATTCAGCTCAGGTATTGAGTCTTCCAATTCACCTTCTGCTTCTAACTCCTCAAAGGGTGGTTCAATTCCCTCCACTTTCTTCCATCTATCTTTTTGGACTCTTGCCCACAAGTCTTTGGGCCATTCCCCATCTACTTCGGTGACAACGGATCCTTCTCCTCTATCCTCGCAGTAATTTCCATTACGTGTCTCACCTTCTTTTCCTTTCTCGGGATCATTAGGGATGGCACACTCTTGGAATTCTTTTTCAGGACTTCGTGAATTAGGTAGTCGAAGAACAGGTTTTTCTAGGGTCTGTTGAGCTACTTCAATAAATTTTTTGCATATCTCCAACCTTTCTTTCTCTAAGTCACCTCTAGGGTATTCTTTTTCATGTTGTTCAATGGTTGGTCGTGCTCTTATTCGTGCCTGGTATGCCTGAATCCACATGGCTAACTCTTTTGGCATGGGGTCTGCTAAAACTGATCCTACCTCTTCTTTTTTATACTTTCTCTTCTGATTTTCTCCTTCAAGTTTCTGTTTTTCTTTTTGATCTTGTTCATTCTTCTCATTATCCTTCTTTGTTGTAGTTTCTTTTCCTTTATCCTGTCTCTATGATTCTTCCATCTTTGTGTTCGTTTACTTGTGATACTTTTTCCAAGATCTTCCGAGTCTTCAACTATTTGAGGTGTAGGTATATTCACTTCTCTGTCAACTCGATCATTCGCTCCAGTTTTTTTTTGTGTCTCTCTAGCTTTTGCTCTTGTTATTGCTTTCAATGGCATGGTGTACTCCTTATCACTCCCTGACGACTCTATCACTTCTATCACGTTGATCTGCACATTCGATTTAAAAATTTGTTGGGGTTCTTGGGGCAATCTCTGAAAAGGTGTTCTTTACCACAATCACTATAGTATCCTTCCCAGACTCGCTGTGGTGGTGGTGGGTTTGGAATGTACATTCTCTGATAAAATGATCACCTCCGCATCTGTAACATGGTCCTCTAGGTGCAGGTGGTCTATTCATCGGTCGGGAGGGTATGGGTGCTCTGGGAGCTTTGTACATCAATGACACATAATCTTGCTCATATCCGTAAGAACTCTCTGGTCCTTCCATGCCATATGCATATGGTTCGTACATTTGTCCATATTCAATTATAGAGCTCTCATAAGCAGAGTAATTTCCTTGACTATGGTCATACAATGAGTCACACAATTCGTTACTAGCCAAGGGTGTGGCTGGGACTATTGCTCTCTCGGGGTTTTCTTTAGGTTGAGCTATTTTCACTAGGACAACATTCTGAGGATGGGGCGGTTATTGTCCCAACACCGGTTGTGGTTGAGCGTAACCTTGATAAGCATAAGGTCGTCGTGCTGGTGCCTACTGCTGATATGTGGGATATCTGAAGGCTTCCCCTCCTAGATCTCTCTGAGGGTATCCATAAGGTCTCATGAGAGGTTGTACTGGTCTTGACTGCCGATTGTAAGGATAGTTTTCTGTACTGTGATTTGTGTACTTTTGTTCTATGCTACATACAATATTGTAGAGGGCCCGGGATGGGTGGTCTATTGTAAGCATAAGCAGGTGGTGGGACTACTCCCCTGGTGCACAAATGAGAAGGATGATCACCTCCACAATGCACACACCTTCTAAGCATGGGTACTCTCATTGGTTTGTTGGGGTAGTTCCTCTGTCCTTGAACATTCAGTTTCTTTGCTACTAAGTCGGCTATTTCCTCTACATTGTTCTTAGAGTTTGACGTGCTATTAGCGGAATCTTCACTTTTCACGCTACCTTGAGGTATTTTTAAATCTTCTGCTAGATTGTCCTCTAGGTCAGTACATTCTTTCATACATTCTTGCAAAGTTTGAACTCTTTTCACATATACCAAAGATCTTAATGATCCATTCACTAATCCTTCCAAAAACAATGACACCATTTTGTTTTGAGTGGGTCTCTCTTCAACTGGGCATCTATCCACATACTGCTTAAATCTTCTTGCTGCCAATCTCACTGATTCCCTAGGAGCTTGCTTAAAACTATGGATCAATGAGCAAGAGTTGTTTTTAATCCCGGATTTGGTGAATTCTTCGATTAATTCTTGATAGACTTGTTCCATGTTTTGAAAATTATTAAGGTCTAATGGCTGGAACCAAGCTAAAGCTGTGTTTGTTAGAGTTAGACCAAAGGATTCATATTGAATCAAGAAATCTTCCACTTGTTCGGCTCTGATTACTTGCTTGAATTCAGCTATATGATTGGAAGGTTCGCTAGAGCCATCATAGTGGTTTCTCATGCATTTGGCAACTTGAATAGGTCTTAATCTTCTTCCTGTTTCAAGTGGTCTAGGCATCACAGGGAAAACTGGTCTTCCTATCGGTATGCCAGGTCCTCTTACTACAGGTGGTCTATCTAGGACATGAATTCTATTCCTTGGTTCAGCAGGTGGGTGAGGCCGATGGTTAGGATTATTGCCCGACATAGCAAACTGCACATGTGGTCTGACCGGTATATGCGTTTGTTGTGTCTGTTTGGAATGCTGATATGAATTGTCTTGATAAGTTCCTTCGGGGTTCTGCGAAGTAGTAGCTTGATCTCGAGGAGGGAACACTGGGATGTTCTGATATTTCAACCCTGCTCTTTCTAACTCCGTTAAAGGCCAGTATCTCCTCTGGTTTTTTTCCAAATATGTGATAATGGTGGGAAGTTCAGGGTCTTGTAACTCATAGATGGTGACTTGGTTATTGGCCACTTTCCCATAACGAAGAGTGGGCTCTGAGGAGATGTTCCATCCCATTGATCCAATAGACATCCATTAGGGAATCATTTTGGGGAACTAGGTCTCCTCTCCAAACCCTAACAATTGTGGATCTCCCTCTAGGGGTGGTTACCTGCTCTTCATGCCCCTCTTCATTAAAGTTGTGAGCATTACCTTCTTCCCCTTGTTCTTTGATGCTTTCAAGGTGTTCCGTAACAACATACTGAATATCTCTTTTGTCCATATAGAACCCTCCTGCATATTTAACTGCTGGCCTAGGTACTATGTAAGAGTTTGTAGCTTTCTTTAGTCTGGCCACTGATCGGTTTAGACTATCTAGGTAGATAGGTATCCCATGTTGGTTGGTGTTCACATATTCCAAAGATGTCCGATATTCACCCTCACTAATTGACATCATGCCAATTATTGGTACAGAACTCTGCGTATCCTCTGAAGCCATGGGAATTTCTTCCTCAGACTCACTTGAGGTTTTAGAGTAATCTAAACGACTACTTGGTTCGGCTACACTTCCTACATAAGAAATCACACTTCTTCAACTCCCTAGGGTTCTTCCAGATTTTTGTTTACCTTCTCCAAAGGCCTAGACTCCAAATTTTGTCACATGGGTTGCTCAAGGGAGAGAGATCAGTCCCACATTTGACATGAAAGGCACGTTCATCGGGTATATAAGGGGAGCTCTTTCCTCTTGCATTGCATCCTTGAGAGGGAGAGGAGGGGAGGAAGGATCCTAGCTCCTCCCTTATGCACATGAGTAGCTATCCTTAGATGGTCTATTTGAACTGACCTTGGCCTTCTGTCTTTTGCATGTCAACGCTTATGTGAACTCCTCTTGTAGGTGGTTTGCATGGTCGCCCCGATCAGATACCAATGTGATAACTACCCCAATGAATCCCCCTATTTTGCATAATAGGAGGACCAAAAAATGAGCAACTTCATGGAGTTCGATGATCTATCTTGTCCTCCTAGCCATGTACATATCACACTAATTCTTTATCTCTCTCTAACTCATCAAATGGGGCTCTCAAAGTGGGTTCACACATGAGTGCCACATGGCACTCATGTGTAAGCCCATATAGTTTAATCTAAGGGGTGGTTCACACCCTCCTTTGGGTTATGCTCCATTATAACACAATCCCTATAGTGAAAGTAGGAGAATTAAGTGATGGAGATGAAGGAAACATGATGCTGCCCATTGAAAACAATGGAGTGACCACAAAGGCTATATTACATTCAGGCATAGGTATGCTAGAAAACAATGTCAACATAGTTCAAGAATGGGCCAAAATCCTCATAATTATAGCATAGTGTATGCTAAGGTTCATGTGTTGGAAGATCCTGTAAACGTGTTATTATTGTTATTGAGGCCCAAACCACTTCCAACATTTGGTATCATAGCATAGTTGACATACACCCTTAACAAGATGAGTGATTATAGACTTGAGAATGAAGACAAGCTTGATGGCATGTCTAACTATCCAATATGGAGTTTTATGGTGATGAACCTGTTAGTATCTAAAGACTTATGGAATATTGTCAATGGCACTTATCCAAGGCCAAGACAAGTCAGAGAAGAGGCTAATTCATCTTCTAAAAGAACCCCTATTCCTATTTCCCCTCAATAAGAGGTTAGTGAAGAAGAGGAAACTCTTTCATCATCAGTAGTCTGTGCTAGTACTAGAATATTTCCTACAGAAGAGCAATCTAGATGGGATTCAAGGGATGCACTAGCACTTCCATATATTGCTATGGGCGTCAAGAGGCATATTATATCCCAAATCAAGTCTTGCAGAACCTCTCGTCAAGCTTGCTTGGAGTTAGAGAATCTCTATGAGAGCAGAAACCCTGCTAGGAAAGCTCATCTAAGGAGAGAACTAGCCAACACAAGGATGAAAATTGGTGAACCAATTCAGTCACATATTTTGAAGCTAAAAAATTTACGAGACCAATGACTCAATGTTGGAGAAACTCACTTTAGAGTACATATCATGCTTTTGTTATTTCTTTATCTCTCTCTATAAGAGATAGAGAACTTTCATTTGAAGAGTTGCAGTTCCTGTTACTTCAAGATGAAGATCAACAAAAGGGTATGGAAGAGAATGATGAAGCCATATTATCATCATCGAAGGGAAAGAAGAAGAAAAAGCAAAGTATACAGATTCTATGTTCTAGATACAGGTGATATCCTACCCTCACGCAATGCATATATTGCAGAGTCAGATTTATGATAAGAAGGAAGAGATTCCAGATTTCATAAAAGCAGATGATTATGTATTTTTTAGAAGGATTCTGGATGCTTAAGTTCATCCATACAAGGGGGTGATGAACCTATTCAAACCCCTAAGAGATACAGGTGAAGAGATTCTTTTTACCTACATCAGTACCTAGTTTATCATCAGTACCTCTTGATGTTCCGACTTATGAAGTTGGAGAAGGTTCCAGAGTTCTAGAACAAAGAGATATTGAAGAACCAGCAAGGATACCACCACTTTTCAAGAATACACCAAAGTGGTTATGTCAAACCTGGAAGCATAGCGGTATAAAGGAATACACTAGAAGAACCAGAAGTCAAACAATGAGACAAAAAGAAGACCAGGTATTTATGCAAAAAACATTGAGAGTCATAATATTTTAGCTCTTTTTTTAGATGAGAATGAACTAGCTAGTGTTCAAGATGCACTACAAAGTGATATGATTATCATAGGTCCCAAAGATTCAGATCTTTAGTTGTTTAAAGGACAACTTAAGCATACATTTGATGTAAATGACTTAGGTATTTTATGTTATTATCTTAAGATTGAATTCATATACAGAGATGAGTGTATCTGAGAAAAAGCAAATTGTTGCTTTTGTATATAAAACAAAGGGCTTTCTCATTGATAAATTATCTCTCTCAAGTGCTTAAGATTCAAGGAGACTCAACAACTGAAGGAAAAATGATGTGCTCTACTTGGAGGTGTCTTCTTGAAAGAGTGTCTACACTCTTGGAGGAGATCAAGGAGGAAGAGTTGATACACTCTTGGAGGAGGTGTGCTCTACATCTGGAGACATCTGGAGGAGTTTGTATTAGCTAACATACTATGACTAACAAGTCTACATCTATCGTCACTTGTTCATTCACTAGTTTCTGACTTAGATAGTCAAAATTTGGGTTTGTTATAAAACACTTCTAAACTATTCATATTCTCCATATTCTCTCTCTCACACACACACTCTTCATACCTCTTAGGCACACAATCTCTTGTATCTAGTTCCTTTTTTTGCCTAGATTCAAGCATTATTACTTTGTATCATATTCACACATTGTAATTTGACATCGAAATATAGGTAGTGTAGGTGAGCCTCATAGCTTACCGTTACACTTGAAAATCTCATTTATTCTTTTTCTATCTCTCACTCATCATCTTTTTTCTAGTATTAAGGTGTGTATGCTAAGGTTCATGTGTTGGAAGATGCAAACATGTGATTATTGTTATTGAGGCCTGTAGCTCAAGCGTAAGCACCACCTCCTTTACTTTTCAATCCGTGGAGACGTGAGGACTGGTATGAAGACTGTGAGCAAGTGAAGGCACAAGTGTGTGAGTGAAAGCACACAAACATGCACACACATACACACATGCGCGCGCAAGGTAAGATCAAAGAGGAACAATGGAAGGACTTTGATTACTAGAGAAATCTATTACAAAACTGAAATCTAAAACAAGCCAACCTCAAAAATGAGCTCTCTAGCTCTTTTTATAGTTTTTGGACTAGTTTTGGCCCTGTCCAGACCTAGTGTCCCGCCTAGTTAAAAATTAGGTTCCAAGGTTTATTTGAGGGCTCAAATAGAGTCTAAAATTATGAAAATTGGTAGGATGATACTTCTAATGCTCCTCAAGATCAAGGACTCCTCGGCTTGAACAAAATGGAGTCACAAAAAGATGAAATGATATTTACAATGGTTCAAGTGATCAAAATCACTATTTTTGTAGGGGATTCTTCTAAAAAATTGAGATACACTTCTTGGAGCTCCCTACTTGCTCTCTTCTTTTGTGTCCACTTCTTTGATGTGCTTCCATGCTTCATGCTCGACCTTGAGTTCCAACACTCCCCCCCTCTCGAGTTTGTCATCCTTGACAGACCCTTGATGTAGTGGTTGTTTGATGTAGTGTTGTGAGAGTTAGTGTCTATCGTGCATGAACAAGAGCTGTCCATTCTTCCAATTGGAGCAAGTTTGGTTGTCTGATTCTTCATTTTATCACTGCAAGCCTTTGCAAGTTGTAGTCCCTTGGTATGTACGTCTTCCTTGGATTTTTGCATGATGATGTATTTGTGAGCTTTAAAAAGTTGGGAGTTGCTCAAAGGAGTTTGTCAATACTGATTGTGAGTAGCTCTCGGCGGTGGATTGCTTCCTTGCTCTTGCTGTTGTCACCTTGATGTCCTCTAGTTCTTCCAAACATAGCTTTTACACTTTGTATGTCAAGTACTTGTAACCCATAATGGATGATGGGTAAGTGGATTAGTGCATGAGTTGAACAAAATATGTGCCTTGTGCATGGCCTTGTAATGTGGCCCTATGCATGCATAATTGGGGAATGCAATATAAGAAACATGGTGCAAAAAAATTGGGTCTTGAGCAAATTGCTCAAGGGTACGCCGATGAAGTGGTTTCCGAATTTATCATTGTTATAGTGTTACCCAGGGAGAGGGTTCTTACCATGAAAGGTCAATCGATATTCTGCGCTTTTTGTTGTATTCTCATTATTGTGATGGACCATGGCTGGTCTATCGTTGTCGATGAAAGCCCTTGTTGATGATCCACTGATGAGATGCTTTGAGCGTCCGGTCCTGTTCCCTCTCTTCAAAGCAACATTTGCCAAATAATGAGAATTGAATTTCTTTATATTCCTTGACAAACAACATTGGGTAGCTATACCAAGCTGAGTTTCACGTATTCTCTCTAGCTCACCATAAGCAGAAGTCTTCTCACCGAGTGTACATATAAGGATTTGCAATAATATCATGTGCTAGCGAAGCCACACTTCTATCAAAACTGATAAATGCCTAGTAATCAACAGTTTCACCTTCAACTAAGCATGACTCATTCATGTTCCAGGATCCACACCTGGGAACAAGCTCTCTTTCCCCCTCTTTTGGTTTTTTTTTTTGGGTACTAGAGGTACATAATGAAAATGTCATGATGACATGTACCATAGATGAATGTGATTCATCTCTTCTTAGTCCATGCGCATGAGGAGAGACTAAGGGTGCATGGGTGAAAAACAAAAAAGTGCCTATGCATGGTCTTATGATGAGACCCTATCTCATGCATACTCTAAAAAATGCATACAGAAAGCAATGGTGCAAAAATGGATAAATCTTGAGCAAAGTGCTCAAGGGTGAGACGATGATGAGGCTTCCTCCAAATGTCCAACGCCAAGCACCTTTTCTTTCTCGTCAACCAAATGAAATGGATGATACCTTTGTCCACCAATCTGCCAAAAGAAAAATAAAAAGAAAATTTTTATGATGTATGAACATGTACCCTCTGGGTGCCTGGGTTAAACTTAGCGTGCCTAATGCTTGGCCTTTAGATGAGGCCCTATTCACATGCATACTTAGCGTGCGTCTTGAACATATGCTGTACATTGGGCAAGGTTGGGTTTGACACCCATGGAGGCCGCACGAAGAGGTTTCAGGCCACCAATATGTCTTTGCTTTGCTTGTCTTTTCCTTGAAGTTTCTCTTAAGATCTTGTTGGTGGTTCGGCTTGATTGCTTTGGATCCTTTGGTTAGAAGTGGTCTTTTTTGAAGATGAGGCATGTTGGGTCGAGACCATGGATTATGGATGTTTTTGTGAGAGGATTGATTCTGTACAAGGGCTTTCTTTGGTACCCATATCATAGTGCGATTTGGTTGGGCTCTGAGTAATTTCTTGGCCACCCAAATTTCTTGACATTATAAGGAAAATGTGATTTTTGTTTCTTGATGTAAGGGTCTTTTGGGCCTTCTATGTGAGTTTTTTGAGAAAACTCATCTTTATCTAGGGAATGCAACAAAGGTTGATCTTCTATATGCAAAAAAGGTTGATCTTCTATACATACATCATGCTTATGCAATGGATCCTTGGGTTGTGTGGTTTGAGATTGATCTAGAGATTCATCAATACATTTATCCTTATTACACATAGAATCTCTAGATATGCAAATGGGTGATGGATTGTCATGACTGACCATAGATTTGACATCATTTTCCACATCGTTGATACAAACTATTTGTTGATCATCTCCTTCTTGATGATCCGAGTGTAGATCGTCCCTGCTTATGGTTTCTTGAGGGGAATCCAAGTTTACAAGAAGAGAGGGCCCTTCCACATCCCCCAAACACTTGGAGTCCTCCATTTCTCCATTCACCAAGGTCTCCTTCGATTTACTCAAAGAAGGATTAGATACAAATGCATGAGTGGAAAGACAATATTGTGCATTAAAAGCACAATCTTTGAAAAGCTGATTATGTCCACAATTCTTACACTGTGGATAATCATTAGGATTTTCAATAGACATACATGTAGAAGTGGGCATAATAGATGGACAAGGCACCTCAAATTCTTGATGATTTTTTGTAACAAACCTTTGAGTGCCAATGATCAAATCTTCATCTATAGCATCCATGACAAAGAATTTTTCCGAAAATTGCATATCATCCACCATAACCGGCAACACAACTTGACCCATGCAATCATAATGTTCCCCATCCATGAGGATAGAAGAATGAGTTGTTGGTTGAATGTTCTCAAAAATAATGGTCACGAGGTCAATATGAATTAAATTCCACTCACAAATAGGCTTGATAAAAACACTCATCCTTCTATGGTCATGTCCCATTCTTATGTGCACAAAAGTATAGTTATATTCTCTTGTTGCAAATAAGGATCCTACTCCCATAGATATTTCACCCCTTCCCTTGACTCCTTGCATTTTTTCTCTAGATGTTTCACCCTTATGTGAGATTATTTCATGCATTTCATGTTTATCTCCCTTCTTTTTTTCAATCTTAGCCCCTTTTCTTCTCTCATTTGCTTTTTTCTTTCCCATGAAACAATTTTTCTCTCCCTTGGACTTTTGATGAAAAAGTTATGTTAAATCAGGCTCCTGGGGATCAAAATAGGCAAATAGGACCTTTTGGAAAAATCACGATTTTGTGTGAAAATCGCGATTTTTGGGGGTTTGAAAATCGCGATGCTGAGCTCTTATGAAAATGGTGATTTTGTGGGATCATGAAAATCGCAATGCTGCGCACTTATGAAAATCAAGATTTTGACTAATCCTTTAAAATGTGATTTTGATTGAAAATCGTGAAAAACACGATTTTGGCTGAGAATCGTGAAAAACGCAATTTTGGTTGAGAATTGTGAAAAATGCGATTTTGGCTGAGAATCGTGAAAAATGTGATTTTGAGTGAGAATCGTGAAAAACGCGATTTTGAGTGAGATCCTGAAAAACACAATTTTGAGTGAGAATCGTGAAAAATGCGATTTTGAGAATGATCACAAAATTGCGATTTTGAATGAAAATCGTGTTTTCTCAAAATCATGTTTTTGACATGAAAATCGCGATTTTGAATGAAAGTCGTGTTTTTGACATAAAAGTCATGATTTTGAATGAAAATCGTGTTTGTTCAAAATCGTGTTTTTGGCCTGAAAATCGTGATTTTGAGAATGACCAAAAAATTGCGATTTTGATTGAAAATCGTGTTTTGAAAATCATGGAAATCGCAATTTTGGATGAAAATCGTGTTTTTGAAAATCGTGATTTTCGAGCCACAGAGAAGCATGTTTTCACAAAATCATGTTTTTGGCTGAAAATCGTGATTTGTGAAAATCGCAATTTTGAGCCCACTAAAAATCGTGTCTTCTCAGAATCGTGTTTTTGAGAAATTCAGAGAATCGCGATTTTGAGCACAACCAGAGAATCGCGATTTTGAGCACAACCAGAGAATCGCGATTATAAGAATGACCCCAGAATCATGTTCTTTTCAAAAAGCTTTTAGGCGAGAAATAGAAAATCATTTTTTTTGAAAAATTTTGAATTTTATGAAAATCGTGATTTTTCAGTCAAAATCGTGTTTTTTGGTGAGAAATTCAAATTTTTGAGTGCCGAGCGATGGCGAGCTCTGTATGTGCAAAAAATCATGAAAAAACACAGGTGCTTTCTCTCCCTTGCACCTCCTAACTCCTTCTCACACAATAATGCATGAAAAATGGTATGAAAGTGGTGAAAATGTACTAAAAAACAAGAAATTTCTATGAAGAAGAAGATGGAAGAAGATGGAGATGGTGATGATGATGAAGATGAAGAGGAAAAATCAGAAAATGAACAAAAGTGACAGTTTTTTTACCTTCCAACATCGTAAATCTACGATCTTACCATCACAACACTCGTCCTCGAAGCTCTATCCCCGACAACGGTGCCAAAATTTGGTGTAGCTCAAGCGTAAGCACCACCTCCTTTACTTGTCAATCCGCGGAGACGTGAGGACCGGTATGAAGACCGTGAGCAAGTGAAGGATCAAGTGTGTGAGCGAAAGCACACAAACATGCACACACATACACACGCGTGCACAAGGTAAGATCAAAGAGAGAAACAATGGAAGGACTTTGATTACTAGAGAAATCTATTACAAAACTGAAATCTACAACAAGCCAACCTCAAAAATGAGCGTTCTAGCTCTTTTTATAGTTTTTGGACTAGTTTTGGCCCTGTCCAAACCTAGTGTTCGACCTAGTTAAAAATTAGGTTCCAAGGCTTATTTGAGGGCTCAAATGGAGTCTAAAAATTATGAAAATTGGTAGGATGATACTTCTAATGCTCCTCAAGCTCAAGGACTCCTCTTCTTCAACAAAATGGAGTCACAAAAAGGTGAAATGATATTTACAATGGTTCAAGTGATCAAAATCACTATTTTTGTAGGGGATTCTTCTGAAAAATTGATATACACTTCTTGGAGCTCCCTACTTGCTCTCTCTTCTTCTGTGTCCGCTTCTTTGATGTGCTCCCATGCTTCGTGCTCGACCTTGAGTTCCAACAAGGCCCAAACCACTTCCAACAAGGTATAAGCATAAGGACCATTGAGCTATGGGAAAAATATGGGAAACTAGTATCTATGCGGAGGTCCTGTTATAAAAGATGGACAAGCAAATAATAATAGAATTGCTATTCTCAAAAAGAACACAAGAGACATAGAAGATCTCACCTACATTAAATAAGTGTTCAATGACAAAGAATTTCAACTATATTCATGGACTCAAATTTTGGCGAATATGGATGTGTCTATCATCTAAAAAGTGGAAGAGATTCTACAATGAGGATGGGTTTGATCTTTTCATGATCATTGTCTCATGTCAAAGAACCCATTGTTAGAGCAAGTTATCGATGAGCCTCAATACTCGGACAAAGACTACAAGTCTATAGAGATGGATTGAAGATCAATAGGGATCATTGAGCATAGAACTAGAAAGGACACTTTAGTTGATGACAATCAAGAGACCCTTGTGAAGGAACAATATTTCAACACGGTTGAAGGCATCTTAGAAAATAAAGATCAAAGTGTGATTGCACAATAGAAAGAGACAACTTATGAAATATGAGCTGCGAAGGAGATAAGTGAACAAAAGAGCAATCAAGAAAGCAAGGATAAAAGAAAAAATCCAAGAAATATTGTCTTTGTAGTGCTTGAGAATTTCTATTTATATATAGTAGGACATCAAAAGATAGTATTTCAAAGGCCAAAACAAAAAGCCACCTCAGACATGGCTTACAACAACAAGGATCACAAAAAATGATAGGCCACCTTAGGCATGAATTACCAATGGTAGTAGTAGTTGAAAATTGTAAAGAACTTGGCACCTAGGTAGGAAATGATGTCTCAGTTGACAAAGAAGGGACCTAGTAGGTGTGTTATGTGAATATCAAGATGTCTTTGTATAGAGTTACGAAGACTTGAAATTTGTAGACCCAAAAGTTTGTGTACATAAAATCCCAATGGCCACTGGTGCAAATCCCACAAAACAATGGCCTTACAAGTACAATGATGCATATTGTGCTAAATTTAAAGAAGATATTGATAAAATTTTTCACAACAAGATTCATTTATGAAATCGAACATACAAAGTGGGTGTCACCCATCATGCTAGTTTTAAAGAAGAATAGAAAGCTATGGGATTGCATAAATTTAAAGAAGGTAAATGTTGCAATGATCCATTATAGCTATCCTTTACTTATCAATGATCATCTGCTTGAAAGGGTGGAAAACCAAGAAGTTTATAGCTTTTTAGATGGATTTTTAGGCTAGAATCAAGTAGCATTGCTCTTGATGACCAACATAATTTTGCCTTTGATATTGAATGGGGTATCTTTGCATTTCATGTCATGCCTTTTGGCTTGATCAATGCCCCATCTACCTTACACCACCTGATGTGTGATGTTCAAAGAGTTTATTTGAAAGTGCTTAGAAGTGCAAAGCAACACATCATGAATATCCTGACTTGAATCAAATCTTTCCAATAAGCAAAGAGAGTATTATCTGTATCTACACTTAAAAGAATGCATCTTCATGGTGTGGCATCTCCATAGATGAAGCCAAAATCAAACTAATTGTAGATTTTGTGAGCTATAAGAATGTTAAGGAAGTCCAAGCCTTCATGAACCATTACAACTACTACCAAAGGTTCATCCATGTGTATGGATTACTGACAAAAATTGAATGGGCTGATGATTGCAAGAAAGCATTCCATGAGCTTAAAAGTGGCATGAGCTCAACACCAATCAGATCCAGATTGGACTAAAGTATTCCATGTGCATTGAGATGCATGAATCATGCCATCAACTACATCTTAGCACAACCAACTGATGATGTAAATATGGACTTTCCAATTTCTCATGCCAATAGGAATCTTAATAATGTTGAAAGGAGTTACATGACACCAAGCAAGAATGCAAGGGACGATCTATGTAATCAAGAAGTTTCTCCATTATCGTTTGGGAAAGAAGTTCAAATTCTTATTGATAACCAAAACTTGCTACATTTTGTTCAACAAACCATATATTACATGGGCAGATTCATTTGTTGCTTTTTACTTCTCATGGAATTCGACTTTAAAGTTTTAGTCAAACACGGAAAGAAGAACTTGAGAGCTTAACATTTGTGATGAGTATCCATTGGAGAACCACCTATAGGAGTGCTTAATGTTTTTCTTGACTCATAATTTTTCAATCCCAAAGTAGTTCCCAAATTGTAGAATTGATTTTCCCCATCTTTACACATGACACTCATCATAAGTACTCACCTAAAGATTGTTAGGTACTTTTGGCTTCTAAAAGGTTTCATATCTTAGCACTAATTATGTACTACCAAGGCCCCATTGGCATCTTGTTGCACTGTGTAGATGATCATGATAGAACAAACTTGATACCTAAAGCACACGAAAGGGTTTTGGAATGACATTTCTTTAAAACCAAAACTTTATAGAATGTACAAAGATCACGGTCTTATTGGCCTACAATGGAAAATATATGCATACTTATGTGTCATAATGTGCAAAACGCTGAATCTTGCCTCCAACAGAACATGCTACTTTGTACCAAGTTACAACAATGCCTACTTGGAGCAAGCATATAGTAGAGTTTCTATGTAGACATAAGTTCCCAAAAGGAGCCGATCAAGTAAAACATAGAACCCTAGAAGAAACTTGTCAAGATTATATACTAATAAGAAATCAATTGTATAGAGGAGCTGCAGAAAACTTCTTACAATTGTGTGTAGATGAAGATGATTGCATGCCCATCCTTGAGATGGAACATGCAAGATAGATTGGAGGCCACTTGGTTCTTGAGAGATGTCCAAAAATGATCCTAGTAGTAGGACTTCGGTGGCTCACCTTACACCAAGATACCATAGAGTTTTTCAAGCAATGTGACACTTTGTCAAATAGTGGTGCAATGGACCATATGTGAGTAAAGAGACATCGAGTTCAATCCACTTGGGTACCACCTTTAGATTTAACAAATAGATATCTTGCAATTTTTATGATATCCCAATGGGTGATTGTTGTTGTAGTATGACCATGGGGAGCCAAGACCCACACCACCTTGCATGGAAGCAATGGGAAAGCTTAAGAAGGACTCTCCTTTCATCCAACCAACCCTCAATCAATAATTACTTTTTTTATCTATAGGGAAATAGGGGTGTGATGGACCATATGTGAGTAAAGAGACATAAGGTTTAGTCCAATTGGGTACCACCTTTAGATTTAACAAATAGACATCTTGCGATTCATATGATATCCCAATGGGTGATTGTTGTTGTAGTATGACCATGGGGAGCCAAGACCCACACCACCTTGCATGGAAGCAATGCAAAAGCTCAATAAGGACTCTCCTTTCATCCAACCAACCCTCCATCATGCTCAAGCCATTGGCCAACTGCTCCCAAGAATGCCACAAACCCTTGAGAACATGGAGAGGAAGGTCATCAAGGATCCTAGTCCACAAACGGAAAATACAAGAGATGCAACACATTCTATTCACACACAAGGAGAGACAAGCATGCACACACACTAGTTTCTCACTCAAAAAGACAAATATGCACAAGTGAACATGGTCTTAAAAAGTAGAGAGTTCTTCCTTCATTTCTAAAAGATATGTACAAGGAGCTCATGTAAACAAAAAGCTCCCCCTTTTCCGAAAATGAGCTTCTCTATTTATAAGCTAAGCTCTTTTCCCCATGTGCTCTAAAGACTAGTCAAAAAGTGAACATGTGCCTAACTACCATACCCTAAGGAGATCTTGCCAAAGATTCTCTCTAACAAACATATCTCCAAAGAAATATGTGCGTGGGTATTTTTCTAGATATCTACCAAAAATGTGCATATTTACAAGCTTTCAAAGCATTATTTTTAGTGAATTAATAAAAAGGGTCCTAAGAGGGTGTTCTCATGTGCAAGCCTCCAAATATGCATAAAAGGGTATTTTCATGAGCAAGGGAGGGTTCCCATGCACAAGAGAAAATATGTGCACACCCTACAACCCAATAGTGATTCACTCTTTGTCAACTTAGAAATGTGATCCAGATACATGTGTATTGCCTTTCTTCACTACAACCTCAAATTTCATTTCCATCAACAAGAGAAACCATCATACCAATCTTCCACTATTACAGGGCTAGTTTACTAGGTAGAAAAGGCCCTTGATCAAGGTGTTGGAGATCGCGGACTACGGAAGTATACATACAACAAAAAGAAAGAAAAAGAACCTTAGAGAACAACACAACATCGAATGTATTACGAAGTGAATGTATAAAGATAAGTGTCTTATTAGGAGTATAAAAATATATAGAAGTCAAGGGAAAAAAACCTCCTAAAGAGGAAACAAAATGCCTTGGTGTTCCTAAATGTGTTCACACATATCACTATTGAAATATATCAACAAAGCCACCCTCAGAGTGATGTGATGAACAAGGATCTAGCACTCATGTATAAGGAAGTGTTAAGCTATGTGAAATGAAATCAATCCACAAAATTAAGTAAGCCTAAACCTTTGCACAAAGCTTCAAGCTTCTCCCTAGGCACAACCTTTGTGAAAAGGTCCCCAACATTATCCCATGTGGGCACATAAGTCAAACTAATCTCTTTGATAGAAAAATCTCTCCCTAACATAATGATAGGGCACCTCAACATGCTTTGTGTGAGCATGGAACACATGGTTACTCGCAACAACAAATGTGCTCTGACTATCAATAAAGATGGTGGTGGCAAAAGACTTATCAAAACCAAAATCAGCCAAAAGGTGTATGAGCCACACACACTCAAAAATAGATGTGAAATCTGCTTCATACTCAACCTCAAAACTAGAAGTGGCCATAGTAAGTTGCTTCTTGCTCAACCAAGATATGCATGAGCTAGGAAACATGAAGCAAAAACCATTGGTGGACACACATGTCATACCAAAACCAACCCAATCTAAGTAAAAAAACAATGTAAATGGGGTGGTAATGATCCCCCCTTGTGTGTAGCAAACATTTCATTAGAATAGATGCCCTTCTCTTGAGCATAACCATTGGAAACAAGCCTAGTTTATTACGTATCAACTATTCCATGAGGATTACTTTTCAACTTATATACCCATTTAGTGCCAATGGCCCTTTGTCCAAGAGGAAAATCACATAAAGATAAAGTAGCATTCTTAGTAATAACTTCATATTTTGATTGGATAGTAGTCGTCTAATTTTTTGAGTTTTGTGTTTCCTCAAAAGAAACATGTTCATTCTCATTAGAAAGACCAAAGGAACTCATTACATAACAATTTGATGGAAAACAAGCACTACAAGAGCCTAAACTAGTATGATATTACAAAGGTGCATTTAATTTACTATCTTTTAAAGTTTGCAATAGCCATTTAGGCATAGCCTTTGCCTCTTCTATGCCAGATCTCTCATCAATAAGTGTGTTAACCGGAGTAAAAATTATATAAATTACATTATAAAACCTTAGTAGGATGTAAGTACAAAAATAGAACAATGAAGCATTGTAATACATTGTTTATTATTGAAAAGAGACACCATCATGGGATAGTTGATGGCAACAAGGACACTCCTTAGCCATTGTGTATCACTACATAAATAGATAGA
>CM035415.1:8873791-8893791 GCA_020310875.1 Ceratopteris richardii | reverse complement strand
TCCAATGGGTGGAGTAGTCCTCCAATCCTCAATCTCTCAGCTTTGTTGACATGTCATTTATTGCACTTAAGCACATACTCTATGATGTCCTTTTAAGTCTAGGCCAATAAAACTGCCTCTTAACAAGATCATAAGTCTTGTTAACTCCTGGGTGTCCCGCACTAGGTGTGTCATGACACTCATACAAAATATGCCGTCTCATCTCAACATCTCTAGGGGCACACACCTTACCTTTATATAACAGATATCCATCATAGACACTATAGTTCTTCCACTTGAATCCTTCTTGAGTACCCGTCGATACTCCATCCTCACTGGAAACCCGTAATTCATGATCCCCATTCTCTATGGCTTCCCAAATCTCAGAATATGCAGGATCAAACCTACATTTCCCTCTAAGGGACTCAAGTAGCTCACTAGTGATTTGAGTAAAACTCAGTCCATTGAGCATAGGCATGCGGCTAAGTGAATCAGCCACTACATTAAACTTTCCCTTCCTATACCTAAGCTCATAAGCAAACTCCTGAAGGGTCTCTGCCCTTCGGGCCTTACGACATTTAAGGTATGTTTGATTAGAGAGCCACTTAATGCTCTCTTGATCAAACACTATCGTAACTTTGGCACCATATAAATAGTGACACCACTTCTTCAAAGCATGGACAATTGCATACAACTCCTTCTCATAGACGGAGTAATTCTTCTGAGCCGATTCTAGTTTCTTACTCTCAAAAGCTACTCCTCGACCATCCTGAACTAGAACCGCTCCTATGGCAAAGTCACTCGTGTCAGTCTCAACCACAAATGGTTTGTTGGGATTTGCTATATGTAAAAGTGGAGCTATAGCAATTGCTACTTTCAACTTCTCCATACTTTGCTTCTATTTGTCTCCCCAATGAAAGGCTTTTCCTTTCCCTTTAAGCTGTTCCGTCATCCGGACAACAATTTTGGCATAATTCTTAATGAATCTTTGATAGAAACCTGATAAACCTAGGAAGATCTGCAACTCTTCTAGGTTCCTTGGATGTGGCCATTCCATAATAGCCCTTACTTTTTCAAGATCCATCTGGATTTCGTGCGGGGAGACTATATGCCCAAGGTATCTAACCTATATCTTGAAAAATTCACACTTTGACTCCTTAGCAAAGAGTGAATTTTCCCTTAGCACTTGAAATACATTTCTTAAGTGTTCCAAGTGCTCCTCTTCTGATGCATTGTAGATCATAATATCATCCAAAAATTCTACTACAAAGTGTCCTAGATATGGCTGTAAAACACTATTCATGAGTTTCATGAAAGTGGCAGGAGCATTGGTGAGACCAAAAGGCATCAACAAAAACTCATAGTGCCCATATCTAGTCCTAAATGCAGTCTTAGGAACATCCTCTATCCTAATCCTCATCTGATGATATCCTGATCTAAGGTCAAGCTTGGTAAAATACCTAGCTTGATGTAACTGATCAAATAGATCTTCCAATCGAGGCATTGGAAACCTACTTTTGATATTTACCTTATTAAGTTCTCTATAGTCTATACATAATCTCATAGAGTCGTCTTTCTTTTTAACTAGGAGCATTGGCGATGCCCAAGGTGAATTACTAGGTTTGATGAAGACCTTATCTAAATAATCTTGCAATTGCCTCTCAACCTCCTCATCCTGAGAAACACTAAGCCTATAAGGTGGCTTACAAATAGGGTTAGTGTTAGTAACAACCTCAATGGCATGGTCAATGTCCCCTCTCTCAGGTGGTAGCCCTCTAGGTAAGTCAGTGGGAAAAACATCTCTATACTCAAACATAAGATCCTTAAAACTTTTAACCACACACTCATGCAAAAAAGAATAGTAGAAAGTTCTGTCCATATTTACATTCCTAGCATGGAAGTATACATCAGATGAGCTGTCTGTACAATGCTCCATATCATGACTATACAATAAAAACATCTCTTGTACATGCTGAGAATAACAAAGACTATAGGTACATCTCTCTCTCTCCCTAAATACAAACTTTACTTCCATTCTTTTCAAATTCAAGTGTGTTGCTTTGATAGCTGCGTTTAAGTGTGTCTCCCAACCCCCATAGCCACTCTCTTCCTAAGACTAGGCATGTCCTCTCCATATTCATAATTTGGAAGTCCATATAATCTGTATAGTCCTGCATCTTGACTTCCAAATGGGATACCATAGTATCCCATATCCTTTTATCTTGACCTTGCATCATAGATACAATGTATTTATGTGCATTAGGCTATTGGACAATCTTTAATTTCTTGACCAAAGCATAGTTTATAAAATTATGAGTGGCAGAGTCATCTATCATGACCCGCACCCTGGTCCCGTACACACTACCATGCAGTTTAACTAGGTCATGTGGTCCAAACTACTGTGACCACAATGACTGAGTCAAACAACAGGTGTGCTCTATATCCTCATGCATCACCTCCACTCCCTTGCAGCTAGAGCTGCCGTGAATAAGAAGGGTCTGCACTAGCTGGACCGTCTTTTTGCCCTTTTCGGGGGCCATACTAGACTCTGGTCCCTTCTTCTTTTCTTCCCCCTTCTTGAGTGGACAGTTCCACTGTGAATGGCTAGGAGACTGGCACCTAAAGCAAAGGTTCTCTCTTTTGGCCCTCTCAAACTGATCTGTGGATAACCTAGGCCCTTGTGATCTTTGCTTTTTAATAAAAACTTTGTTTTTCCCAAAAGGCAACTTCTTCTTGAATTTAGTCGTACTAAGAGGCTTGAGGGGCTGATCCGTCTCCATAGGAGTATATTGAGGACAATTATGGTCCTCATAAATCTGTGCAAACTTGATCGCCTCCTCAAACATCTTAGGCGCATTCCTTCTGACTTCCCTCTTTATGGCTTTATCTAAGCCCCTAACAAACCGTCTGGTCTTCTAGAAATCATCTAAGCCCTTAAGTTTCAAAATGATCTCTCTATAATGGGATAGGTAGATTGTAAGAGGCCTACCTCTCTGTGTAATCCTATCCCACTCATCCCAATTACTCTCCTCCTCATTCTCAGGAAGAAACTCTTAGGAAAAGAGTCTCAAACTGAGTCGAGTCAGTAGGGATAGAGTTCGCCTCCTTAAGACTCATCCACCACTTATAAGCACGCGGGCCGAGGGAGAGATTCACCGCTAACACACGGTACTCTGGTGGGGTGCCCTTCAATTGATGCAAATCATGCCACTTTTGTAAAAAAGTGTAGATAGCATCCTTGTTCCTATCTCGGTCATCCCCCATAAGGGTAGGTGGCTTCAAGTCTTTCAGGAGGGGAGCTTCCCTAGAGCTCTCTCCTTTGTGCTTACTAGGAAGAGAAGTATCTTTCCTAGCAATCTCTAGAGGAATAGGAGGGAGATAGATAGATAGATAGATAGATAGGTAGATAGGTAGATAGGTAGATAGATGGATAGATAGAAAGATAGAAAGATAGATAGATAGATAGATAGACAGACAGACAGACAGACAGACAGATAGACAGAGAGACAGACAGACAGACAGACAGACAGACAGACAGACAGACAGACAGACAGACAGACAGACAGACAGACAGACAGACAGACAGACAGACAGACAGACAGACAGACAGACAGACAGACAGACAGACAGATAGATAGATAGATAGATAGATAGATAGATAGATAGATAGATAGATAGATAGATAGATAGATAGATAGATAGATAGATAGATATATATATATATATATAGATAGATAGATAGATAGATAGATAGATAGATAGATAGATAGATAGATAGATAGATAGATAGATAGATAGATATATAGATAGATAGATAGATAGATAGATAGATAGATAGATAGATAGATAGATAGATAGATAGATAGATAGATGAATCGATGGAAGGATGGACGAACCGATGGAAAGATCGATGGAGGGATGGATGGAAGCATGGATGGATGGAGGGATGGATGGATAAATAGATAGATATTGTGTACCTAAGTTCTTGCCTAGGGACTTGTGGAGAAAGAGACTATACCTCAATCCCCCTCAAGTGCATATAGTGGGGAATCACACTTTATTTATCAATCTGATGAGTATCAAAACCTAGCCAAGTGTATGAGGACATGCATTCAAATGACGGTCAATGCAAATGAGCTTCCCGAAGAGTGCAAACAAGGTAAGTACTTATCCAAACAAGCTTCAACTATCAGTCATGGTGTCACGATACTTGGAGCAGCAATCAATAGTAAATTGAGCTTTTCTCTCAACTCTGAACTCTGAATATAATGAATACCATATGCATTTCGAAGCTTTCGAGAAGACGCATCCAATGGTGGTAGTCTCACTCAATTTGGACACTTCTGCTTCAAGTTATGAGCAAAATACTGAGTCGCAGGAATGACCTTCCTACACTTCAGCACTTCCTACACTTCACACACACGTTAACCATAGCAAACAAACACTTTCATGGATAGACAACACTTCCTAACACTCTTTTCAAGCAACACACATGCACACAAGCACACAAAGAAGAGGATACAGAGAGGAGAAGACACAAATTCGAAATTATGTGCTCTTGATTCTCACAATGGCAAAAAGTCTTTACAAAGAGTCATAAATTGACTTATATACATGTGCCCTAAAAATGGTCCTTTCACACAAGAGACCGGCACTTTATTCACTTAAAGGCTAATTTCCTACTAATTTACATGGGAAAGCTACTAATCTTCATGGGTAAGCATCTAGAGGACTCCTCTAGTGCACTTACAATGGAAAATATGTTTAAAAAAATGGTTATAATACAAAAATTCAGTGTCCAAATCGGAAAAAATTTAGGGCCCTTCTTTTTTCTCTGCCTTTTGCTCTTCTTTGCTCTGCAACACTCTCCCCCTCTTTGTCTCTGTCGTTCCTTGACAGGCTTTACTTCTTGTCTAACACTTGTTGTCCGCATGCATCTCTTGGTCAGGTCTGCCTACTGGTTAAACTGGCATTCCGTTTGAATGGCCCTGTTCTTGATTCTTCTTTTACATCCTCTGGGCCTGATGCATTTGTACTGCATGTTCTTTTCTTTTCATTGCCCGCAACCCTTGGTCAGTTCTGCCTGTTTGTTAAACACATGTTCAGTTTTGATGGCCTCTTCTTTACTCTTGTTTTACATCCTCTGGGCCTGATGCATTTATGTTGCCTGTTAAGTCGGGTTGCCATGCACGCCACCAGTGGAAGGTGTGAGGATGTGATCCTTCAGCCTTCGATCTAGACCTTCCAAAGACCCAGATGTTGAAGGACCTTCTTGTGGTTTCGGAACCGCTGGATATCTTCTTGCACTTCTTCATGGATACTTTCCTGGCCCTGGTTCCTCCTTCCACCTACGTGCTTTTCCTTGATATGTGCCCCCCTGCGGGGCTCTATGCAGAGATGGGTGTTGCGCCCCTGCGGGGCTTCTTGCAGAGATATATCTTCAAATGTTAATCTTTTAATGAAGCTTCTTTCTTTGTCTTCTTCTTTTCTTCTTTTTGCTGGACTCTCCCTCAACACTGCCCCCTCCTGAACTCTGTCGTCCCCGATAGGCTTTGGGAGTCGACGGGAGTATGTTCTATACACTTTTTGCTCTGTTTCATTAAGCAGATTGGCTTCACATATCATTAGTTGCTTCCACTGTTCTGCTTTCACACCGTCATGTGGTGGTTGTCTATGATCGGCGAAGAAGCTTAGCTCATATGCCACTAATCTGGCATTCAAGTTAGATGACATCTTTAAGAAGATTTCTAAATCAATTTCAAAAAACCCTGTGAAAAAGGCTTCTTCGAATGTCTACATATATGTACTCGGCAAAAAAATCAACGTAGAATAATATGCCATTATTGTGGGTCGGCTAGGCATAACAGACAAGTCAAAAATGAGAATATCTGTTCCTTGATTAATGCCAATGAAGTTCAAAAATGTATATGCCACGTGTTTGAAGACTTTTACTACTGTAAGTATCATACTGAGTATTTTATTGGTCATCTTGATAGTTAAATCGGGTACTGTTGCATAACTCTGCAACCAAAATTCAATGGTTTTTACCATGTAGTCTTCCATTGGTAGATAATTATGAGGTGGACTTGGGAGTAGTGGATAATTCAGCCACTGTTTATTGATGTAATAAGTATGGGGCTGCTTGCCAGTGCACCTGTAATGTAGGATGTTTCTCCAAAAATTTTCTCCTCCAAACAGGCTGTGCTGCTTCAAATTCCTCTTGAGTATAGTTGAACGTGTCAGTGTTGAACTGCAGCTATTCGTCTGGATTTTTCTGTGTAATCTTCTTTATGTATTGTCTTGTTTTCTCTTTCAATAGTCCATACGGAATGTTGAAAGGCTTCATGATCGTCTCCAAGTCTTTACCTTTAATCCTTGCTTCTTTCATGACTTTGATGACTTCATTTTCAAAATTTTCTATCAACCGGGACACCAATAGTGCCCGTTCCTTCTGACCTATTTCTGTAGTGTATGGCATTGGGTGATCATCATGTATGTCCGGCATCTGCTCTTTTATTGGAGAATTATAAATCGGGGGAGATAGAGGACATACCTCTACTTCGTCAGTAGGATTTTCTTTTGTCGGCTCTACTGGTGTCCCGATTGGTGCTTTTTCTTCAGCTTTGGTCTCTAATTGTGCTAAGTGTTCAGTCTTCTCTTTAATTTCTTGCATAGCTGAGCTGAGTGCTTCTTTAACCGTAAGCAGCTCATTACCAATTTCTGCTACATTATCCATTTTTTCACTGTAACTTGCTACAAGTTTTCCATGGGCCATATTCAATTGCATTTTTAGCTCATTTGTATCTTGAGCGTACTTACATTGCCATTCGTCTCTTAAGGCCTGCTCTTGCTTCAGCAATTCTGCATATTTCTCCACCTGATTTTTCAATTCCTTCTTATCATTGACGGATGTCTCCTGTTTTTCTATAGGCTGGTCATATAGCAATGCCTTCATCAATTCTTTATTGCGGCTGCGTAAGCTATTGTTTTCTTCCATGTATACTTTCAGTTGTGTTTCGAGTAGATTACTTCTAGCTTTCATTCTCTCTTTGTCTGCTTCACTGGCTTCATGCAGTCTTTGTAATTCTGTCAGTTGTGTCTGTAGTTGATGATGCTGCTTCATCAATGTATCACATTGTGTTTTGATTGCGAGTAACTCCATTTCTTTGGCGGCAGTCTCTTTCTGGGCCTGGATGAGCTTTGCGGACAGTTGTTCATTCATGATTTGAAATTGATTCTTTTCCCGCATAGCCTTGTCATAATCAGCATCTATGTCCATCATTTGCTGTTGTGTGTCCATGGTCGTTTGTATCATTTGCTTGACAACAGGTTTCAATTGAGTTACATCCACATTTAACCAGGTGGTAGGGATGCTAGGTTCTTCACCTGTTGTGACATCTTTTCCTTTTGCTACATGTAAAGTGGTATCATGGGGCTGCCTAATATGAAGTTGGATCCTTGGCTTAGCCTCCATGTGGTCAATCTTAGCTTGAGGTGTATCATCAGGCACTTCAATCATAATTGGCTCCTTATTTGGTTGTAGACCTGAGTCTTGGTCCATTGGAGTTGTATTTCCTCTTTGATAGGTGGCACGACATCTTTATTAGTTATTGGAACTTCCTTGATGCTTATCTTTGACTTATCATTCAATTGAACTACGTGCACTAGTTCAGTGGATTCTTCCACGCTCTTTGTGTGTGCCTGTTGGTTGTCAGGTGTGACTTCGACTTGATTGATCTCTGTCCATTCCTCATTGTGTGTTTCTATTCTTATGTCAGTATCCAGGGTGTCCTTCTCAGGGCTTGATCCCTCATTAGAGCTGGAATCTTCTAATCCTAGTTCTTTATATCTGGCAACTTGTTCAGGGGTCTGTTCTTTATCTTTATGTCTCCTTTTTTTGCTTGCCTACCTGTAATGGTGACCTTGAATATTTAAATTTACTTGCCCCCGCATATACTGATGTGTTTCTTCTAGGGCTGTGGAAAGGTCTCTTTTCAATATTGGTTGTTGTGTCATGGAAATCTTTGGTAGTGTATGGGTCCTCTTTGATTGTGGTGTCTCTTGAGCTTCTTCCTCTCTTAGGTGCTTAGTACCCCTCATGGGTTTCCTTGAACTCGTTCCTACTTCGTCAATAGAGATGGCTGTTTTCTTTTTCTTTGGAACAATCGCTGACTTAGCATATTTGGCTAGCTCTGTTGAGGTTGGCATCACACACAAGCAGTTCTTCATGTCAAGTGCCTCATAAATGAGTAGGGTCAAGGCCGAACTACCATTCAGAAACTTTTTCTGACCCCACTTTTTCTTTGCTTCAAATAGATGGTCTTGAACATATGGAGTCATATTTACTTGATTTCCGACTTGCCTCATAGCATGTGAGAGTAGTTGCACCACAATCTTTTGAGGTGCTATATATCTATGCATACTTGGAAAGCAAAAATGATGGTGCACTAAGCGAATAGCGTCTTCAATATCCATTCTGTTGATTTCCAAAAAGGATCTCTTTTTTGGATCATGACATTCATCTTTGACATTCATGAGTCCTTCTTGATTCCATCCAAAAGATCTGTTAATTAGCTCATGAGTGAATTGAATTGTCTTCCAGGTACCAAATTTATCAAGTACTCTAGCTTCCGAGACTGATAATTTATTCGATGCAGACTGAAGTGTATTCATTACTTGCGTACATCTCTGGAAATCTGGCATATAGATAGGCAGTCTTAGGAATGCATCAATTCCTGCTTGTGTCCAGACATCCATCATGCGCGGCAATCCTTGTATGATAGTCTTGAAATCTTGTGACATGATAGGGAAGTAGTGATCCCTGTCCATAATCTTGATGGTCGCCATGAAAATGAGTTTAGACACTGGTTGATCATCCAGAAACCAATGACCTCTTGCCTTACTTATTGATTCCAAGGGAAGAAGCTGGACCTCTTCCTCTTGCATAGCTTCAGAATTAGAAGATGCCATCTGCACTCAATGGAGACTATGAATTAGTGGCAAGATAGTATCAAAAATCCTCCTTCATTTGTCTTTCATAAGATTGGCAATGCTCCGTGTGAATGGTGTGGTCCCTTCCTCGTGGGTGTGAGAAAGGTAATACCTGGGACTTTTTATACTTTTATATAGTTTTATGTTTTTGTTTGAAAGAAAAACAGAAAGGTTAATTCATAGCAGAAGCGGTTATTAATTTTTGAGTAATTTTCTTTAGCTTATGTACAAGTGCTCTCCTATTTCCCAAGAGGGAAAATGTGCTTCACTATCCTGAAGTAGAAAAAGAAGGTGCCGAATGCTTGGCCTTGTAATGTGGCCCTATTATGCATACTTTGGGTTCTGGTAACTCCAAATGTGTGCAACTCGAATTATTTGGTGGATGCATACAGATTGTCTTGCCTGTCGGCATCCAAATCTGCTTTACTCCATGTGGGTGATTTGTCCTTCCATCAATCCTCGTGACTTTTGGGCTTGTAAAGTTGTACTTTTGCTTCATCTGCCATCTGAATCTTGGAACCATTTTTGGTGTATGGCGAGGTTCATGCTCTGTCCTGTAGTGTTTCACCCTCTGTTGTTTTGCCTTTAGATCGTACTGATTCTCCTTGTGCCTTGACTCGTCCTTTTTGATGATTGTCATTTGAGTACATGACTTGGGAATCCATATTTGTGTGCGGGCTGGCTGGGCAGCTACCACCTTCTTGGGAATCCATACTCTAGCAATTTTTTGTGGAACTGGATATTCAGAGCGATTTACATACTTGGTCTGTGGGTTCTTCTGATGTAGCAAGTAGTTCTTTTGTTGAAGATAAGCAGCCACTTGGTCCTTCCTTATCCAAGCTTGTCGAGTGTGAGGAATAGGGCATATTCGAATGTATGCAGACTCGTGATAGTCCTGTGGACTATCCTCTCTTGTACTTAGTTCCTCACTGTGGCTGTTATTGGATAGAACACTAATCATGTGGTTTACTGGATTAGAAGATTGTGTGCACTCAAGACTCGAGGTATCCTCACATGAAATACTCAATGAAGAAGTTTCCATAGTGCGAGTGAACATACATTCATCAGCGTGTTCATTTAAGTGAGTTTTCGGTTTTATACTTTCGACTTTGATTGGTCGTTCGTCTAGCATGCTGAATACTTCACGATGTCCTAGCTTGGCCGAGATGTATCCTAAGGCCAATTGAATAGTTACCTCATATTCGTATATCCAGTCTTGACCTAACACGAGCTCTTCTAATAAGTCTTGATCATGACATACTAAGAGTTTTTGCTCCATAGTGTTGTTTCCAAGATGTAGAAGTAAAGTGATCTCTCCGATACATTTGGTGATCTTTCCTCCTATTCCAATCAGTTGTGCTTTAGATGGGCGTAATTCCTCTTTGAGTGTCTGTGTCAATGAATACTTAATACAGCTTACAGCTGCTCCTGTATCAATGAGAGCATCCACTAAGTGGTAATCTTCTGTTCCAGCGCCCAAATTCAAATATGGTTGCATCCTTTGCTGACCTAGGTTTTCAGTGGCTCTAAAATTAGCCATAGGGATGAGTTCCTCTCCTTGTCGATATTTCTCATCTCTCTCTCTCTCTCATCCACTCTTTTCGTTTCCTGATTCGTTCTAGCGCTTCTTGTCTAGCTTCTTCTCGTATTCTTTCTTTCTCTATACGCTTGTTTTTGCCCCTTATTAATCGTGACATTATCTCTTCATTTAATGGTTTTATATACTTTTTTACTCGACATCCGCTGATATAGTTTGGCAGTACGTCTCCATCCAAGGTTGCTAAACTGATGGCTCCGCTTGTGGATATGCAATTGATGATTAACGGGCCATATCCTGTTTTTTGTAATTTCTTTGCGTGTTGTTTCAAAGTATAAACCAAAACTAAATCTCCTTCCTTCAAATTTTTATCTTTAATATGAGCATCAAAATATGCCTTCTGTCGCCTTTTTGTAGCATAAATCCCTGCTACCGCTTGTAACCTAGTTTCATGTAACTTCTCTATTTGATCCAATTGAGCTGAGAGTTCATGTCCCGTCCACTCATAAGTTGTTGCGACTCTGAGAGTGGGTATCAAGAAGTCAATTGGCAAAATAGCATTATGTCTGTACACTAAGTTAAAAGGAGTAGTTCCTATGGCACTCTTGTAAGCTACTCGGAATGCCCATAAAGCATGATGTAATTGTTTATCCCAATCTGATCTACCATTGTTCACAATTTTTGTGAGAACTGTGCACAAGATTTTATTTGAACTTTCGGCCTGTCCATTGGCTTGCAGGTGATATGGGGCTGATTTCTTATGAATTACCAAGAATTCATTCAGTAAGGATTCTATTACTTCATTCACAAAATGCGTGCCTCTATCACTCACAATTTCTATTGGTAGTCCAAATCTAGTGAAAACGTTCTCGAAGAGAAACTTGGCTGTAGTCCTTGCATCGTTTTTCTTGGTAGCTTTGGATTCAACCCATTTGGTCAGATAGTCTGTGGCTATGATTATGTATTCGGCATGGGATCCTTTAGTTGGTGGGCTAATAGGTCCTATGAAGTCTATTCCCCATTTTGTGAAAGCTCTTGCACTCATCATGGGTTTCAGTGGCATTTCATCTCTTCTAATGGGATACTTTGTTCGTTGACAAGTATCACATCGTTGAACATATGTGGCTGCATCCTGATGTAGAGTTGGCCACCACATTCCAGCAAAGAGAATCATTTTTGCAGTTTTATCTGCAGAAAAATGTCCTCCTGCAGCTTCTGTATGTGCCATCTCTAAGACAGCGAGATATTCGTCTTCATGAATGCACATTCGTAAATGATTATCTCTTCCTCGTTTAAAGAGTTGTTTTCCTATGAGAGAGTAGTCCTTGCTTTGTTCTACAAGTGCAGGTTTCCTTGCTAGAGTGGCTCCTTCTGGGTACTCCTTGGTCTTTAAGAACTTCACCAGAGGCATGCTCCATCTTGGTGCTACGGTGGAGTAGCATAAGTTAGAGTTATCTTCTGGAATGTGTTCTTGACAAGTTTGGCAGGAAGATACATAGTTATGTGTATCCCTTTGCATGGTTGGCCAATATATGCCTAATCTCTTCAATGTTTGCCATGTTCCGTTTGCACTTAAATGAGTTTTCCATTGATTTACATGTGCTTTTTGAAGCCACATCTCTTGTTCCTCCTCTTCCACACATCTCATGAGTAATCCACTTGAATCTTGGTGATATAGGCTTCCAGCAATGATATGCAGGTTTTCAGTCTTCCATAAATCTTGATTTTGGTTTGGTGAGATCCCATGTTTAGGTCCATATGTGAGTATTGGGATCAACTTTTATGCCCATTTGGGACATACTTCGAGGTTGAACAGGTACGTGTCAGGCATATCATCTGGTACTCCTATGGGTGGTTCTCCATGTGTCATTCTTGATAAATGATCTGCTCTAATGTGGGTATTCCCTTTCTTGACTACTACTTCAAAATCAAATTCCATCAACAATAGAAACCATCGTACTAATCGTCCTGTATTACAAGGCTTATTGACTAAGTATAGTAGGGCTTGATGATCAATGAAGAATTTGAATTTGTTTGCCAATAAGTAGTGTCGAAACTTTTTCACTGTGTATACCATTCTTGGACCTTCTATTTCAATCGTGGTATAATTGCGTTCTGCTTGATTCAATTGTCTACTGGCATAGGCTATAGGGTGATCTAATTTTCCTGTATCAGTGGGTTGAGCTAGGATGCAACCAATGGCAAACTTGGAAGCATCTACATGAATGTGAAAGGGTTTGTTCCAATTAGGTACTCGAAGGATTGGTGCTGAACTCAATCGACTCTTTAATTCATTGAAGGCTTTTTCACATTCTTCTGTCCAATTAAACTGAGACAATAATGCATATAGAGGTCTAGCAATTATGGCATACATATGTATAAATCTTCAGTAGTATCCGCAATGTCTCATAAATGCTTGTACTTCTTTAGCAGTCTTTGGTCTCGGTAAATCTAGAATTACTTTGATTTTGTCTTCGTCAGTTGAGATTCCATTCTTAGAGACAATATGTCCTAATATCTTTCCTTGTCGAACCATGAAGACACACTTTTTCGGATTTAGGCATACTCTATATTGTCGACATTTGGCAAAGATCTTTCCTAGTTCAGGGATATGCTCTGATCATACAGCTGAATAAGTGCATAAATCATCCACGTATACCTCCATACTCTTTCTCAGGAACTCCTTGAATACATGGCACATCAATCTTTGGAAAGTGGTTGGGGCATTGGTTAGGCTGAAAGGCATAACCCTAAAGGCATATACTCCCCATTCAGTTGCAAAGGCTGTTTTATGTTGGTCCTCAGGAGCAATGGCTACTTGATTATACCCTGGAAAGCCGTCCAAAAAACTATAAACTTCCTTCCCTGCCACTCTTTCCAGGAGATGATCCGTGATGGGTAATGGGCAACTATCCCTTGTGGTGGCAGCATTTACTTTTTTAAGGTTTATGCATACTCTTAACTTACCATTCTTTTTTGGTACAACCACCAAAGGTGACACCCATTCCGTGTGTTCAATCTCATAAATGAATCCAGCATCTAACAACTTATCTATCTCTTCTTTGATCTTTGCTGAGTATACATCATTATATGTGTAAGGTCTTTGTTTGGAAGGTTTAGCTTCAGATGTCATAGGGATTCTATGTGCACATATAGAAGGATCTACTCCTTTCAAATCCTTATATGTCCAAGCAAAGATATCCCTATATTCCCTTATGAGTCGTATTAACTCTTGTTCTTCCTCCATTGAGACATCTTGACCTATAAAAGTACATCGTTCTTCTCCTTCCTCTAAGGTTACTACTATTTTCTTGGTCTGCTCTTTATTGTCATATGCTATTCCTAGCTGTGCTTCTCGTTTTGGCATTTGAATAGCAATTCTCCTCTCTTCTACTTCATATTTTTTGAAGTGTGTAGGCACTTCAAATTGGTCTTGAGGCTTGTTTTCTTCATCATTTTTTGCTCTATCTAATCCAATCCCTTCCTCCTTTGTTGGTTCCTGATTTATTTCATTAGCTATGATACTTACATCTTGGATTTCATTTTCCATTTCCATATGTTCATGTTCCATTTCAATGCTCTCGTAATCCTCCTTCCATTCTTTTTCAATTACTTCTCCTTCTGCAGCCTCTTGAAGAACTACCACGTATAGACTAAGGTCATATCCTTCCTCATCAATGCATTCATTCATGGTTATCACTTCTTCTTTTACACACACATCAAGAGTGGCTAAAATCTCCATCCAACCATGAGATTCAAATTCTTCATCTATGAATATTTGAGGCATATAGGCTAGGTCTTGTACAGATCTAGCAACTTCTTGCCTGTGCTGCCATCCTTTCCTCCTATCCTCTTCTTTTTTCGCAGTTTGACATATCCATAGATGAGTGTCTTCGTTCATCCACGATTGATCACTTGAACCTATACTGTGAATAGACTGCTCATCTTCTTCTTTATGAATCTGATTCCATTGCAAGGGGGGAACATCTTGATACGTGTATGTGTGTAGGTTTATTCTTGTTGTGATTCCTTCATGTTGTAAGTATACTGCGTCTTTTCCCCAATCTTGCACTACCTTTAGCTATGTCATAAAGGGTCTTCCAAGTATCATTTCATAATTGCTAGCCCTTTCAAATTGACATATCGCTAAGGTGTGCTCAAATTCAACCCCACAGGTAGTGAAAGTTACTCTTGCCAATAATCCCAAGGGTCGTTCAGTGTGTCCGTCTGCCATTTGTATCTTCATGCGAGTTGGTCTTAGAGCTGATTTTCCCCATTTCTCCCAAATTTCTTTAGTTGCAATTCCTACTCCTGCTCCAGAATCCAAGATAGCTTTAGTAGTGTAGCCCCTATAAGTAATTGGAAGGAAAGTGTTTCCTTCATCTCCCTCGCTGAAATCTCCAACCTTATCGACTGGGATTTTAACTGTGGCCACTTCATCAGGCATCTCCGTCTCTTTTGTCTTAATCTCCAACTGACTGGTCAGCTTCTCCTTCAAATGCGGTTTGACCTTGAATAGTTCTTCCAATGTCAGACTGCAAGGGATTTTTACCTTTTTAAGGTGTTGTATGATGTCCGAGGTTTGGACTGATGGGTTTTGTTCTTTTTTTCTCATTGAGGGAATGCGGTATAATTCTGATCGTATTCTCTTGTGTAATTGGGCAAAACCTTTACACTGTCATTTTCTTTGTCACTTGGATCAATTTGTATTAATTCTTCTGAATTCAGTTCAGGTATGGAGTCTTCAATTTCACCTTCTGATTCTAGATCCTCAAAGGGTGGTTCTATTCCTTCCACTTTCTTCCATCGGTCTTCTTGGACTCTTGCCCACAAGTCTTTAGGCCATTCTCCATCTACTTCGTGGACAATGGATCCTTCCCTTTTATCCTCACTGTGATTTTCATTATGTGTCTCACCTTTTTTGGTCTTCTCGGGTTATTAGGGATGACACACTCTTGGAATTCTTTTTCGGGAATTCGTGAATCAGGTAGTTGAAGAACAGGTTTTTCTAAGGTCTGTTGGGCTACTTCAATTAATTTTTTGCATATTTCCAACCTTCTTTCTCTAGGTCACCTATAGGATATTCTTTTTCATGTTGTTCAATGGTAGGTCTTGCTCTTATTCGTGCCTTGTATGCCTGAATCCACATGGCTAACTCTTCTGGCATGGGATCTACCAAAACTGATCCTACCTCCTCTTTTTTATACTTTCCTTTTTTATTTTCTTCTTCAAATTTCTATTTTTCTTTTTGATCTTGCTCATTTTTCTCCTTCTCCATATGTTGCTGTAGTTTCTTTTCCTTTATCCTATCTCTAAGATTCTTCCATCTCTGTGTTCGTTTACTTGTAACACTTTTTCCAAGCTCTTCTGAGTCTTCAACTAGTTGGGGTACATGTATATTCATTCCTCTGTCACCTTGATTATTTTCTTCAGTTTTTTCTGGGGTCTCTCTAGCTTTAGCTCTTGTTATTGCTTTCAATGGCACATTGTACTCTTTGTCACTCCCTGATGACTCTATCACTTCTATCACGTTAATCTGCACGTTAGAGTTAACTTTGTTGGGGTTTTTGGGCCAATCTCTGAAAATGTGTTCTTGACCACAATCACTACAGTATCCTTCCGAGACCCGCTGTGGTGGTGGTGGGTTTGGTAGTGTACATTCTTTGATATAATGATCACCTCCGCATCTATAACATGGTCCTCTAGGTACAGGTGGTCTGTTCATAGGTCGGGGGGGTATGGGTGCCCTAGGGGCTGTGTACATCAATGACACATAATCCTGCTCATATCCATAGGAACTATCTCGTGCTTCCATGCCATATGCATATGGTTCGTACGTTTGCCCATATTTTATTATAGTGCTCTCATAACTGGGATAGTTTCCTTCACTATGGTCATAAGATGAGTCATATGGTTCATTACTAGACAATGGTATGGCTATTGCTCTCTCTAAGTTTTCTTCAGGTTGAGCTATTTTCACCGGAACAACATTCTAGGGATGGGGCGGTTGTTGTCCTAACACCGGTTGTGGTTGAGTGTAACTTTGATAGGCATAAGGTCGTGGTGCTGGTGCCTGCTGCTGATATGTGGGATATCTGAAGGCTTCTCCTCCTAGATCTCTCTGAGGATATCCATAAGGTCTCATGAGTGGTTGTACTGGTCGTGATTGTCGATTGTAAGGACAGTTTTCTGTACTGTGGTTTGTGTACTTTTGTTCTATGCTGCAATATTGTAGAGGGCCCGGAATAGGTGGTCTATTGTAAGCATAAGCAGGTGGTGCGACTACACCCCTAGTGCACAAATGAGAGGGATGATCACCTCCACAATGCATACATCTTCTAAGCATGGGCACTCTCATTGGGTCGTTGGGGTAGTTCCTCTGTCCTTGAATGTTCAACTTCTTTGCTACTAAGTTGGCTATTTCCTCTACATTGTTCTTATGGTTTGATACGCTGCTGACTGAATCTTCACTTTTTACACTACCTTGAGGTATTTTTAGGTCTTCTGCTAGATTTTCTTCTAAGTCGATACATTCTTTCATACACTCTTGCAAATTTTGAACTCTTTTCACATATACTAATGATCTTAATGATCCATTCACTAACCCTTCCAAAAATAATGACACCATCTTGTTTTGAGTGGGTCTCTCTTCCACTGGACATCTATCCACATATTGCTTGAATCTTCTTGCTGCCAATCTCACTGATTCCATTGGAGCTTGCTTAAAGCTATGGATCAATGATGACGAGTTGTTTTTAATCCCAGACTTAGTGAATTCTTCAATCCTTTCTTGATAGACTTGTTCCATGTTTTGAAAGTCATTAGGGTCCAATGGTTGGAACCAAGCTAAAGTAGTGTCCGTCAAGGTTAAACCAAAGGATTCATATTGGATCAAAAAGTCTTCCACTTGTTCAGCTCTGATGACTTGCTTAAATTCAACTTTATGATTGTAAGGTTCACTAGAGCCATCATAGTGGTTTCTCATGCATTTGGCGACTCGGATGGGTCTTAATCTTCTTCTTGCCTCAGGTGGTCTAGGCATCACAGGGAAAACTGGTCTTCCAATGGGTATACCAGGTCCTCTTACTACAGGTGGTCTGGCTGGGGCAAGAATTCCGTTCCTTGGGTCAACAGGTGGCTAAGGCCGATAGTGGGGGTTATTTGCAGGCATAGCAATCTGTACGTGTGGTGTGACCGGAATATGTGTTTGTTGTATTTGTCTTGACTATTGGAATGAATTATTCTGAGAGGTTCCATGTGGGTTTTGTGAAGTAGTGGCTTGATCTCTAGGAGGGAACACCGAAATGTTCTGATATTTCAACCCTGCTCTTTCTAACTCTGTTAGAGGCCAATACCTCCTATTGTTTTTGTCCAAATATGTGATGATGGTGGGAGCTTCAGGATCTTGTAATTCATAAACAGTAACTGGGTTAGGGGCTACCTCCCATAATGAAGAGTGGGCTCTAAGGAGATGCTCCATTCCATTGATCAAATACACATCCATTAAGGAGTCATCTTGGGGAACTAGGTCTCCTCTCCAAACCCTAACAACAGTAGATCTCCCTCTAGGAGTGGTCACTTGCTCTTCATTTCCTTCTTCATTAAGGTTGTGAGCATTGTCTTCTTCCCCAAGTTCATTGATGTTTTCAGGATGTTCTGTAACAACATATTGGATATCCCTTTTGTCCATATAAAATCCTCCTGCATACTTAACCGCTGGCCTAGGCACTATGTAAGCATCTGAAGCTTTCTTCAGTCTGACCACTGATCGGTTTAGGCCATCTAGGTATATGGGTATCTCATGTTGATTGGTGGTCACATATTCTAAAGATGTCCGATATTCTCCCTCAATAATTGACATCATGCCAATCATTGGTACTGTATTCTGCATGTCCTCGGAAGCCATGGGAATTTCTTCCTCTAACTCACTAGAGGTTTCAGAATAATGTGAGTGGCAACTGGGTTCGGCTACACTTCCCACTGAAGAGATTACACTTCTTCAGCTTCCTAGGGTTCTTCCAGATCTCAGGTTCATTCACTTTAAAGTTTTGTTTAGCCTTAGCTTGATCTCCCTTCTGACTCAAGTGCATGTGGAGCAACGGAAAGGCAAAGCAAGCTCAATCTACGTTTTAAAAGAAGGCCTCATGAAGTAAGTCAAAAAAGATTTAAATTTCTTACTTCAGATAGATAGATTGCATTGGATATTGTGAAGCATTGTTGTGGTTTGAAATGTTTGTACAATTTAGGAATGAAGAAACTAAAGCACCTAAGAGAGAAATTCCTCCATGTAAAATTCACTCACGTAAATAAAATAGGAGGATATATACCTTGTTTCTCACATGCAAATGATTGAGGATAACATGTCAGTAACACGTGTTGCTTTTGAATATTTCTTTAGTCAAGGGATGCGATGTTGTAGGGCTGCATTTAAAATTGCAATGGGTGTGGAAAATTTTAGAATACATAGGGTTCAACAGGGGCTTATAATGGGGATCTCATTTTGGATACGTTCCATGTTGGGACCAAAGGATCTGTTGGACGTCATGCAATGAATCGGATGATGAACTATTTTAGCTTGTATTGTGAGGTTATGCCTACAACTGGAAGGTTGCACTTGTCAGATAACTTTACTCGTCGAGAGGTATTTCAAATATATAGAGAAGACATGGAAAATAGAAATGAGAAGTATATGTTGTATCATCACTTTACTCAATTATGGAAGCAAGAGTTTAACAATGTGTCTATTCCTCGTAAAGTTAGAATGGGTGAATGTTCAGTTTGCGCCACTTTGAAAAACATGGCAAAGGGGGCTACAACACCACAAGAAAAGGATAATTTTAAAAACCTTCTTAACAACCATCGTGAGAGTCAAGCTTTAGAGAGAAAGAAAGCAATCCATCATCGAAGTAAAGCACTCAGAAATCCAGAGCGTTATATGTGTTTGTTGATCGATGGTATGGATAAAAAAAAAACTTGTTTGCCACATTTTTATCGCATCCCCAAGGACATTGGAGATGAAGTCCTTGTGCAAATGCATTTGGTTGGTGCTTTGGTATACAATGGAACTGTAATTTCCAAGGTTTTCTTCACATATCCGAATGTGCATAATGATCCAAACCTTACAGTTACTGTCATTCATCGGGTTTTGCAATCATGGAAGGGTCTTTTGCCACCAACTCTATATTTGCAACTTGATAATACTGCAAGAGAGAAGAAAAATTCTACAGTCTTTGGATATTTAAGCATGCTTGTTGAAAAACAGGTATTTCAGAAGGTTAAGGTAAATTTCCTTTTGGTTGGCCACACTCATGATCACATTGATCAAATGTTCAGTACTTTCTCTAAGAAGTTGGCACGTAACAATGCTTTTACTCTTCCAATTTTATCTGAGCTGATTTCAGAAGCATATACTACAAAACCAGAAGTTCAACACCTCACACAGATTTATAACTTTAAGAACTTTTGCTCAATGGGCCTTGATAACAGTGCTAAG